>JARHVA010002455.1:835000-1382500 GCA_037957365.1 Torreya grandis
TCAAATGGCATAGAAAGTGATTTGGACATGTTTAGAACTCTCCCAAGCTCCTTGATATCCAATTTATTTGTACTATCACTTGTATGGACAAACCTGATTCTAGGTTTTTTACATGTTTTAATGTGTTTCACAAGTGCAGAAGGGTATTGATGAATGGGGATCATTATGGAAGGTGTTTAGGGACTTTTACTAACCCCTCATACTCATATCTCACCATAGTTGTGCATGAAAATTCCTCTGGTACACCTTTTATTATAGGTAGTCTTGGACAAATAGTGAGAAAGCAATGTGACTGCTAAGTGTGATATTTAGAAGAGTGTAATTGAATATTTTGAGTTTATTTGATAGACCAGATGACAAAGAGGTCTTCAATAGATGTCCTAACACCTCTACAATGCATCTTCTTGAACAACTATGGGTCACTCAGGCAACAAGTATGAAGACAAGCCTAAAAGGGCTAGTGAGTGGCTACTAGAGAGTGAGTAATAATTAGCAAAGAGGGAGTTATCAGTTGGAGAGGTGTATATGGCTATCACACCTTTTTTCCAACTTCCTAAGATAGAGAACATGTGTCAATAACTTCCTATGGAAATTTTGAACAATCAAGTGAACTTCTCATCATCTAGACAATTTAAATAAGTATAGTGAAGATCCTCTATGCCAACTTGAGGGAGAATGATGAAGCCCATGTGGAAAGTTGTCCATGAAAACTTCCTAACCTGATTTCCACTTCATTCTTTTGCATTGTAACTAGTTCTCATAGTTTGAAACTTGGTCTTGTGACCCTTCCACTTCTCTTCTTGTCTCTCCTCTCCTATGTTCTATATATGCAAACCTTTTTGGAATTTGTATCTAGTACACACCTAGTATGGTGAAGCCCTACTGGTTTGGCACCTTGTTTTGCCTTTGAATAAATTCATAAAGTTGATTCATTTTTTACAATCTCTTTCCCAAGTTTGTCAAGTGGTTTATGTGGTTGACAAGTGATGAATATGTTGTCCTTGCTTCCATTCTACTCTTACATGTTTTGTTCTCTTCTAACAGGTTTCATAAAGTGTATGTGTTTGTTAAGTGTGTCTTGAAGTGTGAGAGGAACTAGTAGTGTCTAGTATCAGACCTTATTTTCACCCACCTCTAGATATGCATAGAAATTTGCCTCTACAAGAAATACATATGCTATAAGGACATAGAGTTGAGGTCAGTTTTAACAATCTTCTTTCTTAGTGCAGATGCAAGTGTGTTGTGTGGACTTATCTTTGGTGTTAGGAACTTGGAGTATAATTGATTACTTTTGTATAAGCAACTAAACACGGAATTGAACCAGAAGTAATAAGTAACTAGAAATCAGAAACAACAAATAATAGGAGATACAAGAAATAACCAATCTTGTATTAAACTCTTCCAGAATACAATGAAGAAATCTCACTCTTCCCACACCTCTTGGGTGTACAGTATTTCTCTCAAGAGTTCTCTCTCTCAATCAATTACAATCAACTCAATAACTGAGTTGTTATTCCCTTGCTTCAGCTGATCTTCTTGATCTTGCACCTTGCAGATCTAATTGACCTTGCTTACTTGCTTGCTTACAATACTACCCCATGGGTCTTTTAAATAGGATCCAAGGCATACAATAATTAGAAATACAGACTCAAGACTAAAATTAGTCTTTACATGCAAACACTTTGTCCTCCTAAAATTAGAACAGATCTAATTCTGGAAATGCATGCAAACGCATACACACAGGTGACTGACGCCAGTCACTGTCAGTCTGCATATGACTGACATCAGTCGATCCTTGACTAATATCGGTTGGATCTGCTCCACACTTGACCAATGTCAGTGATATTGCCGATGCTGATTATTGGATAAGCCCAGCAACCTCCACATTTGCATAATAGTGAAGCTTTTAGTTCCATAACTTAACAATCTCCCACTTGGAGATAAATAGTTGCACATGTACCTTTACAGCAACATCCTCTGTCTTGTTTCTCTGGCTTGTTTCTCCCTCTTCAAGTTCAATCTTGAAGACCAACAAAATTTGAATGAAGATTCAACTTCTCCTTTGTTATCGGTTTTGTTAACATATCTACAGGGTTCTTATCCATATGGATCTTTTCCAGCTTCAACTGTCCATCCTCCAATACCTGTCGAATGAAGTGGTACCTAAGCTATATATGTTTGGTTCTTGAATGAAAGGTTGAATTCTTTGCCAAATGAATTGTACTTTGACTATCACTATACAGTCTGCAACTCTCTTGCTCTTTTCCCAACTCTTCCACGAACCATGTCATCCATATCATTTCCTTGCTAGCCTCTATGAATACAATGTATTCTACCTCTGTAGTAGACAAGGCAACAACCTTTTACAACTTTGAAATCCAGCTAACTGCCATTCCACCAACAGTGAACACATATCCTATGGTGTTTCTCCTGCCATCTAAGTCACCTACCATATCCGAATCTACATACCCATGTAGAGAAATGCTTGACCCTGCATAGCATAAATACCTGCTGCTGGTCTCTCTCAGATATCTGAGAATCCACTGAACTGCTTTCCAGTGTTCCTTTCCTGGATTGGCCATAAACTTGCTGACAACTCCCACTATTTGGGCAATATCAGGTCTAGTACATACCATTGCATACATTAAGCTCCCAACTATTGAAGCATATGGAACTTTGTTCATGTACTCAACCTCATCATGTGATTTAGGACACTGTTCTTTGTTCAAATTGAAGTGTCCAGCCATAGGTGTGCTTACCGGTTTTGCATCTTGCATATAGAACCTTTCCAACACCTTATTCACATAATCCTCTTGAGACAAAATCAGCCTGTGATTTTTTCTGTCTCTCTTAATACTCATGCCAAGGATTTTCTTTGCTAATCCTAAATCTTTCATGGCAAATGTGTGAGCTAATTTTACCTTTAGCTCAGTAATTACCTACATGTGTGAACTTGCAACAAGCATATCATCTACATACAGCAACAACATAATATAACTACCATTATCCAATCTTGTAAAATAAACACAATGGTCAAATTGATATTTAATAAAGCCATGCTCTGTCATAAACCTATCAAACCTTAAATACCACTATCTTGGAGCTTGCTTAAGACCATATAAGCTGGCCTTCTATCTCACCTATCCATTCTCTCCTTTTTTTAACCTGTGAATCCATTCATTTTTTAGTGCTTTCTTTTCGGCTGTCAACTCTACCAAATCCCATGTTTGGTTCTCTTCCAAGGAATCAATTTCCTCATTCATGTCATGCTCCCACTATTTCCTGGATTCTACCTGCATTGCCTCATCAAAACTTTATGGTTCTCCACCATCAGTGAGCAACATGTAGTATGAAGAAGGGGAATAATGAATTGGAGGTTTTCTTACCCTTTCAGTCCTCCTTATGGGCATTTGAGACTTATTTACAACTTGTTGTCTGCCCAAATTCTCTGTCAGTGACCGATCTCGGTCAACTCTCAGTCTGCACCTGACCAACGTCAGTCTCTGTGTTTTCCTGTGAGTGATGATTTTTACCCGCGAGCTCATTTTGGATCATTATCTCATCCAAATCAAGATTGCCCTGCTCAAAATTATTTAGCCTCTTGAGCTAATCATTGTACATCACCTTCTCATTAAAAACTACATCACGACTTCTAATAATTTTTTTAGTTTCTAAATTCTACAACCAGAATCTGAAATCTCCAAAGCCATAACCAATGAAAGTGCACTGCATATATTTAGCATCCAGCTTCTTTCTATTTTCTTTATCAATGTGCACAAAAGCTTTAAAACCAAAAACTCTGAGAAATAAAAGATCTACCTTTTTACCTGTCCAAGCCTCTTTTGGAATTCCACCATCCAGAGCAGTAGAAGGTCCTCTGTTAATCAGGTAAACCGCAGTATCTACAGCTTCTGCCCAAAACTTTAAGGGTAAACCAGCATGCAACCTCATACTCTGTGCACGCTCCATTATTGTTCTATTCATCCTTTCAGTAACTCCATTTTGCTAAGGTGTCCTTGGAACCATCTTTTCCTTACGTATTCCACTCATAGAATAGTAATTGTTGAATTTATTGGTACAGTACTCACCACCATTATCAGATCTAAGGCACTTCAATCTCAAACTTGTTTCATTCTCAACCAAAGCTTTCCATTTCTTAAATGTGTCAAAAACATCAGATTTCCTTTTTATGCAATAAATCCATACCTTTCTTATAGCATCATCAATGAAAGAAACATAATATTGTGATCCTCCAATAGAAGCTACCTGAGCTGGTCCCCACACATCTGTGTGAACAAGCTCCAACTTGTGCTCCTTCTTTGTTGACCCAGTCTTGAGAAACCTCACTTTCTTCTATTTTCCAAAAATACAATGCTCACAAAAATCTAGATCTATGCTTTTCAAATCTGAAAGATTACCTTTTGACTTAAGAACATTCATTCCCTTCTCACTCATGTGACCAAACCTATAGTGCCACATCTTTGCATCTACATCTGAAGTAGATAAAATAGAAGGAGAATAATCAGTAACATAAGTAGATAGATAAAGTGTACCTACTCTCTTACCTCTTGCTAATACAAGTGCACCCTTGGAAACTTTCCAAGATTCCACTGTGAGAGTTACTGTGTAACCCTCATCACCCAACTTTCCTATAGAAATCAGATTCCTCTTCAAGATGGGTACATGCATGACATCTTTCAACACCCATGTGTTGCCATTCTGCAATTTCAGTTGCACTTTTCCTTTGCCAACAATTTGACAAGGCTCACCATCCCCTAAATAAACTTTTTCAAAATCTCCATGGACATAATCATTAAAAAATTCTCTATTTGGGGTTGCATGGAAAGAAGCACCAGAATCTAAAACCCATGATTCTACTTGACTATCCAAAGAAAATATAAGAGCATCTTGTGCAACAATACCTGCAACATTTGCTTCCTTATTACCTTCTTACTGATTTTCTTTGTTATCCTTCAACCAACAATCTTTCTGTGCATGCCCTTTCTTTCCACAATTCCAGCAGATTATACCTCTATTTTTGGATTTGGATCTCCTTCCCATCTTTGACCTTGATTTCCTTTGCTTGCCCTTCTTTCTTTGCCTTCCCCTACTTTCAATACTTAAAGCATTACCTGATGTTTCCCCTATGCTTTTCTTGCGAATTTCTTCATTCAATATTACACTAACAACATCATCAACTTTCAAGATATTTGAAGCAGATGCAGTATTGCTAACTGTCATTACCAAGCTATGCCAACTTTCAGGTAAAGAGCATAAGATTAAGAGAGACTTAATTTCATCAATAAAAACTATTTTGACTGAATTTAACTGATTTACAATTTCATGGAAATCATTAAGATGACTATATACAGATTCACCTTCCTGCATTTGCAAACTAAATAATTGCTTCATAAGATATACCTTATTCAAAGCTGAGGGTTTTTCATATAAGTTTGCCAGAGTATCCATTAACTCTACCATTGTCTTTGCCTGTGATAAATTAAAAATCACAGAAGATGCCAGGCTCAACCTTATAGATCCAAGAGCCTTTCTATCAAGAACATTTCATTCTTCATCTTGCATATCTATGGGCTTACTTGAAACCCCACCCAATGGTAAAAATAGATCTTTCTGATAAATATAATCTTCTATCTGCATCCTCCATAATTGATAATTCTTGCCATTGAATTTCTCCATTCTTAGTTTACTTTCTTTTGCCATTGCTTTGCTCCCACTCAAACAGAAACCCCTATGAGTGAACCTGTAATCAACAAACACTAACCCACTCTACCACTTGTTAGTGATCTTAGCTCTGATACCAGCTGTTAGGAACTTGGAGTACAATTGATTACTTTTATATAAGCAACTAAACACGAAATTGATCCAGAAGTAATAAGTAACTAGAAATCAGAAACAACAAATAATAGGAGATACAAGAAACAACCAATCTTGTATTAAACTCTTCCAAAATACAATGAAGAAATCTCACTCTTCCCACACCTCTTGGGTGTACAGTATTTCTCTCAAGATTTCTCTCTCTCAATCAATTACAATCAACTCAATAACTGAGTTGTTATTCCCTTGCTTCAGCTGATCTTCTTGATCTTGCACCTTGCAGATCTAATTGACCTTGTTTACTTGCTTGCTTACAATACTACCCCATGGGTCTCTTAAATAGGATCCAAGGTATACAATGATTAGAAACACAGACTCAAGACTAAAATTAGTCTTTACATGCAAACACTCTGTCTTCCTAAAATTAAAACAAATCTAATTCTGGAAACGCATGCAAACGCACACACACAGGTGACCGACGCCGGTCGCTGTCAGTCTGCATATGACCGACGTCGGCCGATCCCTAACTGATGTCGGTCAAATCTGATCCACGCCTGACCGATGTCAGTGATACTATTGATGACAGTTACTAGCTAAGCCCAACAACCTCCACATTTGCATAATAGTGAAGCTTTTAGCTCCACAACTTAACATCTGGTGTATCATCTCATTAGCATAGGTTACTTTATGTTTAATTCTTCCCTTTTCACCCCCAAGTGATCAATCTAGTGTAGTGTGTGAGCTTAAAAGATAAACCACAGAGGCTAACCCTTTAACCTAGATGTTTACCTCTATTATAGGCAACCCACAGGCCTAGAGGTAATCCAATGTTTCACTCAATTTAGAGACAAATGAACAACCTCTTTAGGGTGCAAGATTGAGTGATAACAGTTCTAACATGCTTGATGGGACCAAGGTCTAAAAGAGTAGAAGAATTGTTGGTGTGTTCTTCTTACTATCATATTTTGGAAGCATTCAAACAAACACCAATGATGACTATGAATGCAATATATTGGTTATGAGCAACCCAAGTACCTATTGTAGAAGATTTTGATCAAGTATTATGTTTCATTTGACTAATGAAATTGATATGGCTGGTTATGTTGAGAATCCTTACTATGCACCTCCTTATCAACCTTGTTATGACCCATGTTATATTCCTCAATAACCCTATCAAGGTTGTTATCAGTCCTATGAGCCATGATAGCTCTATGATTACCCTATTCATTCTTCATATGCACATGATGTCCTTGAACAACCTTATGAAAAATCCTATGAAGAAGTTTATGAAGAAGCCTATGAAGAAGGCTATCAAGAATACATGATTAGGACTCTTGAAGAAGAAATCAAAGTTCTTAAGAGGTAGATTCTTGGAGACAACTTTCCTAAAACTATACCTATCCCTCCTCAAGAACTGTTATCACATAGGATTGCACCTATCTTAATTATGTAGCTTATTGTGCAAGTGCCTAATGAAACAATGGATAAACCTCCAAAGCTATGGGACCTTGGCAATTTAAGGTTAATCTCCAAAGAAGGTTAGCATCCTTTCACTAAAATCTGATGCAAACTGATAAAATATCAGTATTTTAGAAATTTTGCTCTTGAGTGCTCTCATATCCTAAACTAGGGCTTTGATGAGAAAAGGGTTTAAAGAAATTGAAATTGCAAAAAAATTGAAAGTATGGTGATTGCACCAAATTTGTATATTATATCTAGATGCTTTCTTGGAAAACATGATAGGGTAGAAAATAGATTGAGTTTATTTTAAATACAGACATGCAAATTTGGAAATCAAAGGTAATATTTTAGCTATTCTTCAATAAAGGGAAAAAGATATTTATTTCAAACAATATTATCAAGAGGGTAAAATACCATAAATGAATTCTCTTGAGACTGAAATAAAAGATAAAACTTTCACAAAGAATCAGATAACTTGCACAACATAGAGATTCCAAAGACAAGAAAGGCAAAAGCCTCAGCTTTATTTCTCTCTAAAGGCTACCACTTGTAGCAAATACATTCAAAACATAGAAAAATATCACTAACAAAAAAAAATACCATTGGGCCATGGAGAATGTCCATATTTATACAAAATATGTCTTAGAAAACATGTAGTTATCAAAATGTTAACACCCAGCAGAAGGAAATCATGCAAACTAGAAGGCTTCATGCAAAAGGGGGGCGAGTTCCTCTATTTCTAGCATTTTAGACTTGTGGGAGTGACTATGTTGCATGCATGAGTTAGGCATGAATCTGGAGGTGATCTTGGCATAAACTAGAGATCTTCATGTGAGGTTCCTTGGATGATGGCTAAAAATAACTCTTCATGCAAGAAGCGGTCACCTAAAAGGACTTTGTCTTTTTCAAAATAAAAGATAATATTGAAAATAAATTTTCAAACTTCTTTTCATGCAAACCCTAGCATGCAAAACTAAAGTGAGACTTTTTCAACATCCAAGCCTTTATCACTTTTACCAAAAAGGGACCATGCAATTTGTGTTTTATGACTTTGCACCTTTTTCATTTCACATTAATTAAAATATAAAGTATAATTTACAACTTCTACATTTAAAAGATATAAAGTGAAAAATATGTCTTCTCTTTCTCCAAAAGGGTTATAAAAAATATGTAGATGTACCTTGCAATTACAAATTATAATGTCTCCAAAATGAAAATGCATATGATAACAACATTTGAAAATATCCAAAAGAGAGGGAAAATTAATCAATCTTCAGAATATCTTTGGTTTTCTTATCATTTGTTGCTCGCAGCTTCTCTAAGTATGTATCAAAGGCCTTGAATATTTCCTGTATTCATTCTTCATCCAGCCCGTAAGAATAAATGTTAGAGGCTATGTAGTCTAGCTCTACATCAAAAAACTCTATTCAAAAAGTCCTTATACCTTGCATTTTGGTTCTCATTTGATCAATTTCCTTCTCATATGTAATAAACATGTGAATTAAACTTAAGGCAAAGACTATGTATTTTTCTAACTCCTTAACTATTGCCTTAAAATGTTCTTAGACCTATTCTGCCTATAAGAGATTATTGGCATCATCCATTGGTTGGCATGACATTAAATTCATCATGCCATCAATCTCATATAACACATCAATAGATTTATCATGAGCCTCCTTGGCTTGCTCAATAGACTCGATTAATATCCTTATCCAAAATTGGGTAGCCTTATGTAATTCCTCATGCTCAACAGAGTTCTTCAATATATTCTTAGCAATAAGGGTATTCATATTAATTGACTTTATAGCTATCAATTTGGGGTAATACATGTTTAAAGTTTGAACCTCTCCTTCTTAGCTACTGATTTGTGATTTTAAAATTTCCTTTCTCTCTATGATGATACTGTAATGTTCCATCATTAATGTGAGGGCCATGTTGCCTCTTGTAATTAGTTCCTCAAAACATTCTTTTATAGCCCTTCCCATGTGAGTAATCTCTCATACTAAATCAATAATAACTTGATTTGGATTGATTGGCTGTACTACCTATGGTTGTTGTGATGTTTCACCAGGATTTATGAATTGGTTAAGTGATTCGGTCAACTAATCAACTTTCCTTTTAAGTTCATCCTTGGTGGCTTTGTCATGATCAATTCTATAAAAGAGAGTTATTTCCAAACTATACATCATGTTTAAGCCCTTCTCTTGTCTACCAACCAAGGTGTATATGAGAGACTTGATAATCGACCACCACAATATCTTCCTTTGATTTGTCTAGTGGGGAAACTACAATCTCAGCATATATCTCTCTCTCTCTTGTCATTAGTGAATGTTCTTGAGAGGGTCCCGGGAGTAGGTTTTGACTTCTTCTTGACATCAGTCATGCTAAAGTCTAAAGTACTGGGATCAATCATTATTTTTCTCTTTTTGGTTACTGATTGGGCTAACCAACTAGGGGTAACCTTCTATGCATCTGGTACAGTCACCAAAGAATCTAAAAAATAATGTAGCTAGACTAACTGATGTTGTGACCAAGAAGGCCTCTTAGGAAGATGACACTGTTAACAGCTTAGGAGGTGTCTGTGAAGGTTTATTCTCACCACTAGTTTGCAAACACATTGCTGCATCAAGTGTTTGAGTTTATCCAAGCTCCACTGATGGTATGGATAAAGTAATGGAAATGGGGGAAGTGGATGCAACAGAAGTGAGAATAATGAATTTAGGAATCGGTGGAAGGGTGAAAGCCAAGGCACTAAATGTTTTAATTCAGTGTATGGGGCCACTCAGGGTTGGTGAGGTGAAAATGGTGGGTTGAGAGGAATAGGGAATAATACTCACTCTAGAGGTTGAAGTGGCTTGTAGGATGGTAGTCAAGATGATTGACTCTGAGGCAATGTACTATTGAGTGGTGTTGGAGATTAATGGTGATGAAATGGAAGGAATTGTGAATGGAATCAAAAGTGGGAGTGGATCAAATGGGGAAGGAGAAGTGGGAGGAAGGGAAATTGAAGTAAAAACTTGGACTCCCACTATAGGGGGACCTTGAGTGCCCTTTAGGCTTGTTTGTGCTACTTGTACTTGGCTTATTGAGGTGGGTGGAGTGGTAGATAAAGTGGGGATGATTGGAGGGAGAGTAGATAAAACTTGTGATGCAATAAAAACTTGAGGTGCTTGGGGAGAAGAGGCATCCGATGGAAGGGTGGAAGCCACATATACTATAGGAGTAGGAGAAGCAAGGATAATGAAAATAGGAGCTAGTGATATAGGATCCAAAGTAGTAGATTCCTATGCTACTGGTGCTGCCTCTTCCATTGAAAGATTGAGGGGTTTATGTGCATCTTCTCCTTCTTTTCTCAATTCTCCTTTTTTGGCCTTAGTCTTTGTATTCCTCTTATTTTTATGTTTAGGTCTCATTGATGATTCACTAGGGCCCTCCATTGTTGGTGTAATACCCTCTAATTTTAATTTCAGGGCTTTTCTTTAATTCCTATGGTTTCTCTTGAGATTTTCACTCCTTTACTCCTTAACCAACTAATAGTTTTGTTGATAGTAGGGCTTGTCCTATCAAATAGGGAAAATGATTTAGGAATTGATCACCTAACCAGTGGTAGGGGTTTCACAATGATTTGGGTGAGGTATAGTGGATCCATTATAGAAACATCATCCTTTGAGTCATCAGGAACTAGTGCCAGATCATAATCCTTTATTTGTTATAGGGACATTATTAAGTAGTCCCTCATTCTGACCATCTCTTTGTCATCACAATCCTCCCAATAATATTCATAGTGTGGCACATGTTCATATAATTCCAATTCTAATGCATGAGTGATTTTACTGCATGGGTCAAAATATGGCCTGGACTCTAGGGCCTCAATGTTACTTGGCTCATCTCTACCTCTGCATCTCTAACCTTCAAAAGAGTTTGGAATGTATAATAGCCAATAGAGATAGGGAAATGAATCCCTACCATGTATCTATCTGAGAGGAGCTTCTAGGTTTCCACTAACTGCCACACCAACTCCAATAATGTCCATTTATCACTTACATATTGTGGGAGGGTGTAGGGATAGCCACTGATGCCTACTTCCCTAATGTAGGAATATGTGGGGAATTGTATTAATAATGATCCCCATTTAGTTATTTCCTCTATTGCCTCCCTTGAGAACCACTCTCTCTTAAGTTTTGGATTAAACATGGTGATGATGTTGTAGATGAAAGCTTCATTAACTTTTTTGAACTATTGTTTACTAGCCTAAAGGGTGAGGTTAGGGTAGTAGTTGTACACTTTTGTTATTTCATTAGGGACATTATTGAGACATGAGAATAATCTCCCCTTAGCCAAAATATAAACAACATATGAGGTCATGTAATATTTGTTTGAGGTTTGAACCTCCAACAACTACTGATGAAGAAAATCATTGATTAATTGTGCCTAATGTATATATTGCTTATTCTCTCAGATAGTCCATATATACTGGTACATCCACTATTCATAAGACTAGGCATTATGACTACCAGTGACTCTATGTAGCAATGTTATAACATCTCCCACCTCCTCTATAAAATTAGACCTATACATTGTCTTGGGTAGTCTGGTGGAGGAGTGTTTAGGGGTCTTGAGCCATTGTTTGTTGATCATGTTTTGGCATCCATATTTATTCTCCTCATCAAACTATGTAGATGTTTGGGGAGTTATATCCAAATAACTTTCATACTCAAGAATAGAAAACACCAAGTTGATGTAGTTAGATTCAAGATCCAAAATCTTTTCTCCCTTATCATTGTACACTTGCCTCCTGTCAGGGTTATAGTGTTGAGTCATTGTCAGAATCAATTCAGGACTTTGAACAGTTAGGGGAAAGGCTACAACTTATGGAAGTTAAGAGTCATAAATACTCTGTATCCAATCATTTTTGAATTCTACCCCTATTCTAGCCCAGAAGTCTCCTAGGTCAATATGACCTAAATATGTATTATTGATTTCTATGAGGTTGGATTCTAAATAAGAAGTTGCTTTAGGGCCCTTAGATTTTAAATTCATCTCTTTGGGAGGAATGAAGATTATATAAAAACCCTTTGAGTAACTAGGAAACTGTAGGTGTATGAAGCACTTGTTCCTTCTAGCAAAACTTGGAGGTGTTCGAAGCACGTCCAATGTCCATGGTGTTTATGACTTAAGAATCTCTGGTGGAGGTGGGACATTCTTGAGGTAGGTCCACTCTCTATGATGTTTAAAAGCTATTGGGTTTCTAAGGGAAGTGGGAGGTGCTTGAGGCACATCCACTTTCTATGGTGCAGTGTTAATCTATGGAGGTCAAAGGTGCTTGGAACACATCTAGTGTCCATAAGGATGCTGGGAGGGAAAGAAACTTGGAAGGAATATTCTCATTTTAAAATGGAGGATTATGCTTTGGGAATATTTGTTTTGTCCTTTGAAAAGGGATTGATTTCAAATGTGAAATCCCATGGTGAAAAATAGAGGGAGATTTTGGGAAATTATTTAAAAATATTTAGCTTGAAACCTTAGGATGCCCTAGATGTACTATCTAGTCTCTAGAAAACTAAGTGATACACCAGACACACAAAATTACTCAAAAATGACCCACCAACTTCTATAAACTAAACTTTGAAGGAAACCCTAAAACTAGAAAGAAAACTCTGCAAGTAATGGAAAAACCTTCAAAGATGGATCCCTAAAGGGATAAAACACAAGAATAATACCATTTGGTAGACATAGGTGACATGGCTTGGTGTAGCTAACATGGCTTGATGTTCGTTTGCTCATGGCTTGAGGTTAAAAATGGTGAGGAAACTAGAATAGAGCTCCAAAACATACTTAACAAGATAATCAAATGATAATCTTTTACAAATTGACCTAGGTTTATATAGGAAAAACTTACATTAAATGTGATTAATGGTGGTTAGTGGAAGAAGTTAGACCTACTTGAAGCAGATCCACTCTCTATGATTGAAAATGGCTCAGTGGGAGATCGGGTTTGTCATGCACTTTGCATGTTATGAAAATGTGCAATGTGCACTTCAATCTCTGCTTCCCATGGAAAGATTCAATATGTTTGGCAAAGGTTGGACCTAATTGGAGTAGGTCCAATCTTTGAAAATGGGTTAATGGTTAGCAGGGAGCAGAGCTTAGCATGCACTTTACACTTAAAATGTGCAATGTGCACTTCAAGCCTCACCTCCCATGGGAAAAGGTTTAGGCAAATTGACAAAGGTTGGACCTGCTCTAAGTAGGTCCACTTTTTATGGGTGGGTTCCTTGGTTGGCAGGATCTAGAGCCCATCATGCACTTTGCATGATGTGAAAATGTGTAATGTGCATAACAAGTTCTAGATTCTGCCAGATGGTTATGTGGTAGGATCCAAAGCTTGCCATGCATTTTACATGTTCGAGAATGTGTGATGTGCATGGTGAGTTTTAGATTCTATAGATTTTAGGGTTTGGTGCCTTGTAGGACCCAAAACCCATGTAGCAATTTACATTGGTGCAAATTGCATCTAGAGTCTTGGATTCTGTAAGGTAAAGGGAAGATGGATTTTGGAGGATTAAGAGTTTTCCATAAAAAATAAAGGGGGTCTCCCTTAGGGTTCCAGATGTAATGAGATTTTTGGGACATAAAATCTCAACATTTTTGGTGACATCTATGGGATTATTGCCTACTAATCTTTTGAATCTAGTAGCCTTTCAAGACATTGGGCATGGAGTCAACCTTACTTTGACAAAACTATAACCTAGGAAAGAAAAAGCTGGGATTACCTAGACACAAACAAAACAAACAACAAAATAGGAAACAAACCAAAGAACAACTCCTAAAGACTAAAACACATGTAGAAGCACTTATTGAAAACACAATCTAACCGTATTATTTACAAAACTTTTAGAACAAGTCTTTACCTCAAAAGCAAGTTTTGAGGTATATCCCATTAATTGGGATTGGTAGTTCTTTGCCATCAAGCTTGGTGAGCTAGAATGCATTGGGCCCTTTGTACTGAGTGATGACATATGGACCACTCGATATTGCATCAAATTTGGTGTGCCTACCTGGTTTTGCTTTACTTACATCCCACTTCAGGACCATGCCTCATTTATTAAAGATTCTTGTAGTTGCCTTTTTATTAAAAGTCTTCTTGATTTGTGCCTAATTTGCTTCCAAGACTTTCATTGATTGATGCCTAATTTCCTCAAGCTCCATGAGTTTAACTAGTCTCATCGTCATCTCATCATTGTCAATAAGGTCCAACTGGTGATTGAGCTCCAAATAGGGTAGTTTAACTGATAGTGGCACTTAAGCTTCCCTTCCTTACACTAACATAAAAGGGGAACTATTGATGTCTCTCCTTGGTGTAATTCTATCATCCCACAATGTTTATCTCAATTTTTTATGCCACGTCCTTTGGTTATCTTCCATAGTTCATTTAATGTTTTTAATAAATTCTTGTTGGTGGAATCGGCTAGGCCATTACCTTGAGGGTAATAATTTGAATATGTTGCTAGGTATACATTATGCTTGATGGCCCATTCATTGACCTGAGTGCCCAAAAAATCCTTAGCATTATCAGATATGATGGTGTGAGGAACACCAAATCTTAAAACTATGTTGTCCATAAAATCCAAAATGGATGCTTCTGTGGCATCTTTTAGAGCAACTGCTTCAGTCCATCATGTGAAATAATTCATTGCTTTGAGAACCCACTTGTGACCCATGCTTGATGGTAGATTGATCATGTTGATGAAGTCCAATCTCCATTGGGAAAATGATTGATTTGCTTGAATTGGTTTGAGAGGAAGTGCAACTATCCTTTGCTTACCAATGAAGTAAGCACACTTCACAATTTCTTATCCATTGATGGGCATCCTTAAATAAATAAGGCCATTAGTAGCCTCCTCTCATTACTTTGATGGCTATAATCCTTGCTAAAAAAATGTCCTCCTGATGGTCCATCATGAAATGTTTTGTGCTCAATACATCTTAACAAGACTCCATTTATATCCTTTCAAAATAAAATTCCATCAACAAGGACATAAGGCATTGATTGGAGTCAAAAATACATTTTATTTGACTATGAGAAGTCATAGGGGTATTTTCTAGTCTATAGGAAATGGGTTATGTCTTGAATCCAACCATTAAAAGAGTGTAGATTATCTAGTTGAGGTATATTTTGAGTGTACACCACGTCAAAAACTAGTTCAGTAGTTTTTATATCAGTAGCTAGTTGCTCACATAGTCCTTTCCCTCTTACCAACTTCATAATTGTGATATTTACGTCATACTCCATGACCTTAGTAATCCATCCTGCTCATTTTACATTTATCTCCTTACTCAACAAAACTTCTTTGACACCTTGGTGCCTAACTATCAGATGTACCTTGTTGTTGGAGAGCATATGCCTAAATTTCTTGAGTGCCTTGATTACCACATACACGTATTTTTCCATGAATCAATAATTCTCTTCATAACCTTTAAAATATTGGCTAAATAAAGGTATTGGTTGTTCCAAACC
The DNA here is from genome assembly GCA_037957365.1 of Torreya grandis. Classification (NCBI taxonomy): domain Eukaryota; kingdom Viridiplantae; phylum Streptophyta; class Pinopsida; order Cupressales; family Taxaceae; genus Torreya; species Torreya grandis. The sequence continues at coordinate 850,815 of JARHVA010002455.1, forward strand.
TTCTTGATTGTGCTAAGTCAGAATTGCTGAGATACTCCCCTCCCCTCCAAATGCATAGAGGATAAAATCCCTCTCATATTTTGGGTTAACCAAGGTGGGGTCTTGGGAGATAGTTTGTTTGATAGCCTCAAAAATTTATTTTCCCTCTTGCATCTAGATAAAAAGAGTTCCCTTCTTTAACATTGCAGTAAGGGGTTTGGCTAAGGAGGCAAAATTTGGTACAAATCTCCTTACGAAGTTAATCTTCCCTAGGAAGCTTTGTAGCCCCTTTTATGACTTGGTATTGTTAGTGCATATATGTCTCTAACTCATTCAGGGTCTATTGCAAGACCTTCCTTGGACACTATATGTCCCATTAACTTGCCTTCAATTACTATGAACACACACTTCTTTGAATTAAGAGAAATGTCAAATTTTCTACATCTTTTAAAAATCTTTCTCAGGTGATCGAGATGTGCACCAGCATACTTTGAATAGACCATGTTATCATATAGATATACTAAGATTATATCATTTATCAAACCCTTGAATGCTATATCCACGGCTCTCTAAAAAAATTCCCCTATATTTATCAAATGAAATGGCATCTTCTTATATGTGTATGTGTCCCTTTTGGTGATGAAGGTAGTCTTAAATTGGTCTAATTCTTATACCAGGATTTGGTTATAACCCAAATAATCATTCAGAAGAGAAAATATCTTAGATCCTGATACTATCTATAGAATTTGTTTCATAGGAGGAAGAGGGTAGTGATCTTTCAATGATGCTTTGTTCAAGTCTCTAAAATCCATGCACAGATGGATTTTGCTATTCTTCTTTCTGACAGGGACCAAAATTTCTACCAAAAAAAAGTGTTTAATCAAAAATATTATATTATCCTCTATCAACTTATAGAGTTCATTTTTCATCAAAGGGTTCAATCTTCAGATTTATGGGCCTCTAATTCTACCTGATGAGTTTTGTATTTGGATCCAGTTTGATAGTATGTTGCACTAAACTTGGGTTAAATTATCTTAGATCATGATAACTCCAGGTAAAATTATCATCAAAATCTAGGCATAATCAAACAAAATCATGCTTCTTTGAAAAATTACAGACCTTGCCTATCTTGAGTGACTTGCCTTCTGAGATAGTGATGGGTTCACAATCTTCCTCATTGACAGTGATGTTCTTCTCACTTTTCTGTTGGTCATTTGAGTTAAATATATTTTCTAGTGTAATGAGACCCATAGGTAACTTGTTCATTTTTAGCTATATAATCTAATCACCATATTAGTCTTGAAACCTTGGTTGATTTCTTTCTAAAAACTTAGCCTCTTCTCTCAACAAAATTATGATTTTCTTGTCACTTTCAAAGACTTACGGGTTAATTATATTATCAAGGATAGAAGGCCTTAAAATTAGCCTCATATACTAGTTGTTTTCCCTCACTATTTCAATTGGTAGATTATATCGAGATGCAACTAAGGTCATGCGATTAACATCTTTATTCTATGCCCTTGGTACTGCTTGAATATTTAGATAGGTGAAATCTTTTAGTAGGTCCCAAACCCTATGTTTATAAGACCTTAACAAATTGTTTTTGGTCACACTTTTTGATCTAACCTAGTGAATGATGAGTTCACTATCCCTAAATACCTGTAAGATCTTGATTCCTCTATCCTTGGCCAATTGGAGGCCTTGAATCAAGGCTTCATATTCAACTACATTATTGGTGTAACTAAATTAAAGTCTAAATGAATAGCAATAGCTTTCTTCTTTGGAGATATCAATACAACTCCTGCACCTGCACCATTTTTACTTCTCAAACCATCAAAATATAACTTACACATCCCTTGTATATCCTTAGTATATTTGACTAAATCTAGGATGATTGCATCTTGCTCATGAATACAATATGTCCCTAACCCTATTTCTTGCATGTAGTCATAAGGGTCAAATTGCAACATTGATCCCCACTCATCCAAGTGAGTGTCTGGGATTTCTTCTATAGGTGTCACATTTTTTTGATCTACCTCTTCCTCTTTTTTATTGTGCAATGTAAAGTTAATCTTTATGGGAGGAGTAGGATTATATGGTTTGATATGGTTTTTTGTGATTAGCTAAGCTTTAATTGTTACTTTAGTTTCATATCTCATTCTAAGTAGCATTTAAGACCAATATGCAGATAGATATCCCCCCATTTTTGTCATGAAATCTCTATATAGACAAATGGAAAAGTAGGGAGGGAGGTCTATGATTGAAATATCTTGACTAATTAAAAGACAAGGGCAAACATGAATAGTGAGGTCTAGTCCCTTTATGATTCCTACTATTTGAATAATAGTCCCATCTAGTTGTACTACTCATTTATTAATAGGTGTGTATTTTATTCCTAGAGTGTCAGCGATTTTCTTAGGAATCACTAAACTACTAGCCCCTAAATCCACCATACAATTATGTACTAGATGCTTCCCTATTATAAGTGAAAGGTAAAAGGGATGAGGCTTACCATTTTTGCCTATTTTGTTATTAGTTTGAGGCTAACACAAATTTAATGTAGGTGTAGGCCCCTTAGCCAGAGCCTTCTCTAATATCTGGAAGTTCTTTAAGGCCTCCTATAGTAAGTCCCTTTGTGTTGGTATGGATAGGGCTTCCCACATAGTGACATTCAAATTAGTTTTCTTCATTTGATCAATAATGCTAAAAGGGATAGTACCAACCTTTGATAGTAATTTTGTAGAGGATACATCCTCTACAATATTTTAAGTGGACACCTTTTCTTTAAATTGATTATTAGGTACGAAGGGTGGCTTTTGCACTATGTTACTCTTTGCCAATTTTGTTATTGCCTTAGAAGTTGAAGCCTGGTCCACTATGGGGAGTTGATTAGCTTCTATTGCTCTTTTCTTGGAGCATGTATTAGCTACTATAGGGCTTCCACTATTAAAAATTACTTCATCTTATATTGTTCTACTAAAATCATCCTCTTGCCAATTTAGAAGAGTTGCTTTGCTTTGTGCAGGTTCTTATGTTTCTGCTTGTTCAGAAGTAGATCCTTCCTATTACTCTTGCATACTCGCTATATCTTGCACTATCTAGGCTTGAATGATAACACCATTAGGATAAGTATTCTGATTATGGGGCTGATTGCACAAATAACACCACTCATATTCTTGAGCCAAATTATTTTGAATATGTATAATAGCTTTGGAAGCTCTAGGTGCTGATAATGGATGAACATTTAGAAGTCTCAGTTGTGCATTCTATCTTTGCTATTAGTTGTTACCTTGATATGTTTACCTATCCCCTTGTTAAGATTGCATATTCCTTTGATATGTAGGGTTAAATGGCTAAAAAGGTTTATAGTTTTAGGCTTGTTACATTTTCATCACCACTGACTCATTTCAAAAACTCTTGAGTAATGATTTGACCTCATGCAATTCATCCATAGGTGCATCAGTTAAAGCAGGTGCCTTACTCATGGTAGGGATTGGAGCAAGTACAGGTGGGGGAATAGGGGATTTTTATAGAAATAGAGGCATTGGGGGCCATGGTGCAATCTTCTCAACTTGGATCAAAAAATTCTTGGCCCTTATTGTAATATCATAAGCTGTAAGAAGTGTGGTACCACACATTGACTGAACCATCACATTTATATCACTATTGAGGGTTTCTAGGTAATATAAGAAGGCATTATTTGTAGTGGGTTTAACCAATATTAGAATTCTATTCTATTTCTTCTGGAAGCGGTAATTGAAGTCAGTCATTTGTTCATGAGGAACTCATTGAATAGTAGTCAATTATTCAACCAAGGAAAGGTGATCACACTTGTCCTCAAAGTGGGAGCACATTGCAACACCTAACTCATCCCAAAATTGGATTGAGGTGGGAGGGAGACCTTTGTACCATTGCAAAGCTTTCCCCTTAAAAGAGTTAACTAGGAGTTTGATTGCAATATTGTCTTCAACCATGTTATGGATTGAGCAGAGGTTAACAATGTCTTGTATATGTTCTAAAGTAGTGGTAGAAGTTTCACCAATAAAATATGGTAGACATTTTAAGGCTGAGACTGGTATATCATCACGCTGGGCCAAAATGAGTAGAATACCTATATTAAAAGCTATGAAATTCTAATTTCTAGCCATTATGGGGATATAGAGCTCATCGAAGTGACCAAAGGGGATGGGAATAAAACTATAGGATATACCTTAGGTTGAGGGGTGACTGCTTTTGTTCTCTTTTTTGATGGAAATGACAATTCTAAAAAATTAGCCCTCTTACCTTTGGTAGACAATCTTGTTTGTTTGCTTGGCATACATCACCTTGAGCTCGTGAATATGTAAGCTAGTGGAATCATTAGGTGATTTGATATTTACATGAAACTCATATAATGGTGGATGAGAATAACACTGATCTCTATGTAATTTTTGAGTCCCACTGGGCATGCCAAAAACTATTATCACATAGGATTGCACCTATCTTAATTTTGTAGCTTGTTGTGCAAAAGCCTAATGAAATAATGGAAAAACATCCAAAGCCATGGGACCTTGGCAATTTGAGTTTAATCTTCAGAGAAGGTTGACTTCCTTTCACTAAAATCTGATGCAAACTGATAAAATATCAACTTTTTAGGAATTTTGCTCTTTAGTAATCTCGTATGCTAAACTAAGGCTTTGACAGGAAAAGGGTTTAAAGAAATTGAATTTGTAGAAAAACTAAAAGTATGGTGATTGCACCAAGTTTTTATAGTGGATATAGATGCTTACTTGGAAAACATAATAGGGCAAAAAATAGATTGAGTTTATTTTAAGCACAAACTTATGCAAATTTGGAAATTAGAGTTAATATTTTATCTATTCTTCAACAAAGGGAAAAATATATTTATTTCAAACAATATTATCAAGAGGGTAAAATACCACATATGAATTCTCTTGAGACTAAAATAAAAGTTAAAACTTCCACAAAGAATCATATAACTTGCACAACATAGAGATTCCAAAGACAAGAAAGTCAAAAACTTCAACTTTATTTCTCCCTAAAGGATACAACTTATAGTAAATACATTAAAAATGTATAAAAATATCACTAACAACAAAAAGATACCATTGGGCCATTGAGACTACCCATATTTATACAAAATATGTCTTAGAATACATGTAGTTGTCAAAACCTTAACACCTAGCAGAAGGAAATCATGCAAACTAGAATGCCTCATGCAAAAGGGGGGTGAGTTCCTCTATTTCTTGTGTTTTAGACTCATGGGAGTGATTATGTTGCATTCATGATTTGGGCATGAATCTAGAGGTGATCTTGTCATAGTTGGAAATCTTCATATAAGGCTCCTTAGATGATAGTTGAAAATAACTCTTCATGTAAGAAGCAGTCACCCAAAAGGACTGCCTTTTTCAAAATAAAAGATAATATTGAAAATAAATTTTCAAACTTATTTTCATGCAAACCCTAGCATGCAAAACTAAAGTGAGACTTTTTCAACATCCAAGCCTTTATCACTTTTAACCAAAAAGGGATCGTGCAATTTGTGTTTTATGACTGCACCTTTTTCATTTCACATTAATTAAAATAGAAAGTGCAATTTGTAACTTATACATTTAAAAGATATAAAGTGAAAAATATGTCTTCTATTTCTCCAAAAGGGTTATAAAAAATACATAGGTGCACCTTGAAATTATAAATTACAAATCATAATGTCTCCAAAATGAAAATACATATGATAACAACAATAAAAAATATCTGAAAGAGAGGGAAAATTAATCAATATTCAAAATATCTTTGGATTTCTTGTCACTTTTTACTTGTAGCTTCTCTGAGTATGTATCAAAGGCCTTAAATATTTCCTCTATTCACTCTTCATCCAACCCATAAAAAAAATGTTAGAGGCTGCACAGTTTGCCTGTACATCAAATAACTCTCTTAAGAAAGTCCTTATACCCTATATTTCAGTTCTCATTTGATCAATTGCCTTTCATATTTGATAAACCTATTAATTGAACTTAAGGCAAAGACTGTGTCTTTTACTAACTCCTTCTAAACTATTGCCTTAAAATTTTCCTGGACCTATTCTACTGTAAGAGATTGCCAGCATCATCCATTGGTCGGCATGACATTAAATTCATCATGCCATCAATCTCATATAACACATCAATAGCTTTATCATGAGCCTCCTTGGATCATTCAATAGAATCGGTCAATATCCTTATCTAGAATTGGGCAGCCCTATGTAATTCCTCATGCTATACAGAGTTATTTAATATATTCTCAACAATAAGGGTATTCATATCAATTAACTTTATGGTTATTAATTTGGGGTAATACATGTTCAAAGTTTGAACCTCTCCTTCATAGCTACTAATTTGTGATTTTAAAATTTCCTTTCTCTCTATGATGATACCATAATGTTACATCATTTCTATGAGGGCCTTATTGCCTCTTGTAATTAGTTCCTTAGACCATTCTTTTGTATCCCTTCCCATGTGAGCAATCTCTCATACTAAATCAATTATAACTTGATCTAAACTGATTGGTTGCACTACCTAAGGTTCTTGTGATGTTTAACCAAGCTTTATGAATTGATTAAGTGCTTTATTCAAATGATTAACTTTCCTTTTCAATTCATCCTTTGTAGATTTGTCATGGTCAAATCTCTAAAAGAGAGAGTTGATGCCCGACTGCACATCGTGCTTAAGCCCTTCTCTTTTCTATCAACCAAGGTATATGTGAGAGACCTGATAATCTATCAATATAAAATCTTCTTTTGATTTGTTGGGTGGGGGAACTAAAATCTAAACACATCTCTCTCCCTTGTCATCAGTGAATGTTTTAAGAGGGTTCTGGGAGTAGGTTTTGACTTCTTCTTTACTTTGGTCATGTTGAAGTCCAAAGTGCTAGGATCAATCATTATTTTTATCTTTTTGATCACTAATTGGGATAACCAACTAGGGGTAGCATTCTATAAATCTGGTACAATCACCAAAGAATCTGTAGTTGATGTAACTACACTAACTGATGATATGACCAAGGAGGCCTCTTGAAAAGATGACATCATTGACAGCTCAAGAGGTGTCTGTAAAGGTTTATTTTCACTAATAGTTTGTAAACCCATTGCTGTACCAAGTGTTTGAGTTGCTCCAAGATCCATTGATGGTATGAATGAAGTGGAAATGGGGGAAGTTGAAGTAATGAAAGTAGGAATCATGAATTTAGGAACTAGTGGAAGGGTGGAAGCCAAGGCACTAAATGTGACAATTAGGTGTGTGGGGTCACTTAGGGTTGGTGAGGTGAAAATGGTGGGTTGAGAGGAAGAGGGAACAATACTCACTCTAGAGGTAAAAGTGGCCTATGAGATGGTAGTCAAGATGACTAACTCGAAGGCAATGTACTATTGAATGGTCTTGGGAATTAATGGTGATGAAATGGAAGGAATTGTGAATGGAATAGAAAGTGGGAGTGGATCAAATGGGGAAGGAGAAGTGGGAGGAAGGGAAAGTGAAGTAGAAACTTGGACTCCCATTATAAGGGACCCTGAGTGCCCTTGAGGCTTGTTTGTTCTACTTTCACTTGGCTTATTAAGGTGGGGGGAGTGGTAAATAAAGTGGGGATGAGTGGAGGGAGAGGAGCTAAAACTTGCGATGCAATGGAAACTTGAGGTGCTTGGGGAGAAGCGATAGATGATGGAAGGGTGGAAGCCACCTATACTATAGGAGTAGGAATAGGGGGGTAATGGAAATAGGAGTTAGTGATATAGGATATGAAGTAGTAGATCCTTATGCTACCTCTTTCATTAAAAGATCAATGGGTTCATGTATAACTTCTCCTTCTTTGTTTGATTCTCCTTTTTTGGCCTTAGTCTTTGTTTTCCTCTTCTTTTGCTATTCAGGTCCCTCTGATGATTCACTAGGTCCCTCTGTTGTTGCTGTAATACCCTATACTTTTAATTTCAAGAGATTTTCTTTAATTCTTATGGTTTATCTTGAGATATACACTCCTTTACTCTTTAACCAGCTAATAATTCTATTGATAACAAGGGCTATCTTATCAAATAAGGAAAATGAATCAGTAATTGACCACCTAACTAGTGGTAAGGGTTTCACAATGATATAGGTGAGGTATAGTGGATCCACTCTAGAAACATCATCCTCCAAGTCATTAGGGTCTAGTGCTAGATCATAATCCTTTATTTTTTGTAGGGACATTCTTGAGTAGTCACTCATTTTGACCATCTCTTCATTATCACAATCCTCCCAATAATCTTCATAGTATGACACATGTTCATATGATGCCAATTCTAATGCATGAGTGATTTTATCATATGGGTCAAAATATGGCTTGGACTCTAGGGTCCTTAATGTTACTTGGCTCATCTATGCCTCTACACCTCTAGCCTTTAGAAGAGTTTGGCATGTATAATGACCAATAGAGATAGGGAAATGAATCCCTACATTATGTTTATTTGAGAGGATATTATGGGTTTCCACTAGCTTCCACACTAAATCTAACAATGCCCATTTGTCATTTACATACCAGGGGAGGGGGTAGGGGTAGCCACTAAAGCCTACTACCCTAATGTAGGAATATGTGGGTAATTTTATAAAGAATGATCCCCATTTAGTGATTTCCTCTTTTACCTCCCTTGAGAACCTCTCTCTTAAGTTCTAGATTGAACATGTTGATGATGATGTAGATGAAAGCATCATTAACTCTTCTAAACCATTATTTACTAGCCTAAAGGGTGAGGTTAGGGTAGTAGTTATACACTCTTGTTATTTCAATAGGGACAACATTGAGACCTAGGAATAATCTCCCCTTAGACAAAATATAAACAACATATGAGGTCATGCAAAATTTGTTTAAGGTTTGAACCTCCAAGAACTACTGATGAATAAAATTAATGATTACTTGTGCCTAATGTATATATTGATTATTCTCTTAGATGGTCTAGATATACTAATACATCCACTATTTGTAGCACTGGGCATTAGGACTACTAGTGACTCTATGCAACAATGTTATAACATCTCCTACCTCCTCTATAAAATACATTATCTTGGCCAATCTGGTGTAGTACTTAGGGGTCTTGAGCCTTTATTTTTTAACCATCTTTTAACATCCATCTTTATTTTCCTCATATAACTATGCAGATGTTTGGGGAGTTATATCTAGATAAATTTCAAACTCAGGAATGGCAAACATTAAGTTAATGTAGTCAGAGTCAAGATCCAGAATATTTTCTCCCTTATCATTATATACTTGCCTTTTATCAGGGTCATAGTGTTGGGCCATTGTCAGAATCAATTCAGGACTTTGAACAGTTAGGGGAAAGGTTATTGCTTGTGGAAGTCTAGAGTCATAAATACTCTGTATCTAGTCATTTTTGAATTCTTCCCCTATTCTAGTCCAAAAGTCTCCCAAGTCAATATGACCTAAATCTGTATCACTTATTTTTGTGATTTTGGATTCCCAATAAGAAGTTGCTTTAGGGCCCTTATATTTGAACTTAATATCTTTGGGAGGCATGGAAATTATATAAAAACCCTTTGAGCAACCAACTATGAAAGTTAGAGGAAACTGAATGTGTATGAAGCACTTATTCCTTCCAGTGAAACTTAGAGGTGTTTAGAGCTCATCTAATGTCTATGGTGTTTATGACTTAAGAATCTCTGATGGAGGTGGGATGTGCTTGAGGTAGGCCCAATCTCCATGATGTTTAAAAACTATTAGGTTTTTGACAAAAGTGGGAGGTGCTTGCAGCACACCCACTTTTTGTGGTACACTAGGAATCTATGGGGGTCAAAGGTGATTGTAACATGTCCAATGTTCATAGGGATGCTGGGAGGGAAAAATAATTTGAGGGAATATTCTCATTTTAAAATGAAAGAATATGCTTTGGGAATATTTGTTTTGTCCTCTGAAAAGGGCTTGATTTTGAATGTAAAAACCTTGGGTAAAAAATAAAGGGAGATTTTGGGAGATTATTTGAAAATATTTAGCTCAAAACCCTAAGATGACCTAGTTATACTATATATTCCCTTGAAAACTAAGCACTACACCAGACACACAAACTTACTTGAAAGTGACCCACTAATTGCTATAAACTAGACTTTGAAGGAAACCCTAGAACTAGAAATAAAACTCTAGAAGTAGTGGAAAAAACCTTCAAAGATGGAGCCCTAAAGGGATAAAACATAAGAAGAATATCATTTGGTGGATGAAGGTGATGTGGATTAACATAAATGATGTGGCTTGATGTTCATTTTCTCATGGCTCAAGGTTAGAATGATGAGAATGGTAGACTCGAACTCTAAAATATACTTAACAAGATAATCAAATGAATCTTTTACAAATTAACCTAGGTTTATATAGGAAAAACCTACATTAAATATGAGTAATGGTGGTTGGTGTTTGAAGATAGACCTACTTGAAGTAGGTCCACTCTCTGTGATTGGAAATGGCTCAATGAGAGATGGGGTTCATTGTGCACTTTGCACATTGTGAAAACATGCAATGTGCACTTCAATCTCTGCTTGCCATAAAAAGATTTAATATGTTTGGTGGAGGTTAGACCTATTTGGAGAAGGTCCTCTCTTCATATATAGGTTAATGATTTAGTATGGAGTGGAGCTTAGCATGCACTTTACACATTGTAAGATGTGTAATGTACACTTTAGGCCCTACCTCCCATAGGAAAAGGCTTAGGCAAATTGATGGAGGTTGGACCTGATCCAAGCAGGTCCACTTTTCATGGGTGGGTTCCTTATTCAATGGGATGCAAATCCCATCATGCACTTTGAAGGTTGTGAAAATGTGCAATGTGCATACCAAGTTATAGATTATATTGAATGGTTCTGTGTTAGGAGCTAGACCCTGCTATGTATTTTGCATGTTTGAGAATGTGCAAAGTGTATGGTGAGTTTTGAATTCTATATATTTTAGGGTTTAGTGCCTCATGGGACCTAAAACATGTGAAGTAATTTGCATTGTTAAAAATTTCATCTAGAGTCCCTAATTCTACGAGGTAAAAGAAAGATGGATTTTGGAGGATTAAGAGTTTTCCCTAAAAAATAAAGCGGGTCTCCCTTAGGGTTCTGGATGTAATGAGATATTTGGGAAAAAAAATCTCAAAAAGAACCATCTTGTAGTCCATATAAGATTAATCATCCTTATCCTCATGAAGCCACTCATTATTCTTAAGAAGAGCCAATCCAATCCTCAAATGAGCCTACTAGCTTTCAAACTCCAACTTAAAACTAAGTAGTCAAATCTTGGGGGAAGAAAGATGAGAGTGAAAACCAACAAGTTGATGTCAAGTAGGAAAATATTGTTTTTGATCAAGCCCCATTTCCATTTCCCTAAGAACCTTTATCTTGTCCCTCATGTAAGTTTATCCAAAAAGAGTTTCAACATTAAAAAGAGGCCTTAGTGCAGGTGGGACATGAGGTTGCAGTTGTTGAAGAGCCTCAAAAGGGTTATAAAAAAGGTGAGGTGCTTGTTGAGGAAAATGGAACACTTATAGTAGACCTAAAACTTATCTCTCTTCAAAAAATTCCTTCAATAATCTCTCATTTCCAAATCTTCAAAGTGTAAGTGTACTCCTTCCATACCCATCCCCATCTATAAACATTCCACCTCACCTCCTATTTCCTCTCCAACCCATGAACCTATTCACCACCCTCCCTCATCATCCCTTCTTGAAGGAGAACCTATCCTATGGGAGACTAATAAAGAAGAGCAAGCTCAAATTTCATTTAGTCAAGAATATGACATGAGCATCTATGATAAAGAGATCTCTATAGGGACTCCCCTTGGTGAAGACAAGTGCAAGTCAATCTTCTTGAATGAAGAAAAATATGTTGAACGTTATGATGCAACCATCCACAAAGATTTTAGTCAAGAAATGAAATAAGAGGTGCTTGATAAGAACTTCACATCTATTGAGTTGGTTGGTATTCATGTGTATGAGCAAGAGCTTAAACTTGAAATTACAAAATAAGAAGAAGCTACTGCTACTGATATGGAACAAGATGACTTATGGTAAAGATTTTATGAGGTATGTAGTGAATTTAAGGCCCTTAAAAGGCCTATACCTCCTATTGTCCAAGTTGTAGATATTGTTGAAAATGATTTGCCCTTTGAAGTTTAACATGATAGATCCCAAATTATCAATATTATTGAAGTGGTAGATAAAGAGTTTGTAGTTGATCAGGAGATTGATGTCACTCAAAGTGCCATAGAAGTCAAAGAACCATGCTCAGATGAAGCATCATTGGGTCAAGTTGCAGTTGAGGAGTACCATGAAAAGATGGTTGAGTCAAAATAAGAATTCATCTTCATAGGTGATCTATTTATGCCTATCATTATTACATTAGAAGTCATGCCAAGAAGATTGGAAAGTATAAATACAACAAGGGATAGTCTCAACAAGAAGAATCTTGCTTCATGCCATTTGCCACTCTATAAAGCAAGGGATGTTTCAAGCTTCCCATTTGATCTAGGAGGAAGAGTTCTATTCAGGTTAGTTTGTGGATAAGTTAGTTTGCTTGAGTTGGTGTGTGGTTTACCTAAGTACTCATGAGAGCACAAATGTGTGCCTTAATTTTTTGTCTTGTGAGTTTGTTTCTTATTATTTGTTTGGTGTGGTTTGGTGTCTTTTCAAAGGAATTTCAGTGTCATTAGCAATGTATAAGTGACTCCATTTCCTAAGGATATGAGAATGCTACTAGTCCTTAGCATAGTAGGCTTGCTACCCCTAGGATATTACCAAAATGTTGACTAATTTTACCCCATGGTCAAATTAGGTCAACAACCCTTCAATTTCAAACTTTTCATGAGGTCTCCTAGGTTAGAAAATGGTCCACCATGGTCTTAAATGAGGTCACTTTCTATGTTTTATATTGGTCACACTTATTCATTTGTATTTGGTGTCATTTTATGTCCTTTTGGGTCATTTAATGAAATTATAAAATTTACATGAAAGGACAAGTGTGTTAAAGTGTAAGTGAATGTGTCTCGTTTCAAGTAAGTGTCAGGCACTACTTTGAAACTGAAATTCTATAGGTTCAACATTAAAATCAAGAAGATCACTTGAAAAAAGGGGAATTTTAGTTGTTGTACAGACTATAGGATAGTTATATCACATGTGAAGGCTTCAAGAGTGTCCCTTAAAATATCCACATCTCATCTTTAAGCTCAGGTGGCTTTGACAGCTCCAAAAATGGTGAAAAATGATCCCTCTCTCTCATTGCTCTCTTGGGGAGGTCAAATAAGTTAACTGGTTTGTAGCTGGTACAACAAGAGAGGTAGAGTTAAGGAGAATGCACTTGGGGGGACAAAAGTAGCCTTTATGATATTTCATTCCATGTTCTTGGTTTTTAGAATGGTGGTCTATGCTTCATGAATAAAAACTAAGATTATTAGTACCTCAAAATTGCCTTCATAATCCTAACACCTTAGTTTTCTCATTTATTTAGATTGATTTGATGTTTTAAAGTGATATATGTGTTTTTGTAGAATAGGTTCACCTCTTCATGTTGGTTTAAATCTAGTTTGCATGTGTGAAACATGATTTGATAGGAAAGATCACCCTCATTGTGCTAGAAGTGAGCACTATTGGTCTACAAGATAGTGTTTTCATCAGTGGCAAAGTTTGTTTTCTATGAGTGACTTCGTAACTAAGGTAATGTACCTTTGTTCAATGTCTCAAACCATAACTAGTTTCTCCAAGAAAGGTTTGCATTGAGGGACCTCAAGGTTGATGGAGATGGGTTTCTTAGACAATGAGTAAAGACTAGTTAAACTTCAATATACACAGTCACCTACAACCACCTATAGGTATGTACAGAGAATGGAGGAGCTATTCAAAACCCATGACACAGGTTGTATTCAATTTCATGACTTGAATGAGTTTATCAAGTCATACAAGTTTCATAGAGTTGATTTTAGACCAGTTCAAGTAACATATAGAGGTGTAAAGTTAGAAAAGATGTAAAGTGGGAACATTTACCTTAGTTTTTCTAAAATAGGTCTCTACTTGATACAGTACCATCTGTTGGTAAGTGATATTGAAGTCTTGAAAAGCTTATTGGTTGATCTCTTGTAGCATAGGTCTAATAGTAACACTTGGACACAAAGAGAAGGTTGATGGGTCAAGAGAAAATGATGGTTGAGTGGTTTCAACCCAATCAGATTTCCATTGAAAACACTTAATGAAAATTATAGTGCATTGAGCCTAGAACTTGAAATGCAACTAGTGAACTCTAGTACATTGATGAGAGAATGGTCCTAAGGCATGATATGAACTCATATAGGTGTGAAATGGTCTTAGTTACCTCAAGAGGAATCAAAAAAGGTGAAGTTTAGTGTTAAGGAAAATGTATTCACCTACAGGAAGGTCTCATATTCACTAAGCAACATCTACAGTCTAACTATAGGCTTATGGTTTATTGATGGTAATGGTATGAGAACATGGAGTCAAAGCATGAGATAAGCTCACCCATGTATGGAATTACCTAATAAAAACAATGGAAACTAAGAGGTGGTGAAACATAGTGCTTTCATATGAATGAACATCTACAGGAAATCATACCTCTTCCCTAATTACCACCTATAGGTGACATAGTCAACACACACTACATACTAGCTTGGCTAATGGAAAATGTAGGTTTGGAATGCAGATAGAGGTATAGGTTGATGATGATTACATTAAAAAAAATCTCATAAGTTATGATGACACACTTTCATGATATTCTCAGATACTCAGGTAGTCCAAAACCTTGCACAGTCAAGTCATAGTAGGTAGTTTTAAGAGTTGGAAGTTTTGAGGGGTATAGAGGTATGATATAGATTTGAAAATTTGTGTAGAAGGTCCTCATGAACTAAATTAAACCTCTATGATCTCATTTTGGATAGGAAAATAGGGGAGGTACACTTTATTTTATCTTAGATATAGGGCACTCCATGAGCAAGATAACCTATAGGTTTGGTATGTGAATAATGAAATGGATAAAAGGGAGAGTTTTGAATGATTTTGGAAGCTGTGTAAGGTTGGATTAAAGGTGAATAGAGATAGCAAAGCCTCTATAGTCATTGGAAACCCTTAGAAGCATCAAACACATAATCAAACATAGTTAGGCCTTTTAGGCCTAAAACTAGGCCCAAACACTTAGGGTGCCTAACTTGATTCACAAGACCATAATATACTTCCAAGTAATTTTATAAGATTCGAAGGAAAGTGTAGAGTCCATATGAACCACTGGTTTACAAGAAATGACACATAAGTGGTCAATTTGGCCTACAACTATCTCATACCTACTTAGAATGTAATCAAGAGCTTGAGAGGTCATTTTATTATACTCACATGTGTATAAACAGTGTGCATGGTGTCTCAATCATCTAGGATTAGTTAATGGGGGTCATTAAATTCTTTCTAGTGGATTTTTTTTGGAGATTAAGTGTCTATATTTTATGAATCATCATTAAGAAGCTAACCCTCTTAAAACCCTTGTGTGAAATTGATGGACAAGAAATGAATAGAGATGCATCAAAAAAGTGGTCAAATGGCATGCAAAGTGATTTGGACATGTTTATAACTCTCCCAAGATCCTTGATACCTAATTTATCCGTACTTTCACTTGCATGAGTAGACCTAATTCTAGGTTTTCTACATGTTTTGATGTGTTTCACAGGTGTAGAAGGGTATTGATGAATAAGGATCATTGTGGAAGGTGTTTAGGGACTTGTGATAACTCCTAATACTCATATCTCACCATAGTTATGCATGAAAATCCATTTTCTACACTTTTAACTACAGACAGTCTTGGATAGATAGTGAGAAATCAATGTGACTACTAAGTGCAATAGTGAGAAGAGTGTAACTGAATATTTTGAGGTCTATTTGATAGACCAAAGGATAAAAATTTCTTTAATATATGTATTAACACCTATAAATTGCATACTATTGAACAACCACAGGTCACTTAGGTGACAAGTGTGAAGATAAGCCTAAAAGGGCTAGTGAGTGGCTACTAAAGAGTGAGTAACAATTGATAAAGAGGGAGTTATTAGCTGGAGAGGCATATATGACTATCGCATCTTGTTTCCAAATTCCTAAGATATATAAAATGTGATAATAACTTCATATGGTAGTTTTGAATAATGAAGTGAACTCCTCATCATCAAGATAGTTTCAAGAAGGATAGTGAAGAACCACTATGCCAATTAGAGGGAGAATGATGAACTCCAGGAGGACACTTATCCATGACAACTTCCTGACTTGTTTTACACTTCATTATCTTGCCTTGTAATTAGTTCTCATATTTTTAAACTTGGCCTCATGGCCCTTCAACATATCTTCTTCTCTCTCCTCTCTTAGTCTCTATATATGCAAGCCTTTTTGGCATTTTTATCTAGTACACACCTAGTATGGTGAAGCCCTACTAGTTTGGCACCTTGTTTTTCCTTTGAATAAAGTTATGAAGTTGATTAATTATTTTAAATCTCTTTTATAAGTGTGTCAAGTGGTTAATGTGGTTGACAAGTGATGAATATGCTCTCCTTGCTTCCATTATGCTCTTGCATGTTTTGTGTGAGTGATATCTCTTCTAACAGGTTCCATAAAGTGTATGTGTTTTTTAAGTGTGTCTTGAAGTGTGAGAGGGAATAATAGTGTCTAGTATCAGACCTTATTTTCACCCACCTCTAGATATGCATAGAAATCTGCCTCTATGAGAAATACTTATGCTAGAGGGACATAGATTTGAGGTTCATTTTAACAGTCTTCTTTCTTAGTGTAGATGCAAGTGTGTTGTGTGGTCTTATCTTTGGAGTATCACCTCATTAACATAGGTTAATTTATATTTCCTTCTTTTTTCACCCCCAAGTTATTAATCTAATGTAGTGCATGAGCTCAAAAGATAAATCAAGGGATCTAGCCCTTTAACCTAGAGGTTTACCTTTGCTATAGGCAACCCATAGGCCTAAAGGTAATCCAATGTTTTACTCAATTTAGAGAAGGCTTGAACAAACTCTCCATGGTGCAAGATTGAGTGATAATAGTTTGTATAGTAAAATATTGCTGAAATAAAAACCTTCATATGAATATAAGTTACTAGAAGAAATAATAGATTAACATGGGAAGGCATGAACAATTTCTTATCCATCCTTTCTTTCCACTAGTTTTTTTTCCTTAGGCTATTAAAAGACTATGTTCTTGTGGCTTCAATAAGAAACAATGTTTATAAAAAATAAGGTTGCTTCATTTATGCATTAATAAAGGTGGGTGTTAGAATTTCCTCTATTGCATTTAATGAGATATGCTTGAAAACTTGTTTGCCAACAAATAATGTAAAAAATGTGCAGTTATGTGCCTATAGGGGTAACTTTTATAACATGTGGCATGTCTCTTGTGCACTTATGTCATGATAAATAATAATTTATGTTAGTTGTATGCAAGTATAAGAGGGATTTCAATTTATAGAGTATTTGATATCCTACTTAATAGGTGGTGATAACTTTTAGATTTTATGACTACCTTCGATTCATACTTTGCTATGTACTTCAACACATCATGACATGAAATAATTGGCTAGAAGTCAACATTAGCACACCAAATCATAAGCATGTTTAGGTTTTGGATGTTTAACCTATCATCATTTCAATATGGAATGTATATTTTTTCCCCCTTATCATTAATAAACATTGTTGACATGATTTATAATGGCCATGGGGCTTTATATTGACATTGTAGGGTAACGCCTTTTCTTCTTAAGCATGTATCTTTATTGAATTTGGTGTGACACTGAACTCAATTTATTAGTTCATCATAATCATTTACAAGATTAGCTGTAGATATTTGTTGACTAGTTATTAATCATGGATTATCAATATTTGAGCGGTGGACCATGTTTTTGTTTTCCTCATTTGCTCTTGGGTTCCACTTTGTTACACATTGATCAAAGAAATATTTTTCAATGTGCACTTCAAGAGGGTCTTATAAATTTAATGTGTCCATGTTGGGGGCATTGCTAAGCCACAAAAATATCTATATGTCAGGGCCATATCTATCCCATCTATATATATGGGGTAAGGGCCTATCTATCTATATGGGCGTAGTGAACCACTCCAAAAAGCAAGGGCATGGATATGGGTAGAAAATCAATGTTTCCATTCATACGTGTTTAAATAAAATAAAATTATCATTATTATATTTAATAGAATTGGTTATGTATTCTAATAAATTAAGTGTGGTTTATTAATTTTTTACCTATACCAATAGTATTTGTTATGGAGTTTTTTAATAGAATTTATTCATGACAAATACCAAATCGCTTTGCCATGTATGAAGATGTAAGGTGTAGATTTGTAATTAAATTTTGAATTCTCTAGTGGTGTGTTTTGATTAGAAGCGTTGGAAGGTTGCTTGACATAACTTGGTGAAGGTATAACCATTTAGTATATGTTACACTTAGTGTGAAGAATAATGTTGGGCTTCCTAACTACATTATCATATCTCTAGTTTCATTTCTACACTTTGACAAATAAATCTTGTATCTCTGAGATTCGAGACAAAATGCATAAGTTGATTTACAATTTATTCCTTGTGTAAGTATATCAAATGATGTTGTAACTCTTAAATTATTTTTGTTAAGTTGTCTTCTATGTTTTCTTTATGAATACAATATATGATTATTGAATTTTATGTTTCATCATAAGATTTAGTAAAAATTAGAAAAATCATAGATTCTTTCCAAATTTTTGTCTTCATACTGTAATAAGTGTAATGCATATTCATGCATTTCCACTTTCCTAGGTCAGGGTTATTTGAACATATCAATAAGTTTTGTAAATAGACAAGGGAATACCATAGAAAATAATCCTTATTTTTTGTATTCATTAATGGGAGAGGAACTTATTTTAGGCCAATTGACTACCTCTAGAAGGTTATCATCAATATTTTCTAAATAATTTGTAATTTATTTTACCTTTGTTCATGTGTTGGAAGAGAGGCTAAAAAAGATTATAGTTGTTGATCATATGGATAAATATATGCATTTGTTTATAAAATGATTTCCTTGAAGCATGCATTCACTGAAGTAATATGTTAGAGACTGGATGATAATTTGTAGGTTTGTATGGTAAAGCTTTAAGTTCATTTTGGTCAATTTGAACATCCTTGTAGTATTCATCATTTTCTATCTTATATTGCAATGCTTTTCTAACGTGAGATCTACTAAGAAAACATTTATAAGGTTTATTTTCATAACCAATTCTTCTTAATATGAGGATATCCAGATCTTCCACTCTCTATGGAAGGTACTTGATTATTGAAGAACTATCTTGTGAAAAAATAATAATAAGTTCACTATATTTATATTTCCCACCACCTACATATGTTACTTTTAAAATTTGATTAACTATGGCTATCATCATTTCTTCAATGTGAGGTAGTGTATACAAGACATTAGGATGCTTTATTCGATTCATATTATTCATAGTTTAGAATAAATGGCCAACGCTCTCCATAGTGCACTTGCAACAAGTTTGATTTCATTATAATTCTTTATTTGTATTTCTAGATATAATTCATTGCATATAAATCATGCATGCATTAATGAAAGGTGATCTATTCTTTCACAAAATATTTTATGAGTTTCATCATTATAGTGGATTGTTTCAATTTTTTGTTTTTGTATAACATCTTTACATATATGGTAATTAAACCTTCATCGTTCATTTATTTGATCTTTTTTAATTTATTTTTTCCTCTTTTGGCATTTTTTTTTGCAATTATCATAAATAAAATAATAATAATTAGTTGTTTCCCCAAAGGTGAAAGTTACATTGGGAGGAGTGTTATATTGGGGTCTTTTATACACAAAATGTTAAACAACAATAATTTGATATTTATGGTGGAAGTGACAATGGGAAATGAGGTGGTGTTTTCCTAGATACAAAGTTCAGTGATATTTCACATAAATCACTGCAGTATGTAGCTTCCACCAAACTATTTTAGTTACCCAATACATGATTGAAATATGTGGCATCTCAATGAACACATATGTATCTTTATGTTTTGGTAATATGATATTTTAATAATGAAAATGTGTGTAAAGCAGTGTACTACTATGAATGAATGAGGGAAGTATCTAAAAGTTATATTGTTAATTGTTATTATAGATATTATTAATAATTTTGGTGGATTTAAATTTCTTGGACTCCATGAAAACATAATTAGTTTAAATCAAATATAGAATATAGCTATCACCACATGTACTCCAGCTATCCTAAATTTGTTGATTGTATCCTCCCATAAATGAATGCCACTCCCAATCATCCTAGGACTCCAATCCAATCATAGATCAACACATTATAACCTTTATTAGCTAAAATTAAACACCAAAAAACTACCATACATAATAATATATAATAGTGTTATAATAAATATATATTATTAATGATTATAAACACTAAATCTGAATTATATAACACCTCAGTCTTGTATACTTGGTAAATACCTATCATGGTTTTTCCCTTCAACTCTAAGACCTTTATGCTACCAAAGGGCTTGCATTCACTATCTCTTATGCTTAAATTGCTTATATCTTAGTTGACCACTATTATTATGATGATCACATCTTTTATACTATACAAAATGCTATAAACATAATCATTATCTTTATTTATGAGTTTTAGATATGTACCTATTTTCTAGCTTCCTAAACACTTGCATCCTAATCAGACACCTACGTTAATGCAAGTGTCCCTTTTACAACTATGTATCTAGTTTCTAAAAGTCATATAATTTGTAAATGAAGTGTATCCTAAAAGTTGACCTAAGTGATTTAGTGTGAGATATTTTCAAAAAGGATTGGTATATATACAAGATCAACCCCCATTCATTCATCACCTAGTAAATACTAGGGAACTTCACAAGGTAACTTATCAAGAGCACTCAATTAAGCAAATCTTCCCTATTCATTCCTAGTTTCATATCGGGCATAAGAGTAGTATCCCCACAAATATGAAGTACCGAAGGAGTATCCCACAAGCCATATTTGCCAAGTTACAAGCTAGGTCACTCTATGTACTTAATTATCACATAATGCATCTTTATGTACACACAAGCCAACACAGAGGGGAAAACTACATAAGTCTGAGGCTATATTTAGAGTATTGGCTATGTAGGTAGTGCTTAATGATAGAGGGGTCCTTGGGGAATCTCGACACCATGTGCCCACTAACCCATTTTTCCCATAATAATTATAAGGGTAAGGAAGTTAGGGTTCAATCATTTGATAAATAATGATAGCCTATGCACATAATCTATACATACCAAAAGAAATGAAACATAAAACTCTAAAGGCTCTAGGTGGTCAAATCCAAATCTAGTCACTATTTCATACTAGACACCTACATCCAACTCAAACACCAACATCGATTTAACTATCCAGATCTAACATAAGCATCTAAGGCCACAAAATGCAAAATTTTAGAATTGGATGATTGTTCCAAAATTTTGATCCAATCTACTTCTAACCTATTTTAACCTAGATCTACATGCACATAATAAACCATGTAAGTATTCTTATTTTTAATTTATTACAATATCGATCAATAGTTACACTTTTTATTTTTGGCATATCTCAATATTATAAATTCATAATATTATTTTTCTAAGTTTAAAAATTAATTAGCCTACTATAGAACTATTTATCACCCTTGTGCAGATAAAGATATTTAACACATCTTCAAGAAAAGTTTGTTTCCTCACTACACGAGTCCATTATTTTCAATAAGTTCAAGTCTTTTGATGACTTATGCCATATTTTTCATGATCATGAAATGAAACTTATCTTGTGAAACAAACTTAAGTATGTAACAAAAACATTGACTACATCTATTCCCAAGTTTAATATCAAACCAAGTTATAAGGTGAAAACTACAAAACCTAAAAAGGAAATAACTACTACAATTAATGTAATGTCACAATAACTTAATCAAATTTTCTTATCCAATGTATGAAGGAGATATTTTTCATGCTTCCTTGAGTATTTAGCTTTGTTACTTCTAAAGCTTATGGAGTGTCACTTCATATCTCTCCCTCATCCTATAGAGGTTCATATGAGTTGACCTCCACCCAACGGATATGATGTAAATGCTTATTATGATTATTAAAAAGGCCCTGGGCATTCAATGAACATATGTTTTACCTTGAAGCATACGATCCAAGATATTATTAATGACCAAAAAATTATATTTGATGATCCTCTAAAAGAATCAAGTTCACAACCTAGTGATCACCAAAATCAAAAAATATTTAACAACCCTTTGTAAGACCATTCTAAGAAGGAAAAAATTACAAATGACATATAACCACATCCTCCTCCACCAAATTATGTGTACCCATTAGATGGGATTATTGATACTTATACATGACATACACATTCCATGATTTAGACACCTTTTATTACTTTTGATGATAGTGAGATTGTGGATGATGACTCAGATCTCCAATCATTATCATTTGAGCACATCGATTAATAATGGTGCTAGTGCAAATTTTTGAACCATGATATTATGTACACATTTGGAATATACACATGATTATTTACACCTTTCAACCAAAGTAGTCAAAACATTTAATAGAATCTCATAGTAGGTCCTTGGTAAAATTGACTTACCTTTACAAGTTAGCCCAACACATGTGTGATGATAATCAAAATTATCACATCAATGAATCATCTATTTTGCCTATCATGAAGGTCAAAGTGGAATCGTATCAATCTAATAGTCAAGGTCTAATAGGTCAAAAAGGATCTAAAATATGTGCAAGAGATTTTAAATATTTTAATAAAATAACAAGTATGACACATACTGATCAATACTTCATTATATCTTTATAAATCAACTATTATCTTTAAATCAAATGAAATAAACAAATGTGAACATATAATCTAACATATCCGATAGAGAATACCTATGAACAAGATAATCTCTTAAAGGAAATTTTTTTGTTCCCTATAAATATTTTTGCTTTAGTCAAATGCCTTGGAACCTTCACGTTTGACTCAGATTAGATCAAAATAAAAAAAACAAAGACCTAAAATATAAGAATAAAATATTGCAATGAATGTCAAATAAATAAATTTAAATAACAATTAACATAATCACACAAGAAACTAAATCTGAAACAATAAACAACTAAATTAAAAACTAAGTACTAACCTAAAACTAAATCAAATATAGAAGTAAACTAAAATAAAAGATTCAATAATTAAATAAAACTTAATTAAATCTAATATAAAAAGAAACTATAACAAAAAATTAATTCTATTATAAAAATTAAAATAAACCTAAATTGAAAAGAAACAAATAACCTGTAAGATATATCTAAAAGATTTAAACAACAATATCTAGACTATCAAATAAGATCTAAGACTAAGGATTTAAGAAACACAATAATTTAGACTAACTAATGACTAAAATCTAATAATAAAAACTAATTTATCTAAATTAAAACTAATTACTTAAACTAAATAACAAACAAAATTAAATAAGTAAAATAAGCTAAGTGAAAATAAAAATAAAATATTGCAAGTCTTCAAAAGAGAGTCGTATTAGCAAAGTGAACTAGATTTTATTGAGAAACAATATTTTTAGTATATAAATCTTTAATATAACAACCTATTTAATCTAAATAAATCAACAACATATCACATTTAATAAATAATTCATTAGTATTCATGCCAAGTAGTTCAGATTCTGCTCATATGACTGCAAATCTATAATCATCATAAGATATTAAACCTAACAACTTTCAAATAATCAATTTATAAACTAAACAATGAAAATTGGATATACATATGTGAATTAAGCATATTACTTAACCACCAGAGAATTAATCCTTGATCTATTTGCAAAAGTTTCTCTATCTTAGAGATGCTACACAAAAAAGAGTATAATGATGAACTTTGAAGTAAACCGGAGTCTTCAAAAACCCCTGTGCAATGTTCCTCCCTTCATATGTCACTTTGATCTTTTTTTATAATTTTTTTCTCAAGAGATGATTGAGGGATAAATTCTAAGTAACTCTAGTTATTTATTAGTCAAGTCCTAATTGACTTTAGTTAAGTCAATTAGATTTTAGTTATAACTTAATTTAATTTAAGACTTTAAAATAAGTCTTAAGATCAAAATAAAATATAATAGACCAAATGGGATAGACTCTAAATGGGTGGGGGCCCTTAGACATCACAAACATATAAAATAAACAATTTATGAAAAAGCATTTAAAACAACATAAGTAATTTAAATGAAAAATTACTATAGTTAACATTGATACCATATGCATTATCCATAAGTTCAAATATTCCACATCAAAAATATATACCATCTAAAATGTTTTCAACCACTATCAAACCACTTTCAAATATTAAAATAAAGTCTTAAACAATATTAAAGCATATAAAGTATCTTAAAATATCAAAGCAAAAAAACTAAACATCACTCCAAATTTTACTCCTCATCAGAATTAGAAAGCATTTCAATCAACGAATATCCCTTGTTAATCAAATAATCTATGTAACTCATGGTTGTAGTAGGGAACTTTATCAATTTAACAATCTCTTAATTAATTTTGTAATTTATTTCCAATTTAATTTTCTTAACTATCCTGGTGATAGTTGGTGATGCTAAGGGAATTATCTCTCATCTTTTATGGTTAAGAGGTAATGACCTTTCTTCTTTTATTAAGTGATGAGAAAAATATGCAAGATTCAATTTTGAACATGTTTCAACTAGATTTATATGCTCATGAGATGGGGTTTTATAGTTAAGAGACACTCAAGCATGAGAATGTAATTTGATAATTTGATGTAAGTCATTTTTAGGCAAAGGGTCATGGTGCTATGGAGAATGATGAGAAATTGAATTATGTTCACACTGTAGAGCTATTTTCATATGTTGAGTTAAACCACTTGGATTTCCATGTCTGTGAGGATGAGCTCTCCAATGAGGCCTTCTCAATCCTTGGTTTTCCTCAGGTGTTTGTGAGATTAAATGGAAAAACATCAAGTACATTCCAAAATGTAGGATCTAAGACATCAAAATGTATTGACATTCAAGTTCCTCTATTAAAAGGCCTATGGAAATTCTTACCATGCCTCCTACCTCCAAAATATTGATCTCTAGAAGAAAAACTATGAGAAGATGAATCTTCTCTATTCTAAAGCTGATCATTCCTATATACATTACCATAATAATTTATTAGAATGAAGAAGTTTCCACCCTAACATATTCTAAAAGATGAAACAAATCAAAAATCTTGATTACTTGCTTGCAATGAAACTATTCTCAACTATATAACAAATCCATATAAATCTATATCATAAATTTTTAATAGAATGATTAAAATTTGAAAAATCAACTCATCAACACATTTTGAATAAACAACATTATTCTGATAAAGGATCAAGGGTTTATTCACGAATCAAAATAAACTAACACTACTCAAAACCAACTGATATACAAAATCTATTAAAAACCACTAATTTTTCCTTTTGAAACTGATATCTAATAATGCTGCCAACATAAAATATTAATTTTTTTAATCTTTGAAACTGAATGTGAATATCAAAATGAACTGAAGCATGATATTATCAAATTAAAGCAAATAACCTCCTCAAATCCATTTATAAAAATATAACAAGGCCGAATCAATAATTTATTCAACCCAAAAATGCTCACAGTATGGAAACCAAAACTTCAAACATGACAAGTTTCTCATATCAAAACTTGCATACATGAGAATACAATCATCTAAAATTTTCTATATGTATATTGCATTTCATAACAGCTTTACCAACTTTAACTTATACACAAATAAATCAAACTCATAACTAAAAACCCAAAGTCTCACATAAACCCATTTGCTACATCTATTCTCTATAGATATTCCGAAATAAACTAAATAAAAATGTCATAACTCAAATTTGAGAATCTTGTTACTTCTGAAATAAAACTAACATGAAACAACCAAATGTCATAACTCATATCTGAAAGCCTAATAATGATATAAAAAATCAATGAGTGTTTCTCATATCAAATTATCAATATCATTTCCAAATAATACATACAAATAACACACTTATTTCAAAAACCTATCATAGACTATAGTAAAATTCAAACATGCATCATCTATGTGTCATACAAATTTATCAATCACAAATAAACTGTCATATTAACTTGTTGAAAACCTTAGTATCAACAAGAATAGAAATGCACTTCAAAATATTTATCTTATATTTATCAACCATAAACTAAAACCAAAAATTTTCCAAGCATCAGATAACTAAAAATTGAAACTCATCAAGGCTCAACTAACTTGGAATCAAATAAATTATTACATGTGTATGAATCATCCTCAAGTAGACAAATAAAAGGGTATGCTGCCAAAGTCTATATTCATCTTTCATATAAACTTTATAACCAAAAATTTGCATGCTTTAAAAAAAAATTCACTATAAATCTTATGTAAATGTTCAAAAATTAATTTTAATCTTCATTTGTCATGTAAAATCATACACTATAGGTAATAAACTTCAAAATTCTTATCAGGTTTGCTAGTTTCCCAAGCTTCTCTTCGCTTACATAATTTTGTTTCCACCCAAATCTTGTCAAGGATGATAATAAATCAAATGAAAAATAACTTTTATATTGTCCCAAGAAACAATAACTATTTTTGCTACATATTTCAATCACATTGGCTACTAAGCTATTAGTAGCATACCACCAACCTTATCTAATTCATTTGACAAATCTGAAAAATTTAAACATGACTAGTATTGCTACTAAATTCATTACTAAAATCCTTCAACCGATACATGTACCTCAGGATTAAATTGCATAAAATCTATGGGTTCAAAATAATATCCAATGTAAATCATAATCTCAATGCATTAAATCCACATAATAACTAACAAACATGACTTCAAACCATTGCTTTGAACCTCATAATCAACTAATCTCCTAGGTCATCATTGTGTTTCATTTTTACCCCCTAAATCCTTTATTAACATTGCCACTTAAATCAAACAACATTCAACCTTTAGTCCTTAGGTTTGAATCCATGAGTATTTGACCCTTTAATATGCAATGTTCTTGACACAAAATATTCATAATTCCTAGTATTAATACATTAACACCAACCATTAGGTCTTAGGTTATAAAACCATTAAGTTTATCAATAATTCAAATTTAAAACATTACAATATTTATATGTTTGATCAAAATATATATTATAAATTTAAACATTATCAATATAATGTCAACACAAATCATTCATATATAATCTTCATGATCAGAATTATCAGTTTGTTAATGAATATGTGCATCAAATCATAAATACTTAAATTTTTTGACCATAAGTATTATATTCACATGATCCACATGATCAAACAACTATTTCCCTACTAATTCCATGCTTAATGTTTTCATTGAATCCAATGAATGCTTTTGAAGCCACTTATAATGTAGAGTAACAATTTAATTAAATATAAAAGTCATAATAATTCATATTCAAATGATGTAATGAACTAAGACCTCCACATAACAGTTTTAAATGTTATGACATAAGTCATCAATATGATAGAATTAGTTAAAACACTTAATTTTAGGGAAAAAAAGGGGTGTAAAAAATATGTTTAACACTGGTGACCTTGATAGCTAATTTTAACAATGAAATGAGGTAATAAAATAAAAATTTAACTATTTGAAGACAAAACACTTGAGAGTGCGATCCAGATTAATCATTTTTTAGGTAGCTATACATGAACGCCTTTAAAAATAAAATATTTTAAAGGATGAAATGTTCGATTAGCATGGCATGAAGAAAAAGATATATTAGACATGAAATTTTAGACTGGATAAACAATTGACTGCAAAAACCTTAAACACAAATTTTGAAAATAAATACTGCTTTAAATATATTAATAACCAAATCAAGCTTATTTATAAATAAAAATCTAAATTATGTCATGTAAACCATGTTACCATGATTGTAAACCATGTTACAAAAATATTTTAAAACCTACACTATCAATGATCTCCTTTGTCTTTTATCTAAATTTTTAGGACAAACCTGATGTTGAAAATAATATACAAGATCATGAAACTTATCATCTTTAGCTATTAAATAGTCTCAATATTTCATTTCAAGTCCAAAATTAAAAGTTTTTGAAAAATTAGAAACCTTCATAGACTGAAAATGAGGTTTTAAATTTAAAGAATCATCAATAGATAGAAGCAAAACATTGATACTATAAGAAGCATTTTCAAACAAGTGTTTTGCTAATTTCTTTTCTTTAATAGTTTTAGAAGTTTCAAATTCAAGGTCAAAATCTTGGACTCTTAAAATCTACTTTGCTAACCTTCCTTGAATAGTAAGTTATTTTAAAAGATAAGATGCAATAGGTACATTAGATCTTATAGTAACTTTATTTCCCATTAAAAAATAACAAAATTTAATTAACGAAGAAACTAAAGTCAAAACAAATTTCTTAATAAGAAGATATATGATTTTTGTATCTTTCAAAACTTGATTCATATATTCTATGAATTTTTCATCATTATTTTTATCTTGTTGTGTTATAAAAACACCTATGATTTTATTTGTTGCATTAATGTAAAAATAAAAGGCTTAGACAAATCAAGTTTAGCAGACACCAATAAAATTACAATAGCATTTTTCACATTGTTAAAAGCAAAATCAATTTCTACATCCCACACATATGACTAGTTTAATTCAACATAATCTGTAAAGGATTTGATTCATCATCAAAATTTGATATAAACTTATGCATGAAATTAATTTTGCCAAAAAAAGACTTAAGACTAAACTGATCTTTAGGTGGTTGTAGTTATTTGATTACTTTAACACATTCGAGATCAATTGAAATACTATTTTTAGAAATAACATGTCCTAATAACTTGCCTTTAGTAACACTAAAAATAGATTTATTAGGATTAAGAGAAATACCATAACTTTTACATCTTTTAAATACTTTACGTAAATGATATATATATTTCTTTTTTTTTTTTAGAATGAACTGTAAGATCATCTAAGTAGGCTTGCATGACAATGTCGATTAAATCATCAAATGCTACATGCATAGCTTTTTGAAAAGTTGCACCTATGTTCATGAGACCAAAATGTATTCTATTAAAAGTGAAAGTTCCTCTTTTATTTATGAAAGTTGTCTTGTGCCTATTATTTGGATTGACACATATTTGGTTATAACCAGAAAATCTATCAAACAAAGACATCATTTTAGATCTTAAAATTTGTTGTAGAATTTGATCAATACTTGGAAGAGGAAAATTATCTTTTATACTAGCCTTATTTAGATCTCTAAAGTCTATACAAAGTCTGATAGCTCCATTCTTTTTATGCACATGAACTAAAATAGCTACCCATTCAAAATATATTATAATAAAAATGACACCACCATCCAACATTTAATCAAACTCTTTATTGATGATGTCTTCCAATAAAGGGCTTATCCTTCATATTTTATTCCTAATAAGTTTAATACCAGGAATGATAAGAATGTCATGTCTTACACAATTAGTATCATACCCGTTTAAATCTTTATAAGACTAGACAAAAATATCAAAAAATTCCTTAAAACTTTTACCTTCTCATTAGGTGTACAACAAATTTTCAAATAAACAAACTTTGGTTCTTTTTTAGTTCTAATATTTATTAGGATGGTCTCTCTAATAATTATTCTAGAAGGTTCTTTTGTATGTGAGATCTTAGGCTAGTCATGTGGAGTAAACATGGATTTTAACTCACCAAATTAGCTAGTAACTTATTAGTATTCATCTACAAATAGTTTCCACAATTGAAAACATAATCATCGTTATCAAAATACTTATATTTAATAAAGGCATCAATATGTTCATCATAATAAAAAATAGGCCAGTTTTAATTTAAATCAAAAAATTTAGGTCTGAAAATTTCTAAAAATGAAAACTCAACAACTAGTTTTATATCACTCATGGTAGGTTTAGAAGCAAAACAACAAGTTTATCAGCTCGTATATTAAATTCCCTAATAATATGGATAATATTAAAAAATTCAAAAATTTCAATGACCAAACTTTTTGATTATATTGATGAAGATGAGTTTGATTTATTTTATAAACTTTCCTTACTTGTCTGATCACTAATTCAAAATCTCTAAATACCTTTAATTATTTTACATTCAAATCTACAACCCTTTTTAAACCAAGACATAAGGCTTCAAATTATATTAGATTATTTGTAGTATCAAAAGATAATTTATACGTATAATGAAATATCTTACCTATATGAGAAATGAGACAAATTATTGCACTACTACCAGCTTGTGAATAAGCACCATCAAAATATTAGGTCCATAAATCACTTCTAAAAAAGATGTTTTGTTGTTGTTCAAATTCATAAAAGATTAGTAACTAATATTTACCAATTTATATTTCAAAATAAGCAACAATAGGTGGTATAAAGTCAATAGGATTACTAGACCAATCATCTCTTCAAATAAAAACACTTTCATTTCTAATTGAAATCTAAGTAGTATCTTTTCCAATAAATGTTGCAGTTGCTTTAGACCAGTCTCCACCCAAAAGCATTGCATAATTGCTAAGAATAGCTTGAATTTGAATGTTAGTCATACATCTAATACTTTCATCTTATGCAACTTTAATCACAAGATCTCAAAACTTACCACAAATTTTTGTTTGATACAAATCAAAACCTATGATCTTTCTATTATCTATTTCATAAGAGATACCAAATTGATCAGTGATGAAATTTAGCATAATATTCTTTGATTCACTATATATAAAATAGAGTTATGTGTGACTTTATCAACAATTTTGATAGATATATAGAAATGTGGTATGTAATTTGTAGGAGGGTCATATATTTGAGCAAAACCTGTTGACTGATTTTGTTCATTGTTTTTATTTTCCTCTTGAAATCCTAAAAATTATTTAGCATTTAAAATTTTAATGGTCTCATTGATTTTGTCAAACTATCTTGACAAACTAGCAGCTTGAAATAATGAAAACCCTAATTTTATAGTAGACAAATCATCAATGATATTATAAGCCCCTACATCTAGATGATGTATATGCATATAATTTTTAGGCTTATAAAAAGTATATTGAGAGTTATTAAAATCTATAGATAAATGATCATTATATTTAGAATTCATTACAACATTGTCTGATGCATTATTATGTATATTCTTACCTTTATCTTGATTTTGAGAAGAGTTCTGATTATTTTTAGCTGTAGAAAAATCTTTTTGTATAATAGTAACAACATAAGCCTTTGTGATTTTTAAAAAAAAAACACCAGGGGTAAAAACTTTATTAAAACTCAGAAAACTAGATTACAAAGCCAAGAGCAACAAATACCCAAGACAACCACACACACCCACCACAAGCCAACAACCAACCTCACTCTTCTATACCATACCTATCTTCGTGTAGAATTTTCTCCATATTTTCCTTAATTTCCTCTGGTAGCAAAGCCTCCTCAACCACCAGCCACTCCTCAGTTCTTTTCGAAGCACGTCTCGCCAAACAGTTTGCAGCTCTATTCCATTCTTGCGGGACATGAGCAAAAATCACAGTATCCATGAGCCTACTGACCTACAAAATCTGTTGAACAATCAGGGAGAGTTGCCAGTTAACTCCCAACGTCTTTCCATCCTAGATCATATTAATCATGATAAGCGATTCGGCCTCACAAACCACTTTGTGCTATCCTATCTCATAAGCTTTTCGTATCATGAATAAGATGGCTAATCCCTCCATTTGGTTGACTGTCTAGACACCCCTGTGGGTCAAAAACATGAAAATCACTGAACTCGCAGCGTCCCTAGCCACCCCTCCGATACCCACCATACCCGGGTTACCACGAGACGAACCATCCATGTTAATTTTTAAAAATCCTGCTCGGGGGGGCGTCCACCTCCCCTCCCTCTGGATACTCTGCCTCCCTTCGCCCTTTCTCCTCCCATACGCACCATCTGGAGAGAAGACTTTCAACTCCAACCTTGCTGCCAGCTCTGCATCCCTTTTTGCTAATGGCAAGGCCGCCTCACCTTTAGCATGAACCATTTCCTGAATCATGTTTATGATCTACTTCCAAACTTGGCCGACTTCCAACCGCGCCTCTCTAAAAATATGCCTATTGCATTCTAACCAAACCTGCCAAAGCACGAAAGTGGGCCCAGCGAACCAAACACTCTGTAGGAAGCGCGCCATAGGGGGAGGTTTCTCAATCTTTGAGCAGAATTCGCTTAAGGAAGAGACATGAAGACACCTACCTCCCCAAACACCCCACCACGCATGCCACAGCTGGTTAGTATACTGGCATTGAAAAAAATATGTGTTGAGTTCTCCTCCTGGGCACCACACAGAACACAACAAGAAGGTCCAACAAATCCCCTTCTGATATTATTCCAGGTTAAGCAACGGTTTCACGCAAGAGTCCATATAAAACACTTGCATTTTGGCCAGGAGATACTATTCCATATCCATTTCCACCAATTAACCTCTCTGACCCCCCTGAAATTCTGCACAACAAGTTCCTGATACCCAACAGAAACAGAGTACTTACCTTTGGGATGAGGATACCAGGCAAGCTCATCCATTCCCCTAAGGGAACAATAGGTGCGACTGGCCAGAATCTCCTTTAGCTCCTCGCATTCCACCTCCAGTCCCCTAATAGGCCATTCCTCCACATTTTTCCATCTAGCTTCCCACAGCTGATTCTGCTATCCAGAAACTTTGAAGTCATTCACTTTACACCATCCAGCCTCACCAAAATTTTGAGCCAAAACCTGTAAATATGGGTATTGTGACATAATGGGAGGAAACCTGTCCCACGAGTCATACCAAAAATGCACCTCCAGCCCACTTTTGCAGATCCAGAATAGCCCTTTTTTTATCAGGTCCGCTCCCTTCTTCAGCGTGTCCCATATCACTGACCCCCTTCCCATCAACTTGTATCTAGGAATATCCTTCTGTGACTGGCCCATAAAATATCTATGCAACAATATTTTAGCCCAACTCCTCTCTTGCTCAGTGCACCACCTCCAATATAACTTAGTCACGAGAGCAGTACCAGCCAACGTGGATTGCCTCAATCCCAATCCACCGAGCCTCTTCAGACTACAAACCACATCCCATTTGATGAGGCTCCACTTGGTTCTCAATAGATTCCCTGCCCACAAGAACTAACGTGTCAAAGTATCCAGCTCCCTAACAAAACCAACTGGTGCCACTTGAAGCATACATCTGTATAGGGGAAGCGCCTGGACCACAGCCTGGATCAGTTAGACCCTACCCGCAAACGAAAACCACCTGTGTGTCCAGTGGTTAACCTTAGCCCTGAATTTGTTCAGAATCCCCATCCACGACTCCTTAGATTGTCTTCCCGAAGTGATCGGTATGCCAAGATACATAACCGGAAGACTGCCGATTTGGAATCGAAGAATTTCTACCACTCTCCTTTGAATAGCCATAGGGGTATTGAAGAAGTAAATAGAGGATTTCTCTTCATTGATAACTTGCCCCGAGATAGCTAAATAAGCATCCAAGCATCTGCGAAGACCATTCACCTCCCTTAAGGTAGCCATTCCCATCAATGCCACATCATCCACAAACTGAAGATGAGAAAGAACCGGCAATCCACCCCCCCCATTTCCACCCTTGAACCTCTCCTACTCTGGTGTATTCTCTGATTTTTTGCCCCAACCCTTCTGCCAGGAGAAGAAACAAATAGGGGGAAAGAGGATCCCCCTGCTGCAGTCCTCTCTCAGCACTAAAAAGGTTGGAGTTTTCACCATTGACCAACACCGAAAATGAGGTTGAGGTAATACAGCTCATAACCCACTCAATCCATCCCCTCTCAAAACCAAAGGCCGTCAACACCTTCTACTTAAAAGGACCACCTGACCCTATCATATGCTTTAGACATGTCCAAATTCACAAACATTGCCTTATCTTTGGAATTGTACATTGAATGTACCACTTTCGTAGCTATCATAATGCCATCCAAAATCTGCCTACCTTCCACAAAACCACCTTGCTTTTCTGAAATCAGCTCCTTCAAGCACCTCTTTAACCTCTCAACAATCAGCTTCGAGAGGATTTTGTAAATAACATTACAAAGTGAAATAGGATGAAATTGACTTAACCAGTCAGCCCCCTCTCCCTTAGGAATGAGGGCCAAGTAAGTGGAATTCAATGCCCTCAACATTTGTTTGTTGTCCTGGGATTCTTGAACTACAGCCAAGAGGCCTTCTTTGATAATTTCCCAGAACTCTTGATAAAATTCTATCAGGAAGCCATTCGGTCTAGGAGCTTTCCCCTTCTTCATCTGAAAAACAACTTTCTGCAGTTCCTCCTTCATTATAGGGCTCCTCAATTTTTCCTTCACGTCCTGAGACACCAACGAAGGAATACAAGCCAAGATCGAGTCCTCCACATCCTCCATTCACTATCCATCCTCCTAGAAGAGGGTGCTAAAATACTGCTCTGCCTCCCAACACATATCTCTAGTTGAAGACAGAACCTCCCCTCTCTCTGTGACCAACAAACTTATGACATTACCATGACGCCTAGCTTTGACTGTGTTAAAGAAGAAAGCGGTATTTCTGTCCCCTTCCAGTAACCAATCGATCTTGGCTTTCTGCTTCCAGAAGATCTCTCCCCTCAATTCCCACTCCTCCAAAGTTTTGGCTGCCCTTGCTTCCTCTTGCAGCAGTGACTCAGTTAGGCCTTCCTCCCTGATCACTCTGGTAATGACGTTTAGTTCCTCCTACACCCTTTTCTTCTCCCAAAAGATATTCCCGAAGCTGTGCCTATTCCATCTTTGGAGCCGATATTTCACATGTTGGAGAAGTTTAGCGAACACATACATTGCTGTCCCATTCGCTGGCCGTCCTTCTCTCCACCATTTCGTAATAAGATCGAAAAGGTCTTGATCCCATAGCCACATAGTTTGGAATCTGAATGACAACTTTTTATGCCTAAAAGCGAACAAGATGTTAAGCTTGATTGGCCAATGGTTCGAGCACCTCCAGTCTAGAATCTCAAACCTGAGCGTCCACCTACCACCCACCCAAAAGCAAGATGCCAAGAATCTATCAATTCATTCTACTATGAAACTGTCCCCCGGTCTTCTGTTATTCCAAGTGAATCTACCGTTACTCAGCTTGATGTCCACTAAATTCAATTCTAAGATCTTATCTCTAAGCAGAAACACAAAAGGCTCCATTCTTGTGTTTCCTCCCATTTTTTCTGATAATTCCAGGATTGCATTAAAATCTCCTTCTAGAATCCATGGCATATAAGGAAATTCATTACAAACCACTTTAATTTTATTCCAGACCAAAATCTTACCTTGCAAATCATTCGGAGCATATACATTTGATAGAAGTACATATTCCCCTGAGTCCATACAAAGGGTGACCACTGATAAAGACAAATTGAAAGCCATCCAAACCACTAGTTTAACCTTGCTCAGATTCCAAAAACATGCCAATCCTCCTACTATCCCCTGGGCCCCAATGCATTGGCATGATCCTTGACCCCAAATCCTTGGTGCTATATTCAACATATATTCCACTGCCACTTTTGTCTCTTGTAAAAAAAGGATATCAGGATGTTGACTCCTCACTAATTCACAAACAACCTTTTGTTTGGGGATGCTGTTCAATCCCCTCACATTCCATGATAACACAATCATTTAGAAGGTGGAAAAAAATGTGCAGCCAGGGTCCTCACAGCCCCTGATTCTACCAAATTCTCTCCAATCATTTTCATTCTGTCTATGTCCTTCCTTCTTCCCACTTTGACAGTTCTTTCTGAAGGACCCTTCTTGCTATCTTTTTGTAGAATCCCCAGACTGGGCTGGGATTTCCCTTGCTGTTCCGCCCCTTCTCTCCCTTCCCTTACTACCTTCACCAAATCTCCCATGCCTTGATTTCCTACCTCCTCTTCCCCAACGTGACTCACTCCTTTCTCTTGTCCGTCCAGGTGCATAGGCAAGGCTGTTGTT
The DNA here is from genome assembly GCA_037957365.1 of Torreya grandis. Classification (NCBI taxonomy): domain Eukaryota; kingdom Viridiplantae; phylum Streptophyta; class Pinopsida; order Cupressales; family Taxaceae; genus Torreya; species Torreya grandis. The sequence goes on from JARHVA010002455.1 coordinate 886,926, forward strand.
GCTGTTTGCTCTGAAGAATTTAGCGCTGCAATTACAGCACCCTCATCCTCCTCCATTCTCACCTCTTCAATAACAAGACCCGGATTCACCTCTTGCTGTCCTAGTTCCTCCAGCACTTCAAATTTGTTATAGGAGTCTTCTTCCTGTCTCTCCCAAAATGTCCTCTTATACCCTTTATTTCTACCTCTACTTTTAACTTGCACAAAGCCTTCTGAATCCTTGCCTCCCCCACTTCCAATTTTCTTGCCTGTACTCTCTTCCCCTGTCTTATTCTCAAGAGTCAAAGGAGATTGCTGCTACTTCTCTGGCTTATTTTTTGAGCACCTCCTTACCAAATGGCCGTATTCGTGGCAAAGACAGCATCTGAAGGGCAAAGTCTCATAATCTAATTGTTGAACCCACGAATATGACCCCACACACATTTCAACCGCATCAAGTAACGGTCTACTCAGGTCAATTTCAACACAAATCCTTACGTATGTCATAATTCTTCTCCTAAGTGTTTGTGATGATGCCCCCACCAGTTTTCCTATCAATGATGCTATCATGAGCAGTACATCCTCCCAGCAACATTCGATCAGAATTCGTGGTAGGCGGACCCACACTGGAACTATGTTAGGAAGCTCCTCCGTGGGGTTGAACCCAGCTTGCCATGGTTTCATAAAAAGACCCACCTGGTTATAGAAATATGGTCCTCCTTCGAACACCCGACTTCTATCCTCCAAGCAATTAAAAGTGACCATAAAAAAATTGTTTGCCAATAGCACCAATTTCATCTCTCCTGTTGGCTCCCATACCCTACGTGCCCAATTCTCCAGGAAAGGTAAAGACACTTTTAGTCCCAATAATTTGCAATATAGAGAATGTTTAGTGTAGTACTCCACGTCTTCTGAAATTAGTTTAAATGGGATCACCAGCTTTGGTCTTTTTATGCAACGCTCCAGACAACCATTAAGCTTATTGATTCTTGTCCCACTACTTGAGCTCAATGCTTGCACCTCTGCCCCCTGAATGGAAACTGTAGCTTCCTTCATTCTACCCCCTGCCCCTGAGGCCCTTTGCCTACCACGTCCCTAAAGCTTTTCCCTTCCTTCGGCCCGGCTTGTCCCAGCTGCTCCATTGCCCCAACTTAACAACTACTCTACGCCAACCCACTTGCCCGCCAAAAAACCAGCCACCAAAAGAAAGACCTACGCTACCCCAATCTCCCACACTACCATAGCACACTTCCTTACCTCACCCTCTCTGTGCAACCTTCAACAAAGCCGATCAAAGCTAGGGCATGGCTGCCCTAGCTTCTCCACGAGTTGCAGCTCCCGCCCAACATTCAAAAAAATATCAGCATTTGTGATTTTGATGTCATTCAAAGATTCACTAATCCCACACATGTTTATGTTATCAGTCAGATCAATCAAGATACTTTCATTTTCTTGAATATATCTTTTAAATTTTTGAACAACTATACACATATTTGGATCATGGTTTAATTCACAAATGTTACAATTAATAACTTTTTCTTCAATTTTATTTTTGAGTAAATGATGATTTACCTAATGAAGATGGCTTATCATTTAATTGATGTTTGATGATGACCAATTAATTATTAAAATTATGAATGACTTTTAAATTTTTTGCATTATGTGAATTTATACATGTTACAGTTCTATCATTAAAACCAACTCGTTTTAATTTTTTTTCATAATCTATACAAAAAGTTATAGTTTCATCATAATCTATAATATATTTATCCTCTATAACTATTTTATACTTTAAAGGTAAAACATTACAAAAATATAATCTTGATGACTTTTTAGATGGTCTAACATCAGGTAGAATTTTTTGGCACAATCTAGTAAATCTACTTATAAACCCATAAATGGTTTCACCTAGATCAATTGAAATATTAACTAACTTATTGACTAAATATAATCCTTTTTTGGTTTACCTAAACACAACTCTAACCAATCTTTAATATCTTTACAAGTGCTAATAACACTTGCTAGAAGACTAATAAATACTTGATATGTTTTACCTTCCAAAGTCTGTAAGAAAATTCTAAGATAATTTTTTTTATTAATAATGCCAAGAGTAACACAAAGTAATTTGAAAGCATCTAAATGATCTTTCCACGACTCATTAGGGATTCTAGAAAACTTAGGGACATTGAGTCCATTTAGTGAAGGTAACTTAACTGAATGAGCACCAATATTGATTGGATTTTCATGAATCCAAGGATTGGCTAGGGGTTGAGCAATGTCATCATCTAAATCATTTTATTCATCAGTTACTTTAGCTTGATCTCTATTATTTTGAGGGCTTGGAATCAAATCCTAAACCCTCTACTGTTGTGCTTGTTCATCCTCCATCTGAATTTTCAACTATTTTAATTATTTGATTAGGTTGATTTATATTATGATCAACAAGAGCAATAAAATATTTAAGATGAATATAATCTAAAAGAAAAAAAATTCTAGGTCAAGAATTAACATGAAAAATCTCTTCAGTCTCAATTCTAATTCTATGACTATGCACTTTAATATGACTTTGTGTTTCATGTGTAAGATTTACATAAATGTCAATAATTTCTACTTATTCTAATTATTTATTAAGTACTTCAATAATGTGATGTAAATCATGAGGCTTATTGTACAAAGTAAAATGAGTCAGACTAGAAGTGATGTTGACATGATCTTCAACAATATCAACTAAGGGTTGAATAACTAGGTATGGATGTCCAATGGTCATAGGCAACTAAAAATAAAATAAAAAGGAAAAATAAGACTTCTAAAAGGATCTCCAATGGAGTCACCAATTTTTTTGACAATTGAAATTATCACATCAATGAATTGTCTCTTTCATCTACCATGAAGGTCAAAGTGAAATCGTACCAGTCTAATAGTCAAAGTATAATAGGTCACAAAGAATCTAAATGATGCACAAAATGGTTTTAAATATTCTGTAAAAATAATAAGTATGCTAAATATTGATTAATAATTCATTATATCTTTAGAAATCAATTATTCTCTTTTAATCAAATGAAGGAAACAAATGTGAACATATAATCTAACCTATATGATATAGAATACCTATGAACAAGATAATATCTTGAAGGAAAGATTTTTGTTCCTTATAAATATTTTTGTTTTACTCAAATGCCTTGTAACCTTCATGTTTTACTTAGAAAAGATCAAAAAGAAAGAAACACAAAGACCTAAAAGATAAGAATAGAATATTAAAATGAATGCCAAAGAAAGAAATTGAAATAACAATTAACATAATCACACAAGAAACTAAATTTGAAATAACAAACAATTAAATTAAAAACTAAATACTAAACTAAAACTAAATCAAATCTAGAAGTAAACTAAAATAAAAGATTCAACAATCAAATAAAACTTAATTCAATCTAATGTAAAAATAAACTATAACAAAAAATTAATTCTATTATAAAAATTAAAATAAACTTAAACTAAAAATAAACAAATAATCTAAAAGATATATCTAAAAGATTTAAACAACAATATCTAAACTAGCAAATAAGATCTAACTATTACGAAAAGACTAAGGATTTAAGAAACATAGTAATTTAGAGTAACTAATGACTAAAATCTAATAAGAAAAACTAATTAATCTAAATTAAAACTAATTACTTAAACTAAACAACAAACAAAACAAAATAAATAAAATAAGGCAAGTGAAAATAAAAATAAAAGATTATGAGTCTTCAAAAGGGAGTAATCTTAGCAAAGTGAACTAGATTTTATTGAGAAATGGTTATTTCAGTACATAAATCTTTGATATAACAACCAATACAATTTGAATAAATCAACATGTCGCGTACAATGAAGTATTCATCAGTATTTGAGTCAAGTAGTTCAAATTTTGCTCATATGATTGTAAATCTGAAATCATCATTAGATATTAAACCTAACAACTTTTAGATAATTAGTTTATAAAATAAATAATGAAACTTGGATATACCCATGTTAATTAAGCATATTACTTAACCGTCAGAGAATGTATCCTTGATCTATATGTGAAAATTGCTCTATCATAGAGATGTTGCATAGAAAAGAGTATAATGGTGACCTTTGAAGCAAATCAGAGTCTTCAAAAATACATGTTCAATGTTTTTCTCTTAATATGTCACTTTTATCTTCTTGTATAATCTTTTTCTCAAGAGATGGTTGAGGGATAAGTTATAATTAACTTTAGTTAGGTATTAGTTAAGTCCTAATTGACTTTAATTAAGTCAATTAAATTTTAGTTATAACTTAATTTAAGACTTCAAAATAAGTCTTAAGATCAAAATAAAATATTAATAGACCAAAGTGGACAAACTCTAAATAAGTGGGGGCCCTTAGACACCACAAACATATAAAATAAACATTTTATACAAAAACATTTAAAATAACATAAGTAATTTAAATCAAATATTACTATATGCATTATCCATAAGTTCAAATATTCCATATCAAATAAATATACTATCTAAAATGTTTTTAACCATTTTCAAACCACTGTCAAATATTAAAATAAGGTCTTAAACAATATTAAAGCATAGAAAGTATTTAAAAATGTTAACACAATAGAATTAACCATTACTCCAAATTTCACTCATTAGAATTAGAAAGCATTTAAATCAACAGATATCCTTTGTCAGTCAAATAATCTATGTAACTCATGGTTATAGTAGGAAACTTTATCAATTTGATAACATATTCATTATCTTCATCATCCACTTACATCTTAATTTTCTTAACTATCCTAGTGATATTTGGTGAAGCTGAGGACTTGTTGGAAATTTGGCCTCCCAAGACCAAATGCCAACCCCTATAACTAATTTTTTTTTATGGCACCCACTTAAGCCTCTACATGATGATCTCTTGAATGATGATGTTTCCTAATTACTTCTTGAAGTCATTCAATACTCCTAGAGGTATCATTGAGTCTGCTTGTGATCATCATATCTCCTAGATGTCTTGGGTCCTTAGATGATGTGATTGATCATCATGATGTCATTGAATATCATTTTAAGGGAGTAAGTATCAATGTATTTTCATTATCATGTCTCCATTTCAAATTCTGATAAGTATCCTTATGATGTTTGAGAATGTTTGGAAGTCTTTGACAAAGGATTACAATGATCTTATGATCTAGATTACCTTAATGAAGATGGTTGAAGGTGGTAACTGATGACTCACTATGAAATTCTATAGTGTATTTGGTATATGCAAGGTATGGGGATGAATATAAGCTTTGAAGTGTGGTCAAAGTACATATAAGCCAAATTAAAACCTTTTATGAGACTATAACATACTCTTTATGATATTCATTAGCAAATCTCTTTTGTGAAACTATGTTTATATTGTCTAAAAGGAAGGTTTTAGTCTTAAAATGACACTATTTGACCTTGAAAGGCCATTAAAGCATCAATAAAATATTTAAATCACCCCATGGTCCTTATATTACTTTAGTCAAATGGTTCATGCTTTGAAATTGTCCCTTCTACGAGTCTAGAAGGTTATTTTACCTTCAAGAGAGCTCACACATATGAATTATGACCCCTTTGTACTCTCTAAAACTTATTAATTGTTTTAAAATATCTTTTGACTCACAGTCTCCCTCTTGTTTCCCTAAAATGGTGGTTTAAATCTTAAATCATGGAGCAAATGAAAGAACGAGACTATTTTCAACCAATTTCTATAGATATACGAACTTGTACAGACTGTTCCATACATTGGAGGTTATGAGATTGTAGGTGGGATCATGGTAGGTATTTCAATGGATTTTAATGGCAAAAGTATGTCAAATAGACTAAGAACCAACCTTCTCTTTATCAAGCTCCTTTACAGCTTGATAGAGCCCTTTAATTTTGCAGATGGTATAACCATGAGAGATAATATTAGGATATGAAATTTTGGGCAAAGGAGGGGAGAATATACATATTTATCTTTGGTCATTTATTCTCAATTTGGCTTTCTCTCCTTTATGAATAATCCTTAACAAGGTAGGGCACTCACAATGGTTTCTCCATTCAGGGAGGGAATCAATTTTCTAAGTTTTCTCCTTTCTTAAGCATGGTGACAGAGAAATGAAAGATATGAGCTTATCATGAGTCTGCACCACCTTTCCAAAATATTATCCAACCTCATTTTACACATGTGGGGGGTGTAAGAGCAAGAAAGTCTTCATGTTTTCTTCATATCACAAAGTCTAGATAGTTTTCTCATATTACAGGATCATTGGTACATATTTGAAGTGTTTGATGATGTTTTGATCTTATAGTAACATGATTTAAAATCATTTAAACTTCCTCTACATTCCATACTAAAATAAGTTAGATAAAGGGACCCCTTTAAGCCTTGCCTCTAATGGCGACTGTCATCTAGGTAGCATGGTCTCTTTAGTAAAATGGAAACAAGATATTTGTAGGGAGTCTTTAGGTTGATTAAGAGGCATATACATAATCCCATCCTTGATTAATGATATGTACTATTGTCCCTATGCTCATGATATAAATTACACACTAGATATATCCAACCTCAGTCCACTATGAAAATATAATACTCACTTAGTCATTACAAGCTTTTTAAGGAGACTATATAGACATGGTGTTCATTGTTGACATGAAGTGTCGATGGTTGAGAGACTTCAATAAGGTAATGAAGCTATGAAGAATACATAGAAGATATGAAAAATAAGGGTCATTATCATAGTTAAACCATTCAAAAAAGCATCATAGTCATGTTAATGACCTTCTCAAGGTATTTTAACATCCAAATTTCACCTTTGTTCATACAAACTACATAAACCTTTACCTATAGTCATAATAATGTTCAGTGAGGTAGGTGAGTTCAAGGTGACTTTGTGCTTGTATATTCTCTATGGATCATTTAAATAGTGATAATGAAAGTATCATGGTTGACAGTGTTAAGAGAATCAATGGTTTGATGAAGTGGCTTGGTGGCCTATATAGTCAAAAAGTGACCTATAGGCCTCAGCCTTTAAGTCCTCATTTTGAACAAACCAAAATCAAATCAATATAAAAACTAAGATAAGATAGTGATCTTTCTCCAAGTCTCTCTTATTATAGATAGATAGAATATAAACAAGATGATTAACATCAAAGTCACTTATTAAGTTGTTGACAATCAAATGAATCAATAAGCTGAGAGTGGGAGTCAATAACTCTAAAGTGTCATCTATAGGTGGCATACAAGAAAGAGAGTGGGAGTCTAAGCCTCATGAAGAGGTAGAGATGTTGGGGAAAGATGAGAACCTAACTAGAGCTCTAATAAATATTCAAGGTTATTGGAAAAGAGGGTAAGATATAAATGCTTTATGCATAGCCAAGTGACCCTAATAGGTAGCCTATAGTCCTACTTAGAGGGTCAATCATTCTCAGACCTAAACAAAAAAAAAAGGTGAGTGAGAGTGGTTTTAATTTTAATTGAAGAGTAAAAACTAGTTCAAGGATTAAGAAGAATTAGGGTATTAGTGTTAATCTCAATAAACCTAAAGGATACAACCAGCATACATCTACAACCAGTCCTAAGAGACACAATGAATGCATACAACCAATGTTAGGATAATTTGTGGTTTAAAACCTCTAAATATGTGGACAGGCTCCCAAATTTAGTATAGATTATAATTTTAGGTAATTTAATATGTTCATACTATTTTAAAGGATATACAATTAGTGGAATCAGTCACTATTTTGTCTCAAAACTACCCTAGTTTGTTTACAGTCATTAATGAGACCAAGTGAGCTATTTAGAGTTTTAAAGACTAGGTAGATAGATCAAACTTCATAAGGAGTTATGATATAATAATATAATATTAAAGGTCTTAATATACTCTTTGAGGTAGACAACAATCAAGTTTCAAGTCAAAATCCTTGAGGGCTAGCTAAAGAAGAACAAGCCTGTGTATTAATGTTTATGGCATTCATGAGTGTTGGGTGGTTGTTGAAGATAAGATACCTAAGAGGAAGGTTTTAGAGGGAATATTATATATTTTCAGAGTGATAAAAACCTATAATTCAAATGAGATAATGATAAACTCAAGCCCAAGGGTTGCACAGGCTTGAGTGTGCACAAACCCTAAGATTGACTGCCATAACACAAGGAACAAAATTGGGAAGGATATGATCCTAGATATGTTGTTAGGTTTTGAAATTAGGTTGAATGGGAGTTTATAAATCCATTAAATCCATAATGGAATGGGAAAGAAGCATGCTTAGACCCCAAATCCCAAATCACATAGGCTAATTATGAACTGTTATTTATAGACATTCATGTGATAGAATGGAGTTCAAGAAAATTGAAGTTTGAAAAGCTAGAGATAACTATAGAGGAATGAGAGATAAATGAATAAGATGATATACTAATTTTTAAAACCCCACAGGACCTATAAGTCACTCAATGCTCAACACTTAGTATTAGATCAATCAGGCCTAAAAGGCCCACACCATCATAGAGGTTTACTCAGGCCCTCCTGAGCATAGTTAAAACCATGAAGAAGTGTGAGAAGATAGTACAGTCCATGAAAAAAGTGTTTAACATAGGATAATACCATCATATGGTCAAATTGGTCTCAAGACCCTATTCGACCTACCACAATCCTAGACATTTAACTTGAGTTGTCTGATTAGATGCTTGTATCTCCCATCATAAGAAGACTCAAGGCTATTAGGAGTTAGACACCCTAAGACACTTAAGGTCCATGATAGATAGAGTTTGTTTGAGGAGCACACCTTTATGAACAAAGGTTAAGACTATAAACATGTCCAAACTTTCTATAGAAGACTACAATCATACTTCCCTATGTTCATATCTTAACACAAGCTGTTCATGAAAGTTGAAGGGGAATATAGACTAAAGATCCATAACAAGAAGTTGTGGTTTGGAGGTACGTACTTTATGAAGCATTGTTAAGATGGTGGACCTCCAAAACCCTCCTTCAACCATACTACATACCATTTTTGTAAAAATTAAATATTTTGGCAAATAAACACTCATGAGTGACTTGATAAACACTTTAACCATAAATTACACTCAAAGAGGGTCATGACCATGGTACTATGTTTTACATAATCTATATGGACCTATCAAAAAATAATGTTTTCTAGGAAAAAGAGTAGAAAAAGAGGTACAAGGTAGTTTAAGAAGTTCCTAATCATTGAAGGTGTTTGTTTGAGACTTTTTTCACTTACTAAAGTCATTATATATTTAAGAACATGCATGAAAATTCCTCTAAAACTCTCTTCTAATCAACCAATCTGTGAGCCTAGTCAAAATGGTCTAAATATTCAAATAGGACTAAGTTGCAGATGAAGGAAATTTTGGGAGTATAAAGACTATTTGTGGAGTTAAGGCACTATATAAAAATAGTCGTAATTACCCCTTAAATCAATCAAGTTCCATATTCATGAGCATTCATGAAGGTTTTTGGCAGTTATATAGATCTAGTCAACCCACAAGAAGAGGTAGTTAGTTGATGCTTCATGAAAATTGGTTGTTTATGACTATTCAATGTTTATAAAAGATAAAAAAGAGGAAATTCAATGAAGATGTCATGCATAGACCTTTCATTGGTCAAAGGTTAATAAAAATAGACTTTAACTATCATAAAGACACTCTTTGAGGACACTTCAATGCATGGAAGATTGTTGCAACCGTTAGGTGGAATAAATCATGGTATTTTAAATTCTTATTCAAGGACTTATATGTCACTCTTCCTCTTATTAACTCCTAATTTTTTTATATATTCAAGCCTTGAGGCCTTGATTTGAATACCTCTCTTGAGTATGAAGAAATTCTATCTAGTTTTGTACTTGTAGACCTATTATACCGATTAATAAACTGTTATAACTCTTTCATGGTGATATCTAGTGTGTTTATACTTGTTTATATTTTCAAATGTGATAACTCTTTCATGGTGATATCTAGTGTGTTTATACTTGTTTATATTTGCAAATGTGATGTATCTCCCTCCCTTGTAGGTCTTTATTCACCTAGATATAAATAAGGTGTCTTATGTAGGTTATGTGGTGTGTAGAAGTGTTGGTGATGGAGTTTGAAGTGTAACCTAACTGGTAAGATTCTCATAATAGACCTAATTTTCATGACCTTTGCATTTTATTTACCTAATATATCCTCCACATGAAACATTTTCTCATAGGAACTCATGAAGATGATTGTTTAGTTACTTGTTAGTCCACTAGTGTTATTAGGAGTTAAAATTGAGTGGTTGGATGAATCATATTGGTGCATCACCACCCCTTAGAGTAAATTTAATTTATGTAATTTCTAACTCTTTCCACCCCAAAAAAATAGGTATTAGTTAATTGAGCCACAAATTATATATCATGGGAGCTATCCCCATAATCTAGAGGTTTGGTCTAGTTATAGGAAACCCACAACCTATAGACCAATCCAATGTTAGTCCAAGTTTGAAGAAGATGTGAGAAATCTACCTCACAGGGTGTAACTTGGGTTTCTAACAAGACTTATCTCTCATCTTTTATGGTTAAGAGACAATGACCTTTCTTCTTATAGTAAATGATGAGGAAAATCTACCAAATTTAATTTTTAACATGTTTTAACTAGATTAATATGCTCAGTAGATGGACATTTATGGTTAAGAGGAAATAAAGCATGAGAATGCAACGTGGAAATTTATTACAAGTCATTTTCAATCGAAGGGTCATGGTGTTGAGGAGAATGATGAAAAATTGAATTATGTTCAGACTTCAGAGCTGCTTGCCTATGTTGAGTTAAACCACTTGGATTTCCACATCCACGAGGATGAGTTCTCCAATGAGGCCTTATCAGTATTTGATTTCATTGAGTGTTTATGGGATTAAATGGAAAAGCATCAAGTACATTCCAAAATTTAGGATCCAAGGCATAAAAATGTATTGACATATGAGTTCCTCTATTAAAAGGTCTAGGGAAATTCCTACTAAGACTCCTACCTCCAAAATATTGACCTCTAGAAGCAAAACTATGAGAAGATGAATCTTCTCTATTCCAAGTTTGATCATTCCTCCATACATTACAAAAAAAATTATTATAATGAGGAGGTGTCTAGCTTGATATCTTTTGAAAGATGAAACCAATCAAAAATCCTAATTGCTTACTTGAAATGAAACTATTCTCAACTATATACCAAATCCATATAAAGCTATATCATAATTTCAATAGAATGATTGAATTTTGGAAAATCATCTCATCAACACATCTTGAATAAATAATATTATTCTGATAAATGATCAATGGTTTCTTCATGAATCAAAATAAACTAGCACCTCTCAAAACCAACTGATATACAAAAGTTGCTCAAAAACCATTGATTTTCCCTTTTGAAACTAATATCTAATAATGCTGCTAATATACAAATACTCAATTTTTTTATCTTTCTAATTGAAAGTGAATATAAAAATGAACTGAAGCATGATGTTATCAAAATGAAGTAAATATCCTCATCAAATCCATTTATTAAAATATAACCAGGCTGAATCAATAATTTTCTTCAACCCAAAAATGTTCAAGGTATATAAACCAGAACTTCAAACATAACATATTTGTCATATCAAAACTTTCATGCACAAGAATAAAAAAAATCATCTAAGATTTTTTGCATGTAATTTTCACTTCATAATATTTTTAACAACTTCAATTTATACATAGATAAACCAAACTCATAACTAAAAACCCAAAGTCTCATACAAACCCATTTGTTATATCTATTTTCTATAGATATTCCCAAATAAACCAAATAGAACTATCATAACTTAAATATGAGAATCCTAATAATTATGAAATAAAACTAACACATAGTACCCAAATGTCATAACTCATATCCGAAATCCCAATAATGATCAAGATAAAAAATCAATGAGCGGTTCTCATATCAAACTACCAATATCATTTCCAACTGATACATACAGATAACACATTTATTTCAAAAACCCATCACAAATTGTAGAAAATTTCAGACATGAATCATCTATGTGTCATACAAATTTATCAATCATAAACAAAATATCATATTAACTTTCCAAAAACCCTAGTATCCATAAGAACAAACATGTATCTCAAAATATTTATCTCATATTCACTGGCCATCAACCAAAACAAAAAAATCACCAAGCATCAGATAACTAAAAACTGAAGCTCATCAAGAATCAATTAACTCAAAATCAAATAAATCATTACATGTATATGAATCATTTTCAAATAGATAAATAAAACAATACGCTGCCAAAGTTTGTATTTATCTTCCATATAAACTTTATAACCAAAATTTGTATGCTTAAAATTTTTTTTTTACTTCAAATCTTATGTAAATGTTCATGAATCAATTTAAATATTCATTTGTCATGTAAAATCATACACTGTAGGTAATAAAATTCAAAATTCTTACTAGGTATACAAGTTTCTGAAGCTTCTCTTCGCTTACAGAATGCTACTTTCACCCAAATCTTACCAAAAATTATAGTCAATCAAATGAAAAATGCCTTTTGTATTGTCCCAAGTGACAATAACTATTTTTGGTATGTGTTTTAGTCACATTGGCTACTAAGCTATTAGTATCTTATCGCCAACATTATCTAATTCCTTTGACAACTCTGACAAATTTAAACATGACTAGTATTGCTACTAAATTCATTATTAAAATCCTTCAACAGATACATGCACCTAAGGCTTAAATGCCATAAAATCCATGATTTCAAAATAATATCCAATGCAATCACCATAATTGTAATGCATTAAATCCACACAATGACTGACTAACATGCTATCAAACCATTACTTTGAACCTCACAGTCAACTAATCTCCTAGGTCATCATTGGGTTTCATTTTTGCCACCCTAAGCCTTTATTAATATTGGTGCTTAGATCAAATAAAATTTGACCTTTAGTCCTTAGGTTTGAATCCATGAGTATTTGACCCTTTAATATGCAATGTTCTTAACACAAAATGTTCATAGGTCCTGGTGTTAATAAATTAGCACCAAGCCTTAGGTATTAGGTTTTAAAACCATTAAGTTTAGCAATAGTTCAAATTTAAAGCATTGCAATAGTTATTTGCTTGATTAAAATATATATTGCAACTTTAAACATTATCAATATAATGCCAACATAGATCATTCATATAAAACCTTCATGATCAAAATTATCATTTTATCAATGAAACTGTGCATCAAACCATAAGTGCTTAGAAATTTGACCATTAGCATTGTATTCACATGATTCACATGATCAAACAACTGTTTCCCTGCCAATTCCTATACATGCTTAATATTTTCATCGAATCCACTAAATGCTTTTGAAACCACTTATAATGCAGAGTAACAATTTTATTAAATGCAAAAGTCATAATAAACATTCATCATAATAATTCATATTCAAATGATGCAATGAACTAAGACCCCCAATTAGTAGTTTTAGATGTTACGACATAAGTCATCAATATGATAGAATCAATTAAAACACTTGATTTTAGAAAATAAAAAGTGGGGGGTGCCAAAAATAGGCTCAACAATGTAGTGACTACATTCTCATTTATACCATACATGATAATATTTGATATTTTATTAGGATAAACTTGGATACACACACTACATGTCATACCTTGTAAAATGCATGGGTGTGTTAAATACATTCATGCCAATAGAGTAATTACCTTTTCCAGAATCCATGTGAACATCCAATTAAACAAAATAAGTTTATACTTAGGCAATTAATTATCAAACATACTAAAGTTAATCTTCCATGAAAGGGTAAGTACTAGGAAATCCCCTTTCCTAGGCAACCAATACTTGAGAGACCATTGCATTAGAGATACATAGTGGATTCTACAGACTTCTCATCAACTACTATAAAACACATTCAACTACTTAGATAAAAAACATGTTCCTAGTTCTACTATTCCAAAGAAACCACAAAGCACTAAATGATAGGTTCTATGAACACCCATTCCTTCTATTATTGCCTCATAACCACATAGTCCTATTATACATACATAAAACATCATAGATCTTACATTGCCAAATATTATACCTATACATGTTCCTTGGTAGTTCCACCAGTTTATTACACTAGCTTCTGTGTGGTGATATACCTATGAGCATCCCTTGGACAATATCGTAGGATAGTATTTTCTTATCAAATATTCCAAAAATACAAAAAAAAATTAAAAAATCCAAAAATCTAAAAAATATTCAACATTTCCATTTTTTATTAGCTCTTTGAAATCTATGTTATTGGTTCTACATTGGTAGATAGCATATCATTTTATTTTTATATATACACATAGGTTTCACATGTCTTTTGAGTGTGATATAAGCATACCTAGGCATATGATATATACACATATAGACATTGGGCCTTTCCTCTACTCACATTGTTATTACACTATGGGCATCCTTTTCCTTGATCATAATACACCTAGGTTATATTATTCTATGATCATTTTTAAGTATTATGTTTAAGCTTGTCTTTACACATGCCTTTATCCATGATTATATATTTTATGATGTATTTATGTAGAAGATATTTTGTGATTATGTATCACCTTAGTCTTGTACACTTGGAAAACTTAGACCTTGGCTATTCCTCTCAGTTCTACACTCTCAATGCTTCTACAAGCCTCACATCTAATCTATCTTGTGCCCCTTAGCCTTTATATTAGTGTGAATAGTCTTATATTCATGACACAAACATTATATCTTGCCTAGAATGCTTAAAATGTACTTATCTTACAACTTTAAAAGTTTTGATCATGTACCTATTTTGTTGCTCCCTAGACACTAACATCTAGGATAGACAATAGCATTGACATTACTATCCTATCCTAAAGAAAGTGTCTAGTGCCCTAAAGTCATCTAATTTTCCAATGAAACATATTTTAATGGTCGACCTGAGTGATTTAATGTAAGTTATTACTCAAAAGAGATTGATATAAATATCAACCCTCATTCATTCCTCACCTAGAAAAGAGAAAAGAGACCAATGCACATATCAAAAAGTACTCTATCAAGCATTAAATTGATCCTAGCTTCCCCATTTCCATACCAATTATAAGTATAATAGATATATAGGTTTAAAGTACTAAAGGAGCAGTCGAAGAGTTTGATTTTCTAAGTTACAAGCTAGGTCACTATTATACTTGAATTACACACATTACATGATTTACACATTAGCCAACACATAGGGGAGAACTACATCAGTTTGAGTCCCTCTTTGGAATATTGGCTATATACACAATGTCCTTTGATAGTGAGGTCATTAGGGTTAGCTCGACACCATATGTCCACTAACCCATTTTTTTTCTAAGGTCACATTTAAGATGGAAAACTAGGGTTTTACTATTTCATAATGAGTGATAGTCTATGACCGAGATATGAATGCACTAGAGCAAAGGTGAAGAAAAACTTATAAGCATCCAGGTGGTTGCATCTTATTTCACTAGATATTTTGTATAGGAAACTATCATTGGAATCATATAACGGCATCGATACGACTATCTAGGGCTAACATAATTATCTAGATAGCCAAAGACATCAGATCTAGAATCTATCAATGGTTTCAAATCTATATTCTTGCCTAGTTTTAGCTTGTTCTATATCTAGAATTGCATTGACATTAGAACAAACTAAGTAATTCTTTTCTATTTCATTTTTATATCTAACCTAGTTGTAATTTCCATATTTAGACTATCTTAGCATAATAAATTCAATGTATTCCTATATCTGAGTTTAACATTTAATTGGCCTACTATAAATTTGATTATCACCCTTATGCCATTTTATTTCTATATTGTTAACCCTAAACTTAAAGTTAAATGCATATCACAATATTTCATTTTAGGGTTAAACATTAGCTGAACTCGACATTTTCCATAGATAATTCTATTAATTACTTCATGATCCAATACCTTATAGTGGCTCTTACTTATTATATCTCATGACTAATTAGCACATACCAATCTATAAGGGATGCAAAACATTTTTCCCACATACTCTTTCCTATTCTAATGTTTACAATAAGAGGGTTTCAAATAAAAATTAACAATTAATACCTTTTCAAAATTCTTTTTTCAATATAATAGAATCAAATTCTAAGGGATATGACAATATTGACCAATTGAACAATACACATTCTAAGATTTCAATCCTTGAGATTATAAAACAATCTAATGTTTATAAGGATATCTTATATGAGGCATTGCATGAAACATAAGTCCCAAGTGATATTGAGCCTACTTATTTTGTTTATATTATGCAAGATCTTAAGAATCATGACAAGCTCATCACCTTTGATCCAGCATATTTACCATCCAAAGATGTTATTGAATTTTTTTTTCCTTTGTTCATACAAGTAATAATATAAAATAAATGTATCAAAATAGTACTTGTTGATAATGGATTAGGCCTAAACTTTTTTAGTATGCAATTCCTAAAAATCATGGGTGTTAACCAAAATCTTATTAAAAAATAGTTATGCAAATTCAAAGATATGACAAATCACAAATCCATTTGCTTGGTCAAATTACATGAAATATTATCATGGGTACTTGTACATTGCCCACTATGTGTCAAGTTATGACCAATGAATTGAACTATAATATTTTAGTGGGATGACCTTGGATACATAAAATGTATGTAGTTCCTTCTACATTTCATGTATGATTTAAATTTTGGAATTAGAGAATCCTTTACACATGTCCAAAAAATCCTAAAAAATTCAAACATTATGCACTGGTCCAACAAGTAGACAATCCTAAACCAACATACTTCAAATATGAGCATAAATTTGATACACTGGTATATGAACCTAATCAGGTAATACTATCTAATGCACCAAGGAGATAATATACACATTTACCTAAGATACCAACTTCATTACTCCAATAATTAGTAGATCATGAGCTTATAGCTCTCTCTTATCCTATTGAGGTTGATATGAGTTGATCTATACCTAAAGGACATGCTGTAAATGCTTGTTTACTATCATTAAGGACACATGGATTCTATGAACCATTGCTTTACCTTGAAAGACAAGATTTAAGATCTTATCGATGACCAAATGCTTAAAACTTAGGATCTTCCAAAGGAATTAGCTTCACAACAACTCAAAAATCATCCACACCAATAATATTTAACAATTACATTATACATTTATGGTGCTTATTTTCAGCATAACTATATTGATCCTACACAAATAAAAACCACTTGCCATATAAAGCATTTTTAGTAGTTCACTTTTAACTTATAAGACTTTAAAAAGAGGGTCGCTTGGAAAGATTCCTTGGACAACATAACAATACCAATTGCTTGTGGTCCTAAAGTAATTAAAATAGGGGTTTGGGTTATTCATACCAAATCTCCATATGAATTTACACTTGGAACTCTTTGGCTATACCAAATTAAAGCAACAATTGGCCAAAATCAACAAAGTATTCCTTTTCTCATGATGGCCAATTAATACATATTCCAAATGATAACACTAGCTCTTCTACTACACATGCTAAACATGAGGAGTAGCATGCTATGTACCATTTTAACCTATCCAATCATGATGCAAATAATGTAAAATATCTAACTTAAGGTTGCAAGACACTAAATAGGGGAGATACTTATGATCATCATTTGGATAGGATAATATCTTAGTCTCTCTAAAAACTTCTAAAAATACCAAAAAAATAAAAAACATTCAAAAAAATCAAAAATAATTTTGGCACTTGCTTATTCTATTGGCTCCTTGACATCCATGTGTTACTTTCATTTTGATGGATGACATACTGATATACTCCTAAACACATATGTGCCACACTTATACATTTGGTGTGACATAGGTATAGATAAATACATGATACACTCCTATTTAAGATGTTGGGCTTTCCTTCTACTCATTTCATATGGACATTGAGGGCATTTGCTTCTTTGATTTTGATACACAAAGGTTAAATGGTTTGATGGTCACCCTACATTATCATGTTGAAGATTATATATGTACTTACAGATGCCTATTATCCATGATTATATCTTGCATAGGATACTTAATATACTATACACTTGACATACTTTCCTAACACATTGGATCCATGGGCCACTATGACATGTTTATGATGGTTACTTAAGCTTTAATTTATGCACTTCTTTGAGTGTATTATCTTGCTTACTCAAGCATTTGAATATGCTCCTTTGTTTATGACCCCCATGCCTATGTATGATTTAATAAATATTTGCATATGTAATTGTTTGTTGTCTGGGGACATTTGAATATGTTATTCTTGCTTTTGTGGACTCTTGACTAAGTCATGTCTTTTTGACTGTGTGTCATTTGAACATGCCCCTTGTTTGCAGTTTTTTTGGACTATTTCTTGTTGACTTGATTTTGAGTGCTCTTGTGTCTATGCTTATTTGCTTGTTGATCTTATACTATTACTATCTAGATGTTTCTATGATCTATATCATGCATCTTAGGCCTATATGTGATCACATTAGTTTTATGTACTTCAATGATACAATTAGCTAGACATATTCCTTTTATATGTTATATGGTTAAATTCATAGATTTTACAATTGTCTTACCCTTTTGAGGTGAGGTAAATCCTAGTTCCTATCTTTCCATCACTTTAAAGGGGGGCATATTAGTGGGGGCATGCTTGTGAAGCATGTTCTCCACTCTTGGCATAATTCTCAAATTTAATGGGGGCATGATTTAGAAGTATGTTCTCCACACTCATTCAGTATATGGAACTTATATCAATTTGTAGATTTAGTGGGGGCATGTCATATGGACATGGATTCTACATATTCATAATTTTTAGATTTACTAGGCGCATACTTTAGAAGCATTTCTCCACACTCATTCAATATGGTACTTATATCAATTATCAAATTTAGTGGGGGCATGTCATATGGATATGACTTAAACATATTCATAGTTTTTAAATTTAGTGGGGTGAATGCTTTAGAAGCATGGTATCCACATTCATTTAGTACATGTTACTTATATCAGTTCACATATTTAGGTGGAGGCATGTTTGGGAAGTATGTTCTCCACACCTACTCAGTATTCAACATCTTTAGTTTATAGTGGGGACACATTTTGGAAACATGTCCTCCACACTTGCACAGTTATCTAAATTGGCCAAACCACATAGTTATATGATTTAGATTAACAGTCATGGAATAATTCTATAAATTGGTACCATTTTTATACATAGCTTCAACATGAGACATATCTAAGGTGCATATGCTATGCAATATGTGAATAATATTAAAAAATACAAATCAGTTTTAGTTTCTAGAACCACTGTATGTATTGATACCCCATGGAATTTTATGGACCATATTGATCCAATCTACTACAATAGTTAGTTCACTTTTTGGTATGGTTTAGGTGATAAAATCACTCAATATTTCCAAGTTTTCAAGTTGGATTTGATCATCCAACCTCACCAGGTTATAAGTATCAATGGATTGCATGGTTGAGTTAATCTCAACTTCTAGATGGTAACTCACTTTTGCTCCAAAGTTGGGGGCACATTTCCTTCATATATATCTCTCTCTCTATATCCTTAGATATATGCACTTTAAATATTTATCTATATTTATCCTAATCTCAATTTTAGAGCCTTATAATGATACATATTTTACAAAATAACTTACCAATAGGTAAGGTAGTTACATCGACACACAGGTGTACTCCTAAACCTTACTCTTTAAATTTAAATATATTTTAATTAATTTTAACCTTGATTATATGAACTAATTTTACATTGTAACATGCTCTTTGGTTTCAGGTCAGTCACCAAAAAAATCGCTCAAATTCAACTCAAGCAAAGACAAGGTATGCACACATACGTATGTACTTATTACTTTCCTTTAAACCAAAAATTTTGTTACTAAATTAAAGGGGGGAAAATGCAAATGATATTTTGTGATTATGTAGCACCTTAGTCTTATACACTTGGAAAAATTAAAATTTGGTTGTTCCTCTTAGTTTTACACTCTCTTTGCTTCCACAAGCCTCACATCTACTCTATCTTGTTTCCTTTGGCATATCTTTTATTCCACCTAGTCTTATATTGATGACATAAACATTATATCATACTTATAATGCTTAAAATATAATTATCTTACACCTCTTCAAGTTTTGATCCTATACCTATTTTACTACTCCTTAGACACTAATATCCAAGACAAATAATAACATTAATGTTACCATCCTTCCCTAATGTAAGTGTTGGTAACCTAAATTTATCCAATTTACAAATGAAACATATCCTAATGGTTGAACTAAGTGCTTTAATGCAAGTTATTACTTAAAAGGGATTGATATAAATATAAGATCAACCCTCATTCATTCATCACCTAGAAAAGACTAAAGAGACAAAGGCACTTATTAAAAAGTACTCTATTAAGCATTTAATTGATCAAAGCTTCCATATTTCAATACCAGTCATAGGTAAAACACATCTATAGGTTTGAAGCACTAAAGGAGTAACCCAAGAGCATGGTTTACCAAGTTACAAGCTAGGTCAATGTCATAATTGATTTACACACATTACATGATTCACACATAAGCCAACACATAGGGGAAAACTACATTAGTCTAAGGCCATATTTAGAGTATTGGATATATAGGAAACATCCTTTGATAGTAGGGTTATTGAGGTCAACTTGATATAGTATGCCTACCAATCTATTTTCCCCAAGGTCACATTGAAGATGAAAAGCTAGGGTTTTGCCATTTCATAAGGAGTGATAGTCCATGACCCAAATTTTAATACACTAGAGTGAAGGTGAAGTAAAACTTAGAAACATACATCTGGTCACATCCTATTTCACTAGATATTCCATATAAGACACTATCATCAAAATCAGATAGTAGCATTGATGCAACTAGCCAGGGCTAACACAACTATCTAAATATCTAGAGACACCAGATCTAGAATCTGATAACTATTTAATAACTATCTTCATACCTAATTTCAATATGTTACAAATATAGAACTATATCACTATTAGAGCAAGCTAAGTACTTCTTTTCTATGTCATTTCTATATCTAGCCTAGTTGTACTTTCCATATGTAGACTATCTCAACATAATAAATTAAATATATGCTTATATCTGAATTTATCATCTAATTATCCTACTATAGATATGACTATCACCCTTGTGCCATTTCATTTATATATTATTAACCCTAAGATTAAAGTAAAATACATATCACAAAATTTCATTTTAGTGTTAAACAATTTGATATGCTATGTACTTAATGCTTTTTGCTAACACATATATCCCGGGAGTAGTGTGATATGTTTATGTTGGTTACTTAAGATTCCTTATTTTCATGTTTGTACTTCCTTGAATGTCTTGCCTTATCTTTCATTATATTAATTGTTTTAGAATTTTAATATGCTCCATTATTTTTAGCCCATGTGCTTTTATTTGCCTATTGTGACATTTTGAACATGTCATAATTTTTTATATTTAGACATTTGAACATGTCTTTCTATGCTTTGTGGACATTTGAATAAGTCATGTCCCTTCGATTGTGAGACATTTGAACATGCCTCTTACATGATATCTCCTTGGACCATTAAATTTTTGAGTGTTCTTCAGTATATGATTGATTGCTTGTTGAGCTTGTATAGTTACCCTGTAGACGTTGCAATGATTTGAATAATGCATCTTAGGACTTGATGTGATCACATAGTATGCACCTTATTGTTATATATACCTAGACATGTTAATCCTATGTGTTACATGATCCATACATAGATTATATAGTTATCCCATTCTTTTGAGGTAAGATAACCACTAGTTTATACTTCCCCTCACCTAAAAATGGGGGGCATGTAATAAAGGCACAACTTCCACATTTTCATGGTTTTAGATTATAGTTTGGGCATGTTATGGAAATATGCTCTCCACACTTACACAGTTCTTAGATTATCCATATTCAGTGGGGGAATGTCATGGGTACATGTCTTCTATACTTTAAAAATTTTAAATTGGCTAAATTTCATAATTATATGATTTAGATACACATTTGTGGTAACATTCTATACATTAGTACCATTATTATACCTAGGTTTCAGCTTGAGACATATATGAGTTACATATGCCATGTAAAGAGCACCTTAAATTACAAATCAAACCAAATTTCATATTTCAAATACTATTATGGACTATTATCATACATAGGACGGTCTTTTATGGACTTTTAGTGAGCCAGTCTACTACAGTAGTTGGCTCACCTTTTGGTAAGGTTAAGGTGATTAAATCACTCAATCTTACCAAGTATATAAGTTAGACTTGATTAAATCATTTAAATTCACTAGATTTATAGGATGGAGTGATTAAATCATCCATCCCCACTAGATATATAGTGTGATTTGATTGGATCACTCACACTCTACAGATTACAAGTGTGATTGGGTTACATGATTGAGATAAGCTTAATGGTTGTGTGGTAACTCATATTTTCACCAAGGTTGGGGTCATGGTGTCCTCACACACACACACACACACACACACACACACACACACACACACACACACTTACAAGTTTCTAAATTTTCCTAATCTCATTTCCAAGGATTCATAAGAAAGCATCTCTTCAAATTAAATTGCTAAAGGTAAGATGCATTGATATAAAGTTGTACTCCTAACTTTACTCTCTATAATTTCAAGGATTTAAAATTCTTTCAAATAAAAATTATATGCATTGATTATATACTGTAACATACTTTTGGTTGTAGGTCAGTCACCAACAAAGAACTCAAGTTGGACTCACACAAAGGTAAGGTGTGTTATACACACCTAGGTACACATTTATTTTCTTTTAAACTAGAAATTTCATTACTAGATTAAAGGGAGGGAAAATGTAGACACTAAATCTAAATTATATAACACCTCAATCTTGTATACTTTGAAAATACCTATCATGGATGCACCCTTCATTTATAAGATCTTATCTCTTAGTTTGACTATTGTTATTTTGATGACCAAGCCTTCTATATTGTGAAAAATTCTATAAACCCAATTGTTATCCTTCTCTACTAGTTTTGGACCTATAAATATTTTATAGCTTCCTAAACACTTGCATCCCAATTAGATACCTACATTGATGCAGGTGTCCCTTTTCCAACTAAGTGTTTAGTGCCCAAAAGTCATCTAATTTTCAAGTGAAACATATCCTAAAGGTCTACCTAAGTGATTTTGTTAGGATATTTATTTATAATAATAGGAAACAAATTCAAATATAATACACTTCGAGGGGGAAACCTCCTAAATGAGAAAATGAATTTAACAATGAAGCTTATGATGATTATAGAGATCTATACACAACCATATATATATACCATAATTAAGAAGAGTCACACCCATAATTGGGAATGGTCACACCCATTCATTATAATTATG
Organism: Torreya grandis; assembly: GCA_037957365.1. Classification (NCBI taxonomy): domain Eukaryota; kingdom Viridiplantae; phylum Streptophyta; class Pinopsida; order Cupressales; family Taxaceae; genus Torreya; species Torreya grandis. The sequence goes on from JARHVA010002455.1 coordinate 910,382, forward strand.
TCAGCCTAACTAATTATTAAGAATTAATAAATGAAAGATAAATGTTATGCTCTCTATTCCATAACCTTAGTACTCATAATTTTAGGGGTGTAACATGCCCTTCCCATCAAAAAATCATTTCCCTCAATGCTTAGTAACTCAAGATGCTGTTGCATGAATTGTTCATCCTCCCATATTACATATTCATTGGGCATATTCTTCCATTTGATGAGAAATTTAGAAATGGCTTAGTTGTATAATTTATTCAGTCATGTCTCTATAATAGCCTTAGGCACCATGATTAACTTACCTTAATCATCTAACTCAGCCAACTCAGACTGGATGAAATCTTAGAATCTATTATTTTATTCAAGAATAAAACATGAAAGATAGGATGGATTTTGAAAGGAGGTGGAAGTCCTAACTTATACGTGACACTTCCAATACTTTGTATAACCTTATATGGCCCTTAATTTTTTGGTGTGAGCTTGATGTTCTTATGTTATTGAAGTGATTTTTGTTTATATGGTTGTAAGCAAAGGAAAACCCCATCTCCTTCCTCAAAATGCCTCTCACTAAAATGCTGATCAAGTTGTTGTTTCATCCTATTTTGAGCCACAACTAAATTATCCTTAAGGACTTGAAGCACTTCCTACTGGTATTGAAGAGGATCCTCAACCACATAGGCTTTATAATGACTCTACAAATAAGATGTATTAGAAAGTGGGGGTAGCCATAGAGATCCTCAAATGGAGTCATCTTTTTCATTGTGTGCAATGACATGTTATACCACCATTCGACCTATAAAATCCACTTAGATCATTATTCATGTGTTTTTGAGGCAAAAAAACACATGTTCCTTTGAGACATTTATTCACAATTTTAGTTTGGTCATTTGATTATGGATGATAAGATGAACTATGGACAAGTTTTGTAACCCACACATAAAATAGTTTAGTCCAAAATATGCTAGTGAATATAGGATCACAATCATTCTCAATGATTTTGGGAATGCCATGGAGTTTTTATATCTTTTCTATGAATACTATGCAGTACTAGCTTGAAATGGATGAGAAAAACCACAAAAATGTGCATACTTGGTGAGTCAATCTGTAGAGTATTTTTTACTCTACGTCATATTTTTTTTTCGATCGAGCACTACAATTTTGGTTATGGTATACCTTAGACATGGTGGCAGAGTTTTGGAGTAGAGGGCAGGTTCATTTTTGCCTAAGTGTCGAAGTGCAGTGGAAGCTACCAAGTGTCACCCTCCGAGCATGGATCCTTTTTCCCTTTTTGTTTCTTTTGTTTCATTTTTTGGCCTAAGTATTGGATTTGGGTGGAAACCACCAAGTGTCACTTTCTGACACACAGAGCCGACAAGCTGGCACCCTCTGAAGCCTTTTTTGTGACTTTTAGGAAGGCTGCAAAATGTGCTATGTATCCAGTAGTAGTTAAGTGGAACGCACCATGTGTCATCATCCGCATCTCATTTTGGCAACCCGCATTCATTCTATTTTTTGGCAAAGACTTTCAATGAGCTAAGCAATAGAGAAAGCTAAAAACACCAGGTGGTAGTCACAGAAGGCCCTGAACTACCTTTTCAGAAGAAAGCGGGAACCTCCATGTGTTGGCATCTGAAGGACACCTAGGTTCATGCTTTGATTTAATGAAGAAAGGCATCATTTTATTTTTCTTAAGTGCCATAAAGAAGTGGAGGCTGCCAAGTGTCACTCTCTAGGTCCCTCTCTACTCCATCCCCAGAAACAATGGAAGATGCCACATACCCCTAGTAGGAGAAGCGAAGGATGCCACATATCTTCCTAAAAGCAGTGGAAGTCACCACATGTCAATTTTTGAGAAACCATCTTTGGGCTTCATTGTCGAATAAAGATTGTGGTAGACCCCAGGTGTTACTTAGAAGGTCTGTGGAAGCACCAAGTGTCAACATGCAAAGCCTGCCACCTACATCCATCCCATTCTTAAGAGTTACTAGAGCAAGGAACGCGATGAGTTTTGTTTTGATAAAATGACAAAGTATCAAGGAAGTGGATTGTAATAGGTGTCGAAGGCAGAGCGTTCCTGAGTAGAATATAGAGAAAGCAAAAGTGGCCAAGTGTCATTCTTTGGTGCCTTTTAGACCATAAAGAGAATTTTCATGAATTGACTAAGTGTCTTCTCCTATTTCAATAGAATAGGGTGCCCGTCTATCTGTTACAACAAATATGGAGGGAAACTCAATGGGAGTTATTCCTAGTGGATAGAACAACACACTGGGTAGATTTTTGGGGCTCATAAGCATTAACAGGCCATCTATTTGTCCCCTATTAGTGGAGGCAGAATAGATAGTTGAGAAGCTAAACAAGTGATGGAATGAGGAATTTTAGGCGCTAAGGGAGGTACTAGACATGGATCACCATGCCGTAGTCAGGGCAGTTCTTGATAAGACCAAGATGCATCCAAAACATTGAAGGTGCCATCTATTTTGTCCCCTATGAGTGAAGGACGAATTAGAATTGTGCGGGAAAGAGAGTGATGTAAGGAGACATTCGAGGCTATATAAGAAGAATGGTAAAATCAAGAAATGGGGGAATTTCTATAGTTTTATACTTTCTAGAGTTTTTGACCAGTAATATCATTTGCTCTTGTCTCAATTTTCTTGAGTTGTAAAGTTATTGTAACTGTGCATGTTTATGTGCCTTTTATGTGGTTGAATCAATTAAGAAGATTGAACTCCATGCCTTGGTTGGTGTTATCTATGTCATTTTCAAAGTAGTCTATAATGTAGATTTTTTGAAGTTGTGATTAGGAATGTCATTTGCTTTTGTCTCATTTTCTTGAGTTAGAAGGTTTACATAATTGTACGTGACTTCTGTGCCTCTTATGTGATTGGAAGATTCTATTAAGAAGATTGAACACTATGCCTTTATTGACATTCTCTATATCTCAGCAAAAGAATCCCCTATTGTGAGCCTCTATTTCTATTATTTCAATCTTTTACATTGATCATGCACTTGTCTGCTCTTAAATGTAATTAAATCCTATAATAGTTTCACTGTGCTCAGGTTAGGATTAGGATTACATTCAGGCACATCACCATAGTTAGGTTTCAATTCCTACATTTTGTGTTTCTATTTAATTTCCTATCCCTTTTCCCCAACATTATGATACAAAAGAAGAGACCAACTTCTCTAAAATCTAGAGGTTGTTTTAAGCCACATTATCCCACATCTTGAAACTTCCCATTGTTGATTGATTAAGATCAAGTATAATTTTAAATCATCAATAGTTTCTAGCACACCTGGTGGGACAGATCTTTCAAGGAGTTGAAGAAAATTTGGTGTGTTCTTCAGCCAATTAGCCTTTGGAGGTTTTTATCAACACCAACAATGACTCTGAGTCATCAGCCGATCAAGCACTATCATTAAGAAATCACCTTTTGGTATGTATAATTCTGTTACTCATAGCTATGGGTCTTATTCTCCTTCATATATTTTTAATCAAGAACAAGCTTCTCCTGGAATCATGCCAAGTAATGAGTTTGCATATGGTCATGAGCTATACCAATCTTATGCCCAGTCTCCCCAATATGTCACATCCCATGTTCAACCTAACCTTATTTTCACCTTCAAAAAAGCATTGCTGGGATTTAAAAAATATGTGTTAGAGCTTGACAGCAGAAGGGGATATGGCCAAGAAATTCCTTGTCATGTCATCCATCAAGTAAGGGATGTGGTAGATCTGATTAAAAGAGAATGGGATCCCATTGAAAGGGCAAATTGGCAAGAGCTTACATATGAGATGCTGTATGTGTGTGGATTGATTGCATTTCTAGAAGAGAAGCTAAGTGTTCATGAGAACCAGCCTTACCAAATATGTCAACCTGCATATCCAACACCACAAACTCCATATCAGACATACGCCACCCCTGTTCATGAGCCAGGTCAAACCTGTCAAGATTATTTCCATAATAATGTCGAGCCTATGTCTGCAACAAAGGAGGAGGACTCTGAACCCTCACTTTCCCCTCAAGTCCCTTCCACCATTACTCAAAAAGCTTCTTGTTTTTCATCACAACCTTCTTCTTTATCCCTTTTCAAAGAAGAATATATTATGGAGGAAGCAAATGAGTATGCAGAGGAGTGTGCTCAATTCATGGCTAGTCAAGAGGATTCCATAAGTATAGATAAGGCGGAAATCACCATAGGTACCCCTTTAGATGAACAAGAGGACAAGTCACAAGTTTTTTCCCTAACTTTGATGAGGAAGAGATCATTTTCCAACTTTTTCCTCACTTTGCAAGAGGATATGGAGGAACATGGACACTCCCTTGATCAAGTCATTGAGATAGGTGACATTATTCTTAGCCATGAATTGGTCGAATATGGAGAAGATAGCTTTGAGACTCAACTGAGTATGCAGAGGAAATGCCAAATTTTAGATTTATCCTTTCAAGAGGATGAAGTCATCAAGGAGCATGATGATGAAATAAAGCTAGAATCTGAAGGAGATAAGCTAGAAGATAATAGATATCACAAGGCACAGAGTGAAGAACCAATAGCCAACAATTTCTTGATGACACACGACAACATGAAAAACTAGTATTCGATGGGCTTTCAAGGACAAGAAGAGTTTATGGATGTCGAAAGCATGTTCGACTCAGACTCACTAGAATGCAGGCAAATCTGTGTGGCCAACACAAAGGATATTTCATCAAAGATATACCCATTGCAATCACTGGTATGGCAACATAAGTTGGTTTGTCATAAAGAAGACATTGAAAAGTTCATTTTTGACCCCAGAGGGAAATAACGATGCTTAATTAATATAGTTAGGTAGTTTCCCATTTCTGCAATGTTTTGTTTTTTGTTATTTTCCTACTTTTCTTTTAAAAAATAAGCATTTTAAACACATAGTTAATGTCTTAGAAATTTTATTCTTTTAAATTTTTGCCACATTAAATGCTTTCCCAAATCTTTTGAGATCTCTAAGGTACCTTGCTCCGCATATCATGTCCACCTCACGGTTTCCTGAAGATTGAGTAGGATTTGCTAATGATCATCCAAAATTAATGCTATTTGGGACTTGATAGGCCCATAAATATCCCTTATCAAGTTTTAAAGTTTACAAACTCTCAAGCATTCCTGCATCTACAAAAATATCCTACTCATTGTGATTATTAACACCTAGTAAAAGTTTGCTTTAGCGAGTGTGTTTCTATCTTGCACAAGGCCCATACCAGGTATTATACAAGAGATATAGAGATGACAGGAGCATCATCTTCACAATAAGGAACAGGGACACCTGGATATCTCGACAGGTTACTGGCTAATAAATCATATGCTACACCTCCTATGCAACTATCAAGAAGCTATTTGAGAACAAAAACCTTGGGAATCGATCAAACCAGTGACCCATCAAAGGTAAGGTATTATACAGATGGAATCATGGACCCGATCTTGCAAAGGGCCAACAATAAGAACCTAAGAGAAGGAGCACACCAAAGGTGTCTATAAAGAGCTAGAGTAAGGTAATATGAAACATTTGAAATGAGGATATGGACCTCACAATTGGCCCAATTCATTGTCCCACCTGTGCATCCATGCCTTAATGTGATCAAATTATGCACAGACTTGCTCCATGCACAATCTTGTACCATCCAACAAGGCCCCTTCATGCTGCAAATCACCCCACAAGCTATTAGGGACATGCTTGCCCTATAATACAATAGGACCACCACCTTCCCCATAATTGATAAGATGCAAAGGATGTGGGTGAACGTCAACACTCAAACAAGGTTTTTGAGGTTTGAGTTACAAATGGCCGATAGTGATTTGATGGTACCCATGCTCCCTGCATCAAGAACTCAGTTCGCACTGGCTAGTCAAGATGCGTTGTCAATGATGGCCCTCATTTTTGGCATGAAGGATGACACAATGGTATATGCAGAGAAAATGGCCAACCTCTTTAGGCTGAAGATGGTCAACAGGACACATGAATATTGACTTGACTTCTCTGAGCACATCGCCTTTTTGATGGTGGAGTAGCTAACCCAATTTAGGTCAAAAGGGGTATTCAAGTATTCCTCCCTTTTGTTCCATCTTATACTACATTAGAACCCTGACCTTTTCTCCCAATTTATGAATTTGAACCTATATGACCCAGCTTTCGACCCCCAAAGGACCATTCCTATGTCTACGTGGACACATGTTTTATCAAGAACTAGTGACCCATATAATTTTTGGGAACTATTCATTACCCCTATTCTTCATTGTCTTAGCCCTTAGCCTATCATAAACAGGTTATTCCCAAGTGTTACAAACCTCCTGGTCAGTTGCCCAATCCCATGTGATTTCTATTTCAGGTCCCGTCACACGATCATAAGGGTCCATGGATTTTTTAGAGAACCAATATTGCTAGCAAAGACCTTAACTCTTAGTTTGGCATTCATTGAAGTCGCCAAGTAGGTGTCAGTAGTTGATAATGAGTATGGCTCTAGGAACAAAAAGAGGAAAATGTACAATCTCTCGTGGATGGTAGGTAACATAATCTTGGAAGCCAGAGAAGCTAAAACTATGCTACTAAGGAAGCTAGCCTTCTTGGGGTTCCTATTAGTTAAGGACAAATGGGTTTATGACCCAGTTGATTACATAGCTTTCATGGTAAGGACAAATAGGATTGAAGCCAGGATTGCACATAAAGGCCGCCCTTTTTGGGAGACTAGGAAAAACCCTACAGAAGATGCCCCTGGTCTCTATGTTGAACCGACAGATTTGCCCTTGCCACAAAATAGACCATGGGAAACATTCTATGATAAATAGAGGGATTATGATCCCAAAGTTAGGATGACCTCTAGTTTGAGAAGGATGTTGAGGAACAAGGGTTGGGATGCAGAGAAAATTGAGGCCTATTGGAAATATAAGCAAGAAATTTCCCAAACCACCCATGCTTTCAGAGGCGTAGATTTAAATGAAAGGTGGGAAGAACTCTGGGATGAGTGGCATCCCTCCCCTACATCTAGCCTAGAAATGAGCCAATTACCAACACTAGAGATAGAGCAAGAAGCTAAAGTGGGACCAAGCCAACAACTGCAGACTTCAGAGCAAGCTATAACTACTATAGAATGACCAAGGAGTGTGGTGTCTTCACCACCAAAAGCCTCCCCATCATTGGGAGTGATTAAAGTCCCTAGTTTTCCACATGTGCCACATAAAATAGTAGAGGCAAAAGGGAAACAAATGTAGCCAGAGATCGAGACACTTAGGAAGAGAAAGAGGGTGAAATTCCATTTGGATTCAGAGGAGGAAGAGGAGCCTTCATAACACTTAGTGTAGGGCACTGCAACTTCCCCTCAGGTAAGTATTACTTCCCCTCCTCCCTCTCAATCTATTCCTCACCCTATCGGCATGGTGCCTCCACCTAGCCAAATGACACCTCTAGCCACTACTGCTATTCCCATTTCACAGGTCACCCCATCATCAACACCTCAAGCCCTAACGTTACCCCATTTCTCCCCCTCTATTCCTAGAAAGATGCTCCTGTAGCGCACCCCTACCTAGCCAATGGCTATCCAATATGGCCTGCCACAAGGGTATCCTTTCATAAGAGGCCATATTGCATCCCCTTCCACCTTCCAGATGCAGGCCGATGCTGCTAGGAAGGCAAGAGAGGCCCAGTTGGAGAAGAAGAGAATTAAAGAGAATAAGGCACTAGTTGTCCCACATTTGTAGTCATAATTTGACTCCATCCAACAGTAGCTGATAGTGACCCATTTGTCACCCAATGTTGCTAAGCTGAGCGAGCAAATGCAACTAGAGGACTACATGAACGCAGTGGCCATTGACATGTCCCTATTTAGGCCCTAAGATAGAGTTGAGCTATTGATCGAATCCACTTTTATGGTCACAAAAGATTATTTGAAGAAATCAAAAAGACTACAAAAGATGGAGGTTGATTTGGCCATAGAAAAGGTGAACTATAGCAACTTGGCCAAAGAAATAAGCAAGAAAGATAATGAAATAACTAGTCTACATAAACAGTTGCAAGATAATGTTTCCCTCCAGACTCAACGAGCAGTCCAGGCCCAGAATGATTCATTGAAGGTAGAGCTTACACTTGCAAAAGATGTAGCAACAGCCCTAAGGTAGGAGAATGCAACATTATAGGGAAGAGATGAAGGACTTCAACTACAAGTTACCTAATCACATTAGAGGCTACTAGAGGAGTAAAACAAGGTTGCAGCTTTTCAAGCCTAGTTCCAAGTAGAGCAATAGAGGATGGAACAACTAAAAATTGAACTAGCTAATATGCCAAGAGGTGTCAGAGTAGTGCAACTGGTGAAGGAGCTCTATGAGTCAGTGTGGGAGAGAATCTCTTTGGAGATTATCCAACTCAGGCCATTTCTCACCTTCTTGCTCAATGCACAACAATTGTGTGAGAGGGTGGAGGATTTAGTATAGAACACTCTAGCCACATTCTCCAAAAGAGTCATAGACTCCCATTCATTACTGTAGAAGCTCTATGACATGATGGATGTGACATTGGTAGCCACAGGGATCCTTGACAAAATGGCCACCATGAAATAGGTCAATGAGGAGCTCAGTCGTAATGCCACAGCTAGCAGTTACAGAGAACATCTTGAAGTCATGAAAGAAGGCATCGAGGAGATGAGATAGTGTATTGAAGATCTGGTGCAGCTAGGCCTTCCTTCTCTATTTTTGGATGTAAAGATGGTGCTGATGGAGGACCAAATTGAACCATTACTGCTACTAAATAAAGGGATCAAATAGTTTTCCAGAGCTTATGGGATGATTCCTCAGTCTTGAAAGTTGAAGCTATTCTGATTCCTATTTTCCAGCTAAAAGCCATGATCTAGATCTTGCAAACCTTTTCACACAATGATATCATTAACCTTGATCTAGCTTTTGTTGAATTGTAGAACAAGCAAGGGTTATCTGACCATGAGTGGTCTATCTACCAGATGGCTCTTTTGAAGCTATAGTTTCCAAAGTCCTAGATGTCATTAATACCTATAGAGTATTTTTTACTCTACGTCATATTTTTTTTTGGTCGAACACTGCAATTTTGGTTTCGGTATACCTTAGACATGGTGGCAGAGTTTTGGAGTAGAGGGTGGGTTCATTTTTGCCTAAGTGTCAAAGTGCAGCTAAAGCTGTCAAGTGTCACCCTCCGAGCACAGGTCCTTTTTCCCTTTTTGTTTCTTTCATTTCATTTTTTGGCCTAAGTATTGGATTTGGGTGGAAACCACCAAGTGTCACTTTTTGACACATGGAGCTGACCAGCTGGTGCCCTCTAAAGCCCTTTTTGTGACTTTCAAGAAGGCTATGGAATGTGCCACTTATTCAGTAGTAGTTAATTAGAATGTACCATGTGTCAGCATCTACATCTCATTTTGGCAACCTGTGTTCATTCTATTTTTTAGCAAAGACTTTTAACGAGCTAAGCAACAAAAAAGCAAAAAATGCTAGGTGGTAGTCACAAAAGGCCCTGAACTACCTTTTCAAAAGAAAGCAGGATCCTCCACGTGTTGGCATCTGAAGGATGCCTGGGTTCATGCTTTGATTCAATGAAGAAAGGCATCATTTTATTTTGCTTAAGTGCCATAAAGAAGTGGAGGTTGCCAAGTGTCACTCTCTAGGTCCCTTTCTACTCCATCCCCAAAAATAATGGAAGATGCCACATACCCCTAGTAAGAGAAGCGAAGGATGCCATGTATCTTCCCAGAAGTAGTGGAAGTCACCATGTGTCAACTTCTGAGAAACCATCTTCGGGCTTCATTGCCAAATAAAGATTGTGGTGGACCCTAGGTGTTACTTCAAAGGTCTGTGGAAGCACCAAGTGTCAACATGCAAAGCCTGCCACCTACATCCATCCCATTCTTAAGAGTTGCTAGAGCAAGGAACACAATGAGTTTTGTTTTGATAAAATGGCAAAGTATCAAGGAAGTAAATTGCGACAAGTGTTAAAGGTAGCGCATTCCTGAGCAGAATATAGAGAAAGCGGAAGTGGCCAAGAGTCATTCTCTGGTGCCTTTTAGACCATAAAGAGAATTTTCATGAATTGACTGTCTTCTCTCATTTCAACAAAATAGGGTGCCCATCTATCTGTTACAACAAATATGGAGGGAAACTCAGTGGGAGTTATTCTTGGTGGATAGAACAGTGCACTGGGTAGATTTTTGGGGCTCATAAGCATTAAAGGGTAGTCTGTTTGTCCCCTATAAGTGGAGGTAGAATAGATAATTAAGTAGCTAAACAGGTGATGGAATGAGGAATTTTAGGTGCTAAGGGAGGTACTAGACATGGATCACCATGCCGCAGTCAGGGCAGTTATTGATAAGACCAGGATGCATCCAAAGCATTGAAGGCACCGTTTGTTTTGTCCCCTGCGAGTGAAGGACGGAGTAGAATTGCGTGGGAAAGAGAGCGATGTAAGGAGACATTAGAGGCTATATAAGAAGAATGGTAAAATCAAGAAATGGGGGAATTTCTATAGTTTTAGACTTTCTAGAGTTTTTGACCAGTAATATCATTTGCTCTTGTCTCAATTTTCTTGAGTTGTAAAGTTATTATAACTATGCATGTTTTTGTGCCTTTTATGTGGCTGAATGAATTAAGAAGATTGAACTCCATGCCTTGGTTGGTGTTATCTATGTCATTTGTGAAGTAGTCTATATTGTATATTTTTTGAAGTTGTGATTAGGAATGTCTTTTGCTTTTGTCTCATTTTCTTGAGTTGGAAGGTTTACATAACTATACGTGACTTCTGTGCCTCTTATGTGATTGGAAGATTCTATTAAGAAGATTGAACACTATGCCTTTGTTGACATTATCTATATCTCAGCAAAATAATCCCTTGTTTTGAGCCTCTATTTTTGTTATTTCAATCTTTTACATTGATCATGCACTTGTCTGCTCTTAAATGTAATTAAATCCTATAATAGTTTCACTGTGCTCAGGTTAGGATTAGGATTACATTCAGGCGCATCACCATAGTTAGGTTTCAATTCCTACATTTTGTGTTTCTATTTAATTTCCTATCCCTTTTCCCCAACATTTTGATACAAAAGATGAGACCAACTTCTCTAAAATCTGGAGGTTATTTCAAGCCGCATTGTCCCACAGCTTGAAACTTCCCATTGTTGATTGATTAAGATCAAGCACAATTTTAAATCATCAACACAATCCACAACCATTAATATCACATCCATGTTACTTAATTTATGTAGGCCTATAATGAAGTCCATTGATATTTCTTCCCAACATTGTGCCAAAATGGCTAATGGTTATAAGAAACCTAGGGTCTTAATCGTTTCTCCTTTATTTTTTTAACATATTGTAAACACCCTAATTTAGTAAAGCAACCACAAGTACTATGTATTTTGATGATATTTCACACAAAGGGTTTTAGTGATGATTATAGTCCTTGTTCACATGGTCACCTTGAGTCTTTTTATCTTCCTTTTGCTTTATTATCCCCATTTTCAACACCTCTAGCTATCATAGGTCACCTTTTCCCAATCCTAGGGGCCCCTAGCCTGTCATCCTTGATTTTTTCTCTGTTGAGAGCCTTTAAACATCAATGTCATTTTTAGGATAGTAGCACCACATGACACTACTATCCACTTTTACCTTTAGTGTTTGATGGGCCCTTTCCCCTATGTTTGAGTCCTGACCCCTCTGTGACCCTTCTCTTATGTTTTTTATATCTTTTTCATGACTTATTGGAAAATGAACAAGGTATTATATTCAAAACAAAGATCCTCCTATATAAAGAGCCTCACAAGGTATTGTACATCTAAAACTTACTATTTTGGCACTTATTACATAAAAATCAATCAATAGTACAACTCAAATACTTTACATACTATTAAATAATTAACACATAGATGCTTACATGCTTGATCAAAGAAGGACCTAGAAAAAAATCATCCTAGCATATCGTGCAAGTTGATGGTGCACATTCCCTAAGGGAGAACTACATGTGATCTAAGACCCCTATCATTGGGGTTAATGTAGGTAATGATAAGGACAATATGGGTTCTACTTTGTGCAATTGTAACATCCCAAAATATAGTTTTTCCTTTCTTTTTATATTTGATTATTTCATTATTTTATGTGTAGGTATTTATTAGGGGTTTGAATAAGAATCAACTAAAATAGTGACATAGATGATCCCTTGCATGACAATAAATCACCTGAAGGAACCTCAAGAACTCTTACATTTTCTTGAAAACTTATAGATAGTCATTATAGGAGGGACACTAGTGCCAAGTTTGGATATTAATGCCACATGGTACTACTATCCTAAAGGGAACTACTATTCGAAGCTAGATCTCAAAAAATAGTCTATAAATGAAAGATTCCTATTTGTCTACTTAGTCATCTCCAATATTTAGATCTACAAAAAACTCTATACATATCCAAATAAGTCCACCTTATCCTTATATTTACTATTTTTGTAAAGTTAAATAGAATAGATAAATCCCAATTTTATTCTAGATAAACAACAAACCCAACCCCTTTAAACAAACATAGGATTTTCATTGTAAAACCATAAAAGGTAAACACATTTGTTGAACCCGAATTACTTCGAATATAGCTTCAAACACCCTAATTTGTCTTCAAGTTATCTTCTAAAAATAAAACATTAAATTAGGGTTATAAAAATCTAATTTTTTGAATTAACCTAGCTAATTTAATTCATTCAATACTAGGGTTTTATTTATTTAATTCAATTTAAATACTTACAACACAAACCTAATTTCAAACCCTATATCCACATACTAGGTCCATATACACACAAACATTAACAACTAGAGTCCCAAAAATTACCCTATTTTCTGTTACAAGCTATGTTTAACAAATTCACATATTGCACACATACTTATGTTAGATTATATTATACCTCTTATGTGTTTATTATTAATTCTTTACACTATCTTCTTTGGAAATTTTAAAATGGCTTCTACAAAGTCTTCCACCCCTCATCCACTTGATGCAATCTTAAATTTTTATCATGATTATAAGAATAAATGGACTAATTTTCAAGATTGTACATTAGAGCACGATAATGATTTCATTTATAATGATGCTGATATCTATTGTTACAATGATGGATATGAGGATTATTATGCACATGATAATACAAATAAACATTAGGATATATTAGATAAATAGTCTTCTTTTTCCTCTTACTCTTCTCTTGTTCCTAAAAATAAAATTAACAACATAATGCCAAAAGAACCTCTTGTTGGTAGTGTATTGTTACAATGTGATCCTATTTTTTCAACTACTTTAGCTACTTCATTGTTCAAAATAAATCAATATAAGTGCACTACACAAAAATCACTTTTACATGCTTCAAAGAAAGTAGATCAAAATAATGCATCTTCTTTACCCTTCTCAATTACATTTCAAAATGCAAATACAAAGAATCTTACACCTTTTAGCAATGCCCAAACTAAAGTAGATGAAATTACTTTATCACCTTCATTCATATTTCAAGCTCAATACAATGATTCTTTCCCACAAATAGATAATGCACATGTTTCTAACCCTCCTTATTTATGTAATAATGTTCAAAAATAAAACATGGTTGTTACTCCTTCCATTGATTCTCAAACAAAAAATGATAATTATGATTGCATTTCAAAAAAGACTAGTGAACAAATACCTTTCATTACACTTATGCGAGATGATAAATTACATAGTAGTAAAAAGTTACAATCTTCCACTTATCTTAATGAGCATGTGAATTATACTTATTCTATTCTTACCTCTTCAAACAAATTAAATTTTGATTTTGATGAGCCAAGGGATAATGATGATTGTTGTGATTATGATGAAGATGACATAAAATCTACAACTTCTACTTCTTCTCTCACTTAACATATTTACCTTGTTTAACCAAACATTATATCACATGTTAAAACACACACACACACACACACACACACACACACACACACACACACACACACACACACACACACACACACACACACACACACACACACACACACACACACACACACACACACACACACACACACACACACACACACTTATTCCTATGTTCATTATTTTCATTCAATAGAAAATAAATTACCTCCCATTAAAACTAACAATAGAAAAGATACCAATGAGTCCCCCTCAACCCTCCTTACTACACTAGAACCTAGTTCTCAAACAAACCCAAACAAAGATGATAAATTATTTCCCTCTAACTAGGTCCAAGATATTACACCTCCAAAGGTTATTGTGAGCATATTAATTTTACATAAACATGATTTCCAATCTAATATAACAATGGATAAAATAAATAATAAGGTTCAAGCATTAAATGAACCCCTTAATAATAATATGCCTTCACAAGTGTTAATTTGTGTAATGCATGTTGTGGGCACTTTTCAAAACCAAGTACAATATTTCACTTTGGAGAACAAGGCATAAAAATCTCATGTTGATGCCAATGTTATCCATAATAACCCTATCCCACAAAGAATTGCAACTATGAGGTCACCACATAACTTTCAGATACTTGTGTTACCTAGTTTTGATGGACAAAGAGATCCATTTTTACATTTTTAGGCTTATGAGAAAGCCATGGATCATGTTATAAAACAAGTTGATTCTACTATAAGTGTTTCCAAAGTCACTAAAGGATAAAGCACTAGATTGGTTCCACAATATACTTCCTAGTGCATCTTGACATACATATGAGGTGATAGAGGTAGTCTTCCTCAGGCATTACATATAGAATAAGGGACCTCTAGTCACACATGAGAGGTTACCTTCACTAAACCAAGGTGAGATAGAGACCACCTAAGAGTACATTCTATGGTTCAAATCTTGTTTGCATCAGTTAATTTATCAACTAATATATTTAAAAGTTTAATACATATTTGCTAGAGGTTTAATTTCTCCTCTCAAGGATAGGTTGCTATATCAAACATCTAAATCATTTAGACATCTATGAAATGAAACTATCTCATTTGAGGCACAATTGGGATTAGTTATTACATATTAAAAGGTATATTTGGCTATAGATCCTTGAGAACCTCAGTCATCAAATTTGGTATAAGAGCCTACTATAATTCTAACTCAAAAACTAGTGGATATCAAACAACCAAAAAAAATACTCTATAAGGGTAACGAGACACTCTATACAACATAACCTATAGTGGGTATCACATAAGATATACACCAAGGGGTTATACAATTCTTAGATAATACTGAGCCTCATGACATTTTGATTACACTACTAAATAAGGGGATGATTAAACTTCCTTCAACTACTCATCATCCACCTCACTGTTTACACCACGTACCATATAAGAATTATTATCATTTTCAATACATTAATGAACATTTAGATGATCATTTATATGCACTTAGATCTCACATTAGTCAATATGTTAATAGAGACATTATAAAGTTCACAAAGGGGGCATAAGTCCCTCATTCATCATACTCCCCTAGCATACTCCTCTACGACTGAGTTATCCTAGGGTGTTCTTTTTAAGGAACCATTGGTTGCTCATTATATGAGCCCTGTGAATTTTAGGACAACTACTTATCAATAGTATCCTACATCATTGCCTCAATAGTGATGGTAACTAGTTCACAGAGTTTAGAGTGCACCACTAGTGCATATACTAATTAAGATATTCAAGAATAACTATAGATTGAAAGGCATAATTTTGATATAGATCGATCAAAATATTTAGAAATAATTATAGAGATTATAATGCACCTCTTGTACATCAAACAATTAATATATTTGGGAATAACTATCAACCCAAGGCTATAGTTCTAGTTTAACATCTAATAAATATTTATGGCAATCAATATAATGATCATAATCCAACTTCAGCTCAAAACACTAATTAAAATATTTGCAAGAAATTAGATAACTTCGAGTGCAATTTTAGAGTGACAACCAATAAATATTTTTGCATCAAAGTCTACACAATTGTCCACTAACAATGCATCATAGGCAACTCCATTTTCATAGTCTACATATACACCAACACAACATGAGCAGTATGGTCATTGGTTCTACATGCCATCAAGTTTCAGATAAGGAATCTTTCCATCACATAGTATACACATAGAGATCTTATGAGATATAAATAATTAAGAAATAAACACCATATACCAATACAAAAGCTTAGATCTCATTCACTTATGCCTAAAACACTCAACACATATACAAATCAACTAACATTACTCCTATGGAAATAAAATCACAAACATAAAACATTTCAAATAAATAACCAAATTTAAATGCATAATAAATTACACAATCTAACAAAATATAGATGTTAATAAATAATGCCAAATTACAATAACAACCATCTATATATAAAAATCATATCGTCTTTTCAATATAAATACCATGCATCACTCAATGATACAAACATGACTACTCAGATTAGCTCCCTCACTCTCACTCTCAGACACATCAACACTAGAACTATAAGCCTCACTATCTCCATGAGATATTAATATATAGCTATGCCTACTCTCTCTCTCTCTCTCTCTCTCTCTCAGTATATATCCCCCTTAGCCCTATACTTAGCATACTCCTATTGAACTCATATGTAGTCATATATTATATGAATACTTGCCCTACCTAGAGCATCAAGAGAGGGTATGGTCTACCTCTGTAGCTTTGCACGTAGCTCATCTCTATCTACTATTGATCACCAATATCTTATAGTTTCTATCATCACATGGTCAAATAAATTAACATGCACTCTAGCTACATTGGTGGCCTGCTCTACTTACCCATCATCCACAACATCATTCAAAATATGCCATGTCAACTCATGAAGTGCCAACTTGATAGTGACCTACCAATACTCATCCTCTCCTACACCTAAAGTTTTGCATACAATTAATAAGAATCTTATTATATCAAAACAAATGATTAACATTACATAGAACATAAAAACAAAATATCTAACTTACCATCCATAACTCTTAGTGGCTTTACATCTAGTATCTCCTCTATGACCATCCCATCTCTTAGGAAAATAGTTGGACACCTATGCTTACTCCACTAGGATAAGTAGGCCTTGATCACTCCAACATCATCCACATTTGGTACCTCAATATCCAATTTTTCCCTATCCCTGGCATTGGAACTAACTCTATAATCAATGGCTTCGGCCTACTCCCTAGCCTCACAAGAGCTCGAGAACTCCTTAACCACACTACTAGTACTAGGGGCACATATTGTATGACACCAAACTGTCAAGTAACCCTATCATATTAGAACCTCTCATATACATTATCTAATTGATCATGTATCTAAAAACTCACTTGAATCCACCTTAAATACATGTTATCCTCTAACCATCCCTGATAACCCTTGTAAGGTCTCCATACAATATCCTCTGCTCTCAGGTTATCTAGTAACCACCAAAAGTAGGTAGTACTCTTCCTTGAAGCATGCCCTATCCTAGTTCATCTAGTTCCAAATACCTATGGGTGAGACCATATATCCCATAGATGTATTATTGGTTAGCTCAAAACTAGGTGCTCATATTCTCAATAATGTAATAGTGTTGATGCATTGATACCTCCACCACTCATCTCTTAAGTAAAATGGTACAGATCCCTATATAGATGAGCCAAAATAGTTTAAACCCAATAATATATTATGCTATGATGCTCAATGTCATACACTATCTCATGCATCATATATGAAATGGAGACACCACTCCCATCCATAATAAAAATGATGACAATAACACCACTAAAAACTTCCACAATCACAAAACATCAACCATAACAATTAGGGTCAATAGTATGTCACTCTTAATACATGTGTAGTGAGTAACCACATCCATAGTAGAAAAGTACTTAAATTATCTATGTATATCTCATAAAATAGTCACCCCTATAATACTACCCACTACCCAAAAATTAGAAACTGTAAGGTCCTATACACATCTCCCAATGTCATGGTCATCTCACCCATGGGAAGCCAAAATGTACACGTAACTACATTCTAAATCTCACATATCATAGTGATCATATGCTTATCACAAATCATTTTTCTCTAGGAAAGCCATATATCAAAACCCTACTCTATCAAGCACATCTATATTTGCCTCAAATAAGGGAAAACCCAATATAGTCTCCATCATCTTACCAACATAGAACTCCCTCATATAGGCATCAATATATAATAATTTTTAAACCAAATCTGACATCAATGACACAAAAACTAAATACTAGCAAACAAAAATAGAATTAAAAAACTATTCAACAATGCTAAGCACCATATCTAGGGCCTACTAGACACTAGCACTACCTAGAAGATAGTGGTATTGGATAATAGTCCCACACTTTGGACAATAGCACCAGAAGCTAGACACTAGCCCCCAGAGTGGGACAATAGTGCCACTTTTTATAAAATAGGCTAAAAATAACTTCTTTCTAACAAAATCAATAATAAATAAAACTAAAATGATAAAAAATAAAAATATTTAATGTCCCTTACTAGGTGTGCCTCTTCCCCATCCTGAATAAGTGCCTTGACCTCCTCATAGCATGAGAACCTAGTCTCTCATCTTATCGACATGTTTCTCTCTCTTAGACTCTAACTTCTTCCCACTCAAATGATGAAAATGAATTGATAATTATTCAAAATGACATATTAAAGTCATAACTTACCTTATGCCACCCTATTAAGGTTACCCTTATGCACCAATTTCACTAATTAATACAACTATCCTATTATTTCCATATCTCAAGAACTATACCTCTGATTTATAAATCATTTCTTGTGTAGAGGATTTGATATAGATACCCTCTATCCAATATTGGTCAAACCAATCCTCTCATTATTTTCAAACCTACAAATTCCAAAAATAATTACATTATATTAACCATACAACAATTCAAGTAATTATACGACTACACACTAAGTTACTAACCTTTGACATAATCAATACATTATTCAAACCTAATACAACATCAAAATTGCCAAATAAACACCAGCACAATTGATAATTACCAATTTTGGTCACATATCCTCATCAAAGTCTCAACTCTCTCACCAAAAGGGTGGAACAAATATGCATAGATTACTTTGGACACATAAAGCTAAACTCAGATTTTTAGAACACATGGGTATCCACAGTCACCATTGATTTAGAGATATAGACATACATGTCTACATAGGTTTACATAGGCATTCAAGTGCATAACTTATTTAGAGATAAAAACATATAGGTATACATAGGTTTACACAAGCATTCAATTACATAGATTATTACTAAATACAAACATGCAGGTCTACACAAACATCTAGAGTTATATATTTTTAGAGGTATAAACATACAAGTCTACACAGGTTTACACAGGCATTTAGTTACACAAATTATTTAGAGATACAAACATAAAAATCTACACAAGTTTACACAATAATCTAGAGTTACAAATTTATAGATTTATAGATACATAGGTCTACATAGGTATTTAGATATACACTCCACATAAATATGAAACTTTGACACAAGTATACCAGTTTATTCAACTATTCAAATATATAACTACATCACTCAGATATCAATATTAGGGGGCATAATGCATAACATATGTTCTTGGTTCCCATTTTTAGATTGATTAGATTACACTATTATCATCACCAATATTATCACCAATTTTTCACCAGTTTGGATCACAGGGTCATCTATAGTGATTGATATATAAAAATACACTAGACTAAGTTTAAATTACTTAGATTTAGAGTGGGGGCATGTGAGCCTTGTTTCTCCACACCTTCAATTTACATTACTCAGATTTAGAGTGGGGATAATTGAGCCTTGTTTCTCCACACCTTTAGTTCACATAACTCAGATTTAGAGTGGGGGTAAGTGAGCCTTATTTCTCCACATATTCAACTTATAGATTTAGAGTGTGGGTAAGTGATCCTTATTTCTCCACACATTTAGCTTACAGTACTCAGATGAAAAGTGGAGAAAGGTGAGCCTTGTTTCTCTATGCATTTAGATTACACGAAAATATGCATCCTTTCATATATTTCACTCTAGTTCTTATCCACTTCTTTGGACAAAAGTGGGAAAATAATAGATTACATTCACATAGGTAAGTAAAGGTATGTATTTCAATTTTATTTTACTCTAGTACTTCTGTTTCATTGCATTAATAAAATAAGAAGGGGGTAAATATAAACACCCTAATTTGGTCAAACAACCACACGTACTATGTCTTTTGATGTTCTTTCACACAAAGGGTTTTAGTGATGATTATAGTCCTTGTTTGCATGGTCACCTTAATTCTTTTGATATTTTTTATGCTTTATTATCCCTATTTTTAACACCTCCATCTATCATAGGTCACCTTTTCCCAGTCCTAGGGGCCCCTAGCCTATCATCCTTGATTTTTAATATGTTTTGAGCGTTTGGACATTAACACCATTTTTAGGATAGTACCATCACATAGTGAAACTATCCACTTTTGATTTCAATGTCCGATGGGCCCTTTCACCCATGTTTGAATCTCAACCTCTTCATGACCCTTCTCTTATGTTTTTTATATATTTTTAGACTTGTTAGCCAATGAACAAGGTATTATATTTAAAACAAAGATCCTCACAAGGAATTTTACATGTAGTGCTTACTATTTTGGCACTTATTACATAAAAGTCAATCGATAATATAGATAAAATATCCTACATATTATTCAACATTCACATATAGACACTTGCATGCTTGATCAAAGAAGGGATTAGGTAAAATTCATCCTAGCATATCATGCAAGTTGATGGTGTACATTCCCTAAGGGATAACTATGTGTGATCTAATACCCCTATCATTGGGGTTAATACAAGCAATGGTCAAGCTAATAGGGATTATAATCCATGCAATTGTAACATCCCATAACCTAGTTTTTAATTTCATTTTACATTTTATCATTTCATTATTTTATGTGTGTAGGTATTTATTAGGGTTTTGAAGAAGAATCAACTAAAATAATGACACAAATAAGCCCCTACGTGATAGTAAATCACCTACAAAACCCTTAGGAACTCTAATAGCTTATTTAAAAGTTGTAGACATTCACTATAAGAGGGACACTAAAACTAGGTTTGGACATTAACACCACATGGTGTTACTATCCTAAGGGGGCACTACTGTCCAAAGCTAGATCTAAAAAAATAGTCTATAGATGAAATATTGCTATTTGTCTGCTTAGTTGTTTCTAGTATTTAGATCCATAAAAAACTTTGTACATATCTAAATAATTCCACCTTGTCCTTATATTTACTATTTTTAAAAAGTTATATAGAATCAATAAATCCCAATTTTATTCTAGTTAAACAACAAACCTAGCCCCTTTAACCAAACATAATATTTTCATTATAAAACCCTAAAAGGTAAAAACACATATCAAACATTCTACCAAAAAGTTATGTACATCACCCTTAAGGCCTTCCCAAATGAATTCCTTCTTTATACAGTGATAAGTCTTTAAAAACCTAAAATGTCCTCCGATGGGTGAGTCATGCATTTAAGACAAGATACTAGCTTTCAATTTTGATTTTTTACACAAAAACAGTCTATCTTTGTACCATAAGGAGTCTCTTCTCTAAACATACTTATCTAAAAAATATGGGTTCTCTTACAATTGTTGTATGAGTTTCCTAGTTAGAGTGTCTTTTTACCACCTTACCCATGCTATTTTTACCATTCAGGTTGTAATAATTAAATAGCATAAAGTTTTGCTTCCTCTACTTTCTATTGAGAAAGTGCAACAACTTTAATATTTTGTGTTCCTTTTTTATAAATAATTTCAAAGTATTATACTAGAATATTTGTGACCCATTTATGTTGCTCCTTTGAAGACAATAATTTTCCCAAAAAATAATTTAAATTCTCATGATTTATCTTAACTTTGAAATGCCTTCCCATGAGATATTAGTGCCACTATTTAATTGTGTGAATGATTACTAAAATTTATTTCTCATATATGTGCCTTGCCAAGTTATTTCTTTTTAATTTTTGACTCTCAAATGTTAAGAGACACCCTTATTGTATTAATACTTCCCTAATGCCATGGCCAAAATCATCACATTCTATCATAAATGTCTTAGAGAAGTTTGGGGTAACTAGCACATGTGTGGGAGTATGAGCTTATTTCAATTATTGGAATGCTTAGGTGTCTAAGTCTAACCATGAAAATGAATCCTTATTCAATAATGTTGTTAAGGGTGTTACTATGAGAACATAGTTGTGAATAAATATTATATAGTAGCCTATTGGACCCACAAATCCTCTTAAACCTTTAATATTTTTTATTGGCCAATATTTGACAACTACAATCTTCTTAGGGTCAACTTTAACACCTTCATATGACACCACATGTCCCAAGTAATCCACTTCCTTTACCCTAAAGACACATTTATATTTCTTTGCACAAATTTGATGGTATTACAATACCTTTTATATCATTTCTACATGCTGTAAATGTTCTTACCATGTTTTAGTGTAGATTAATATGTCATCAAAGAACACCAGTACAAATTTACAAAGAAATTGGTAGAAAACTGAATTCATGAGGCTCTAAAAAGTATATGGAGCATTAGTGAGACCAAATGGCATAACTAAGAATTCATAGTGACCCTCATGTGTCTTGAATGTGGTCTTATGTACATCCTCCTCCTTTACCTAAATTTGATGATATCATGAACATAAATCTAACTTAGTAAAGAAAATAATTGCATTCAATTTATCCAATAATTCATCAATGATAAGAATAAGAAACTTATCTTTCAAAGTGATCTTATTGACTTCCCTATAGTATAGGAAAATTCTCCATGACTCATCCCTTTTTCAAACCATAACCACTGGAGATGAATAAGCACTTTTACTGGGATGAACAATATAAATCTAGAATTTTCTTCACCAATTTTTCAATTTTATTTATAGGGTTAACAATAAGGTATAATGTTAGGAGGAATACTTATTAGACTGAATTCAATTGTATGATCATGATCTTTGACTAGAGATAGGCCCTTTGGTTCCTACAAGACTTTTTGATGTTGTTGAATAATCATTTAAAGATTTGGTAGGTCCTAATTTTATACATCATGTCCTTCCAAGAAATGTGGTTATGTCACTATGCCATAGGACATTTTCCTAAGCAATTTATCCATCCTATGAGATATAATAATTTGGCTTGGTATGGATTTCATCCTATTAAGTGTGTATATTTTTCTATTTATATTGAAAACTATGAATAAGTCTTAAAAATTGAATGACACTATTCTTAGTTATTTAATCCATTACACTCTCAAAACTACATTTTCCCCCAATGTGTATGGCAAACATTTATAAATATAGCTGATAGTCCCCCATTGATAGACTGATATGATGACATTTACCCCCATAAGAGAGTTGTTTTCCATCAGTAATCATGACTTAAAAATTGGAGACTAGAGACATAAAACAATTGAGCTCATTAGAGAATTTTCTATTAAAAAAGTTATGGGTACCCCCTATATCAACTAAAATTGTCCTTTTCTTATTATTAATATAACCCACCACTTAAGTGTTTATGGTGTGATTATCCCATTTAATGCATGTAAATAGATTTTCAGGGATTTATTCCTAAAAATTTTCATGCCCTTATTCTATTATTGGTTCTTACATAGCTAATTATTCTTTCTCCAAAACCTCATTGTCAATAATCATTAGTCTTTTCTCTCCATTGACACACTTATGTCCTCTAAACCGTTTACTGTCACAATGACAACATAGGCCCTTTTCTCTTTTTTTCACCTCCCATTGAGGAGAGAGCTTGGTAATTTACATTGGGTTAAAATATTTGACCATATTTCTATTAATAATATTTGTCACATTTCTATCTCACCATTTCGAAATTTGACCTTACATGAATCTCTTAGTAGTAGAGTTTCATTGCTTAATGTGTAGTGATTATTGTATTAATTTCCTAAATGTACATGGTTCAGATGACCTCATGATTAATTCATTCATTTAGTCTATTGATGTAAAATTATAGTCTCTAATAAGTTATTGCTTCTGGAGTCTGGATTGCTAATCTCATATGCTCTACATTATATTCTAATATAAATCTTGTTTGTTTCATATTTTTAAGTTGGGTGAAATAACTTCCCTTCTATGTCTTCTCATAGTGGGATGTCAATCCCTTAGTAAATTCATCCCAACTAAGCACCTACCCTTTCTTGTCACTCATCATCCACCAATACCATTGATAAGGTTTAGATTATAGATGTAGTGAGACTATGTCAACCTTTGCATTCTTTGGTATATTGTGAAGCTTAAAATATCATTCCATGAGATTTATCCTGGGGGTTATATCCATACCATCAAACTTTTGGACGTCCATCTTTGGTAGGTGTAGTTTTGGCCCTTAGAACTATTGTCCTATGTTTGCTTTATTGTGGCCTTCAAGATGGTTTGATTATGTATGAGTGACTATAGGATGTGGAGTAATTAGGTACTTCAATTAAAGCATTAGATCTTTTTTAAACATATCTAAACCCTCATTCAATGATGTTGTCAATGGGGCAAATAGATTATCCTTAATAAAAGTGACCAACTATTTCACATCCCTCAGGTATGTTTATTTTAATTTTAGGTGGTAGATAATAAAGGGAATCATTAGGATCAGTGGTTGAAGAAAAGGCATCTATTCCAAAAGGCATGGCTATTGATTTGGTTTAATTTCTAGCTCTAGATTTGTTTTTAATTCTTGGAGGAAAGTATCTGGAGTGAGTAGTAACCATAAATAGTTAAAACATGTGTTGTATCAAGAACATATGTTTTATTATTGACTAATTTTGACCAATGAATTTCAGAATGTAAAAAGCCTCAAATCTCAAAATACAAATAAAATACCCTATCTCAAATTTATGAGCTTTCTAAAAATATAAATAAATCATAAAAAACCCTAAAATTATGGCTTATAGATTTATTTTATGAAAATATCAAACTCATAATAAATCAATCAATAATTATCACAACCTAATTTTTTTTCTTGTGGACTCCTTGATTGATTCTATGACTCTACTAAAAAAATTGTTGAAAAATTCACCATGGTTTGAGAGATATAGTGGTAAAAAACATCTTTTCCAAAATCGATGCTTCGATATCACGTATTAGGATATTTATTTATAATAACAAGAAAAACATTCAAATAAAATCCATTTAGAGGGGGAAACCTCAAATAATCAAAATAAATGAGAAAATGATTTTAATAATGAAACTTATGATGATTATGGAGAACCATGCTCAACCATGTATATACCCATAATTGGGAAGGGTCACACCCATTCATTCTAATTATGTCAGCATAACTAATTATTATGAATTAATAAATGAAACATAAAAGTTATTATCTCTAATTTTATAACCTTAGTACTCATAATGTTGGGGGTGTAACAAATTTAGTGTGATATATTTTCAAAAGGAATTGGTATATATACAAGATTTATCCTCATTGATTCCTCACTTAAAAAAATACTAGGGAACTCACAAGGCAACTTACCAAGGTCACTTAATTAAGCATTCAAGTGTTGAAATATATCCTATTAATCCCTATTTCCATATCAAGCATAGGATCAATATCCATGCAGGTCTAAAGTAATAAAGGAACATCCCATGAGCCATATATGCAAAGTTACAAACTAGGTCACTATATGTACCTATTTATCACACATTACATCCTTATGTACACATGATAACACATAGGGGATAAATTCATAAGTTTTAGGCCCTATTCAGAGTATTGGCTATGTAGGCAATGCCCATTGATAGAGGGGTCCTTGGGTCAACTCAACACTGTGTGCCCACTAACCCATTTTTACCACAATCACTCCAAGGGTGAGGAAACTAGGGTTTGATCATTTGACAATGAGTAATAACCTATGCACATGATATGTATACACCAAAAAAAAGGTGACATAAAACCCAAAAGGCTTTAGATTGTCATTATATGCACCCAAAATTTACATGGTGTGACACTTATGATATAAATATGATGATGATATAATGACCTTTTATTTTGTACTACATAGGGAACTCTCTAGCTCTATTCCTTCCCTATTCCTATTTTAACCCATTCTGATCCACTTGATTCTAACATTTATATCCATTTTCATTTTGTTTCATAAACTAACCATAGGTGAAAAAACCATCACACCAATGGAATTGCCCTTCTATGTTACATAACTGTCCCATATTTTACACAATCAGTACAGCCATTTTGTAACTTAGGAGGCAATTTTGAAAAAATGAAGTGTTTTTGCATTAAAAATGTGGTAGTATTGAAATGTTTATTAGTGGGTTTTCCACCTTAAGTGGCAGTTTTACAACCATCCCTACATAAAGCATCAGTTTTGTCACAGTTGAAATGCCTTCCAAAATTAGCTTTTGTAACTCCAGTTTTCACATATTTTACATAACTAGCATCATATTTCTTATTTTTATCACCTTGTGTTCACCTCAAATCAAGCCTATCTCACTTATTATTCTATTTTTAGTCCTCTTGAGTTACTTTTAATTTGAACTCATTATCACACTTAGTTGAACTCCTCCATGTAAGCTCTCAACTTTTCCTATAAGAAGGCTAATTTTTGCCTAATTTTAGATCTAAAAATTGCTATTAGAAATTTTTATTGAGAAATTTTTATATCCACAACCTTGATACAATTATAGGATATTCAGCTTCTATTATTTTTGAGTCGACTACATAGTTGTAAGTGAAGAAGTGTTCTTAGTGAAAATAACTTAGACTTTGCAAAGCTAGGACATAACCAGGCTCAATTGAACTACTCTTCATTTATGGATTGTGTCTCCCCTTTTTCTCATTGTCCCAAAGTTTGAGAGTCCTATATCTATTTTATAATTTATATATAAGCATATAGATCTAGGAGGATTCTTCTATCAACACACCACATGCACTTCAACTACTTTATGCTAGAATCAGGTTGGAATTTTCTTGATTTATAGTATTTGTTTTATTTATTAGATTATATTTAGTGTAGATTGTTTTTGTGTTAGATTAGTTTTCTATATTCATAAAAATAATCAAATTTTATAGTGAAATAAATCTATCCATTTTCATTTGTCTTTGCTATAAAAATATAGCTAGTTTTTATTTATGATTGCATTTCATTAGATTAGTTTCCTTCCTAATATGTATACATTTTGTCAATCATATTTAAAATGATCTTAGAAATTATTTATATTATTTACAACCAAGACAAATTTCCTCTTTCAAGATCCAAATGAGTCTCTTGCACTTCAAACAATCACCTCGTCAAACATAGAAACATAGACAACTGTAGGTGCATACACAACAATAGTAGATTGCTGATATTATTTGTATTGAAGGGGTAAAAGCATTTTAATTTTCCTATTTAAAAATAAAATAAAATTATAACTTGAATCTCTTTTTTTCATCTTAGCAAATCATTAATAATAAAAGGGTTTTGTTTGTAAAAAATTAGAAAGGTTAGAAAGCTAGTTTAGTTTGTTTGTAAACAATAAAATCCATAAAAAGTGTTTCATTGATGCTGAATTAAATAATATTATCTTATCACATTATTTACATGCATATATTAAATTTATACATTTAGTTCATTTCATATAAAAACAATCAAAATAGATAAAAACATCTCATCTAGTTTGCACACAAGTAGAGCTAGGAAAAATCAACGTCTTGCATAATAACATAAGTTCCTTTTTTCTCTCTTTGATTATAATATAAGAATTGAAAAAGGATAAAAAAAAAGTTTTTATTCATTTAATTTCATCTTTGATATTCTTTTAATTTAATTACTTCATTTTTATCAAACAAGCAATTACTTCTACAAAACTAAGATAAGTAGAAAAACAACAAAAACAGTGTCAAAAGCCTTGTTAACATTCATAAGACATATCAAAACACTTAATAATATATGAAACCAACCACATACCAATAATAATTTTCCATATTCATAATTACCATACATCAAGCCCTGATTCAACATTATAACAAACACACTTTACAAGCCATTTTTTGAATAAGTGCATACATTTTTCCTTGACTTTTGCCTAGTCTTCTTTCGATGACCCTCATCAAGACACCAAGTCATGTCTAGCATGGTCTATTCCTTATATTTAGAGAAATTTGTCCCACCATCATCACATAATCTGACATTAGTGTTGAGTTGGGATATGAGGTCTTTCAATCTACTCCCATTCCCCATCTCATCATAGATTCTTTAACCACACTAGAAGAACAAGATTATATCCTTAATATACCTATCATTGTCCTCCCTCAAAATAGAAGACATAAACATAAATTTATCTAGGACTATTCTCTCATCCACACCTTTTTTTTATCCTTGGGTCTAGCCTTGTCTTATATCATTCAAATTCAGTGTATGACATTGACCGAGCATAGTCAACCCAATAGAGTGGACCTCTTCCCATGAGTCATCCAACCTAATTTAACTCCTTTCCCTGAACCTAGTATTGACCAAGAACTTCACCTTATTATGATATTAGAGATTAAAGGATCTTGGATTTCTATTTATACACAAATTTATGCTCTTAATGAGCATCAAAATGCTGTTGAGGTCTTTTGGTTTCATTACAAGAACTCATTGCCACCACCTATCCCAAATCATGTTCCACTAAATAATCAACCAAACCCCTAGCCCATCCATTACATCATTTGACTTGGCCAAGCTTCAAGGAGTTGAGTGCACAATTTATCTTGTGCTAATTTACGTTCATACAAATTGGTTAACTCGAAATGAAGGACTTCATCCTTTACGTACCTTTTTATTCCTCTTCTCCTTTCCTTTATCGATAGTCTCCCTTCCATTTATTTTGTAGGTATCTATATACCCCCAAAATATATCTAAATAAGATATTGGAAGATATATTAGCCTAAAAGGCTATAGGAGAAGACAACTTAGCTCTAGTAAACCTTCATTAATGAGTTGGAATAATCCAAATTTTGACACTTACGTAGAATACTAATCTTATGATTACTTCCTTCCCAACACTCAAACAAGGAGTTTGGTTGTTTTTCAAGAGATACATGATGTATCTAAAAATATAAGCAATAACCATGACTCCAACACCATGAGCCTCATAAATAGAGGCACATTCACTCCTCATATGCCGACTAGGCCATCCATTAGCTTACAAATCCTAGATGTAGAAAGTGTCACCAAATATGGTCATTACCTAGGAAGGATCTATCATTTAAAATATGAGGTCAAATGAATGCAAGCTACTACACACCTCCCCTTTAATAATAAAACACCTCCAACCCCCCACCATTATCCATAGGCACTACTCTAGGGGGCTTTCAAACTAACCCCTTTAGGCCACCCCATATCATGCATCTACCTATCTTATCATAGAAAACCATAGGACTGATGCTAACAATGACCTTAACCAATTCATTAGCACCCTAATGAGTCTTATCCATGACCTAGAGAACAATAAATAATCTCTAGGTCAAGGGACATGCCCAAGTCCCCCCACACCAACTAATCCCCCCTCTTTACCCATCTAAACATCAACTTTCCCAACATCACAATAAAACCATAAGAGTACATACCACCATAAAACCATGTCTCTCTACCCTTGGGATATGTCATTACTCATGGGGTCCCCAACCCTCATACTTCCAAGGCCTATTCATCTTATCAAAGACCTATTTAAATTTCATCAAGGAGTGTATACATGTATACTCCATTATTACAAAGCTAAATGGTAACTGATAACCTAGTGTTATCCACACCTCTAAGCCAAGTGCCTCTCATGTATAATGCCCCTATAGATGGGCTATATCTCACCTCATGTGGCATTAGGTTACACATAAACTACACATACCCCATCACAACACATCACCATACCTATTATGTCTAACAACCTCCCTTCGTACCTCCACATGTATTCAAAGTCCACCCATATAGACAATTAATTTCCATCCTATTCCACTTTTCCCTATCAAGGTTCATTATTTACCTCTAACAATTATTAGATTACCCTTATGTAACTCCCCCTTTCAACCCTAATCCAACTACAAATTTGATTGAATTTAGCAACATGGGGACCTAAACTAAATATCTCAAAGAGCCTCTAAACACTGATATATAGGGGGTTATTATTCCATTTCACCTACCCAATATTTTTAAGTTAAAAGGGGAATGGGATACCAATTCACACCTAAAATCCTATGCTAATATCATTAGGGAACTCCTACCATGGGATGGGGTTATAACAAAGATATTTCCCAAGACTCTTGAGGGGATAAAATTTGACTGATACTATCACCTCCCTAAGGGGTCCATACACTATTTACCTTAAATTATGGCTAATTTTTTTAAAGCCTTTGACATGAACAAACTTATAAATACTAGCATACACTAGGTATTGCATATCAAGAAAGAATATAATGAATTAGTCACCCATTTCATCATGAGATAGTGACATGTCCTATACTCCTTTGATAGTGCACGTAACATGGACCAACATGAATCATGCAATCTTTTCCTTCATTCCCTTGATAAGGAAACAAGGGAATACATCTAAAATTTCTCATATAGGTCAAATAAAGAATACCTCAAGCACACATTGTGAATTAACCAAGTAGCCATTGATAGTGGGTAGTGAATTTATAAGACCAATGGGTGCATTTTCACCCCAAACCAAAATAATAGGGGATCTAAAAATGTAACCCCAAATAAAATAAATAATCAATGTACCAAAATCTTGAACTACAATAGAAATTTTACCATTGATGGTGTCTCCAATCAAACCAATAAGCAAAAACCTATAAATAACAATCAATATCAACCTAAAAATAACACCAATAACAATAAAAAAATGGGGGTCAAGAATTAAATCCCCATTTTCCATTTTAAATGGTTTACTCCATAACATGCAATACCAAAATCATAACAAAACCAATACCAATCAAATGAATAATACCCCTAGTTCCAAAACCAAAAATACAACCCACATAACAACAAACAAGGGTTTGGATAACAAAGATAAAACATGAGACTTTGGACTACAACCCTATTGTCTATTACCTCTTCCATAGAGTCATAGGTCATGATATTCAAAGTTTTAGAGTATAATATAACAAGTTCATACAAAGGCTCTCATAAGACCAAAGGCAAACATTCATGGATATGTTCCTGGGAAATGCTAATACAAATACCCAAACCACTTTAAATGGTCCTATTGCTCCTCAGAACTAGAACCTAAAAATATATCACAATACTTTCCCTAACCACCAAACACACATTACACAAAGCCAATAATAGAGTAACCCATAGGGTCACCCCATTCAACATAACCAACCTACAATGACATGAACCCACAATAATAAAGCTTCCACCTTAGGTACTACAAACCTCAATGTGGCTCCTCAATTAGGAGTACAAGGTAAAACTAGGATGATAGGAGTTATAGAGTTAGAAGTTAAAGAGGAGGAAAACACTATAAATTGCACTAGAGAATATCAACCTATGGCCCTCCACCCCTTGAACATCTTTAAAATAGAGACAATCCCTAATCCCATGGGAAATTATGACCTAATCTCTAACCTAATAAAAACCTTCTCTCATATGTAATTTTTAGACCTACTCAAGAACTCTCTTGCTCATCAATCAACCTTGTTCGATACCCTAATATTGGGGCACCTATCTAGTGTCACTCCTCCTCAAGATTATATTAACCACATTGATCTGGACATGTTCCCACTCAGTTAGGAGTCATGAGATGCTAACTACTTCTTTGATTTATAAAGCCTCACACTTGAATTTGAGTTATGAAGGAGAGGAGATATATACTTATTCCTCAAAGTATGGCTATATGAAGAGAGCCATGCTTGATGATGGAGTGATTGTGAACATCATCCCCTTCTATTTCCTATAAAATCTTGGTTAAGGGAAATTAACTATTATATAATATACAACACTCTATGAGGCTATGGAAATCTCAAATCTACTTTCATTGGGACTATTATACTCATAGTCACATTAGGTCCCAAGATAGTACTAATTAAGTTTGATGTTATTGACAAGGACACCAATTATAACATGATCTTTGGAAGGCCCTGAATACATCAAATGAAGGCTATTCCTTTCACCTTATTTCAACAAGTCTAGTTCTTATACATGTAGAGGTTTTTTGTTGCTCAAGATGATCCTAAACCCTTTGATATGTTATAAGATATGATAGACAAATAACATGGGTTATGCATCAATTATCACTTACCTATTAATAGGGTCACAAAGATCTTATAATTGGTTGACATTATTAGATCCTTGAATCCTAATGTGGCCATATTGAAGAAAAATGCTAAAATACCCCAAACCCTATTAAAAGGAAAAGTAGAAGAAAATGACATAACCATAACCAAAAAGGTGTTTGATTTAGAATTGGTCATCAATGCAGTAATTTACATCATGTCTATCACTAAAATCATTAGTCTCTTGAAGGACACTCCTTTGACTCTCCCATTAGGTCTATGAGGAGTAGGGACTTATTATTTTTATAAGCCTCAAGGCTAGTATCCCCAAGAGGAGATAGGTATCCTACCACACCTTTGTATGGTAGAAGTGTCTAAGAATGAGGAAACTCTCCTCCATAATAACTATCTTAATAGTCATCACCAAGGTCAGCCGAGGGCCAATCATTGGGAAAAAAATCATAAATTTCACTCCACTCTTCTCAATTTTAAATCACTTTAGAGTATGTTGGAAAACCCTACCATGATATGACCATACCACTTTTCCAAGGTCCCTAACACATTTGGGCTATTCCCCTTAGAGATGTCAACTATCCTCCTTCGACCCACACCTAGTCTCATTTTTTATCTTAATCAAGAACCACTAATAGTTAACAAAGTCATCTCCCCTCCCTAAGTCATACCAAAACTCAAAAATGAGGATTATACCATGTTTATTGACAAAATAGATATTAACATTGGAACCCATAATTACCGATAGATTCTTGGGGAAAAACCTCTTTTGTTTGCCATAAAGGAAGATGACCCTAAAAATTTGCTCACTAAATTCCTACAAGATTTCCCCCATATAATGATTGGACAAGCAATGTTTCCCATGCCCCATCTATAGTATTTCAAGTTAAAATTAATATACCCATGCATGTCCTCTACCAAGGGAAAATCTTAACTATGCAAAAATACTCCCTACACCCAAATAGAACCCTAACTATTCCATCATACTCCCCACCCCATAAAAGAAGCCAAACAAATAGTCTTTCAAATTTCCAAAAATCCTCACCATTCTCAACCCAAATCTTAGAAGATAACCTTTCAGGTCCCTAAAAGTTATCCTATTCCTTCATCTATAACACAAGATTGGGTTATCCACACCTCCACAAGCCTTCTTATTCACCCCACGTCCATCATCTTCCCAAGTTTCAAAGTGTGGAATCCCAAGGGGGATTCCCTAACATCCTCAACATTCATATGGCTGAAATTTTAGAGAACCAATAATTTTTTCTTGATTATTGCCTTCTTTCTACACATGATCAGTGGGTCCTACACTATGATGGGGCCAAGCACCACCTAGGCATTAGGGAAAGAGTCATCCTCATTTCCCTTGAAAAATGAGTTATGCCTTTTAGGTTCAAGTTAGACTTTGAATGTATATAAAATGGAGTTAAGTATGAGGCTCTATTACTTGGTATTCTTAGTATGAGGTGCCTAAGTGTCTAAAATTTGAGAATCTAGGAGATTCATAGCTAGTTGTAAACTAGGTGTCCAATGTCTATCAGGCCAAAGTTGAGCATGTTCAGTTGTACAAAACTATTATCTTTGAGGTCACCAAAGACTTTGATTTCATTTATATCAAAGTAATCCCTAGATAAATCAACCAACTTGCTGACTCTATGACTCCCTCATATTCATGTTTCATCTCCCATATAACGATCCCAAAATCTAATTTTATAGTCTCAATTAGGGCATATACCATCGTAAGTAAGAATCCTAATGACCAAACCATCACCCACATCATACAATATGAAGACCCTCTTGTCATAGATATAATTGATAATGATGAGGCCATCCTTAAATTCCTACAATATTACGATAATCTCCACTTATTCCATCATAAGAGGGGCTTCTTGTTTACCTGTTATCCTAACTCAACCCTCAAAACCAAGTTTGATGTGTCCTACTTCTAGGTGGATGATTACCTTTCCTCTAATGATGAATACAATATATTTAATATAAAGGGTGAATACCCTAAACTTCCCCCAACTCTTGATGTATTCAAGGAGGGAAACACATCCCTCATTGAGGAAACTATTGACATTAATATCAGAATGGATGAGAACCCAAGAATCCTCAATCTAAGATCTTTGCTCTCTGAAAAAGAGGTGGAAGACCACAAATAACTCCTCATAAAGCTTTCTAAATCCACCACTTTCTCATACATCAACATGATAGGCATTAATCTTAATGTAGTTATCAACAATCTAGTTACAAATCTTGATGCAAAACCCATCAAATAAAAAATTAGACCCATCAAAGCTAAGGTCATATTGATGGTAAAGGAGGAAGTCATCAAGCACCTAAAAGTCAACTTTATTAATCTTATTGATTAATCCTATTGATTACTCCAAATGGTTATCCAACATCATATTCATTATCAATAAGAATGGTAAGATTAGAATATGCATATACTTTCATGACATTAACAAGGCATGTCCAAAGGATGATTTCTCCTTCCCATCTATTGATGTCATTGTTAACGCTACTATAGGATACAATCTGTTATCACTCATGGATGGATTTTCAAGATACAACCAAGTTTGCATCTTTGATGAAGAATAAATTAATAATTCATTCATAATGCCTTGTGGAACCTTTTATTATTTTGTAATGACCTTCGACCTAAAAAACACATGGGCAATGTATCAAAGGGATATGGCACACATATTCCATGACCTCATCCATAAAATAGTGTAGGTATTCTTAGATTACCTGATTGTAAAGACAAGGAGATGCAAGGACCATTTATGAATGTTACACATCATATTCACATGGTTGATCAAATATAGAGTCACCCTCAATCTAGAGAATTGTGTGTTTAGAGTCAAAGACATAAGAATCTTAAGGTACATCATTTAAAAACATGGGATTGATATTTAACTCACTAATATCTGAACAATCTTAAAAATGAACCATCCTATAGATAAATCTAGCATAAGGACATTTTTAGGAAAGCTAGGATTTATCTAAAGATTCATCCCTAACCTTACTTATGTTGTTCACCCCATCAAAAACCTACTCAAAAAGACAAGAGGCCTAACTTAGACAAGTGATTGTTAAGAAGCATTCGAGGTAGTAAAATGTTTTCTTATGTCTCCTACCATGCTCATGACACCTAAGCTAGATAAGCCTTTGATACTTTATATAAGATTAAATGAGGTATCCTTTGCATGTATGTTAGCTCAAGATGATGATGCTAGTAAGCAATGTGTGATCTATTTCATTAGTTAAACCCTTATTGATTATGAGACATAATACATGCAGGTAAAAAAGGAATACTTAGCAATATTATTTGTAACCAGGCAACTGTGACACTATATGCTTAATAAAAAAATGAATTTTATTGTAAGATCTAAATCCTTACAAACTTTCCAACCCAACTGACTCTCTCTCAAAAGGTTGGGTGATTGATTACACTCCCAAGTGAGTTTGAATTAACTTATATCAACCAAAAATCCATCAAAGGATAGGTCATCACTGATTGGTTGGATAATTCCCCTCTAGAAGATAATGAACTCATTGATACTAATTTACCTGATGAGTTGATATGCTTTATAGAAAATCCTACCACTAGTTCCTCTCTTTGGTACACATACATCATCAACTACCTAGTAAACTAAACCTACCTTGAAGGTGCCAATTCACAATAGAGGAGACATATTCATGTTATTAGATCTATGTACGCTATCTTAAATATGGTATTTTACTACAAGTCCTTTGATGGCATGTTGATCTAGTGTGTGGACCAACAGGAGTCAAAAAAGGTCCTCTTTCATTGTCATAATGATGTGTACAATAGACACTTTGGTGGCCACATAACCACTCAAAAAGTCCATAGGATGGTATTTTTTTATCCCACTCTAGACGAAAATGCCATTGAATATGTACATAAATATGAGAAGTGCCAACATTTATCACATGAGATACATATTATTACCAATGTATTATAACCCATCATCATTCTATAGCTCTTTTCTTCCTAGGGTATAGATTTAGTAGGTCAAATCTCCCCACCTCTTTATATGGTCATCACTTCATCATCATAGTGACCAAATATTTCATCGAATGGGTAGAAGTGATGCCCTTGAAAATCATGACCAGATGCATCATTGTAAAATTTATCTTAAACCAAATCCTTTATTGATTCAGGGTCTTAGAAGTTACCATTACTGACATGGGTACTCTTTCAAGAATCCCAAATTTCAAGAGTTATGAAAGAAAATTAGTATATCACATCACTTGGCCTCCTTGTATTACCCATACGCTAATGACAAATATGAATCTACCAATTAAACCTTGAAGTCAATCGTAGTCAAAACTATCAAAGACTCTAAATAAGATTGGCATTTTTAGCTCTATCCAACACTTTAAGCTTACAAAACAACTATTAAAACACCTATAAGAGTAAACCCATATTTTCTAGTATTTGGGTCAAAGGTTGTTCTACCCTTAAAGGTAGAAATATATAATATTTTCATCTCCCTTTGAGGCTTACTTGATGAAGAAAAATATAGAGAGGGGTGTTTGGTGAAGTTGGAGCTCTTCGACGAACATCAGGTCACTACCATAAATAATCACATAACTTACATTGATTGCATGCATAACCAATACAACAAAAACATCCATGATTAACCAATATATGTTAAATAACTAGTCCTTAGGATTTTTTGGTCAAATTTCACCCCCAGGTTTGCACCTTTCAAATTTGGACAAGTCCAATACTTAGCTTTTCTTCAAAATAAATGTTCTTTGACAAGCCTGCAACAAATGCAAGTCTTTTCCTTTTAGAAATTTCATTTTGGTCTTTGTTAATCCTGTGCCAAATTCTTTTGGGTTTTTTTTAATCCTTTGCTAAATTATTTTGGAATTTTTATCTGAAGAATTTTTCCTTAAGTGTATTTCTTATAGACTTTTCATTTTCAACTTTCCCAAAGGATAAATCTCAAAAAAGTTACCCTACGCTTTTTTTTGAAAGATATCCTCTCAAAGCCAAAGGGCACTTTGAAATTTTTTTGAAGGGTATTTTTCCTTCTGAACGATCCAGTTCATCTTTTTTGAAGGGATCATTTCAAATTTCTTGAAGGGCATTTCACTTTTTCTGAAGGGTACATTGTAACTTCTATGAAGGGCACTTTTCAAGCAAGATGCCCTTTACAAAAATTCTGAAGGGTACATTTCAAAAAGTCTGAAGGGTTATTTTGTAGGAAAATAAACCAAACAAATTTTTTGAAGGGTACTTTGTAACTTTTTTGAAGGTACTTTGCAGCTGAAATGGTCCTCCACAAAGTTCTGAAGGGTATTTTTTGGGCAAGTGTCCTTTCCAGATGGTCCATTTCACAAAGTCCAAAGGGCCAAACAGAAGTTGATAAATTCTTTTGGAAAAAAGGTACATGACAAAAATATTAAAGAAAAGATCATTTTAACTTTCCTGAAGGACACTTATAACTTTTCCAAAGGAATTCTTATAAAGAAAGTGCCTAAAACAATTTCCTTGAAGGGAATTTTTTTAGAGAAGTGTCCTCCATAGTTTTTTTGAAGGGTACCCCTCCACAACGAAGAGGACCAAATAAAAAAGCTGAAGGAAATGTTCAGGAAGATTGTTCAAAGATAGCCATTAGGATTTAAACAAAGGATGATGGCTCATAGGAAATCAATTTTAAAATGTAGAGAATAGCCATTGCTATTCAAAATACTTGGTGAGAACATGAGAGCAGATGTGGAAATAACAAATGGTTGAATCCCAAGCATCTGGTGCAGACAAAGAAAGCAAAATTGATAGGTTGATAATTCAAATCATTTCTTCCACAAAATTGAAAACTAAATATGTCTGTAAGATAGATATTATTTATAAAGAACATTTTCTAACTATCATCATGAGTTCCATTCCCCCTCAGTAGTGCTATGTGTTGGCTTCTTTGTTTTTAGTTTCAAACTCTCATGGATGATCTTCGATAGAAGTAATTTCCTGTGTCACTCTTGAAGATTTTATGCCACTTGAAACCTTTCTCATGACTTTTTTTGGACAATTAAACCTCTTGGCATGACATGGCTCACCCCATCCAAATCTCTCATGCATATGTAACTTATTCTCATATGTGGACACATGTCCTTATGTCTCTTTATCTTCTCTTCTCTCTCTCTTCCCCAAAGTCCTATAAATTGAGCCATTTTTGACTATTGTAAATGACCATATTTTTGGTATGGCAAAGCCCTACTAAAATTACATTGAATTTTCATTTTGAACATTGAATACAAAACCAATTTTGAGTTGTGAACTTCTGTTTGAGTATGTGAGTGATGTAT
Organism: Torreya grandis; assembly: GCA_037957365.1. Taxonomy (NCBI): domain Eukaryota; kingdom Viridiplantae; phylum Streptophyta; class Pinopsida; order Cupressales; family Taxaceae; genus Torreya; species Torreya grandis. Next base: position 949,027 of record JARHVA010002455.1, read on the forward strand.
AGTGGAGCCAAGTGATAGCATCATCCTTACTCCCTTTACCCTTCATGTTTGAAAAAAATTTCTAATGTTAATAGGGCATGTGAAGTGTGTTAAAAAGCATTAAACTCTTTTTCAAGTATGCAATTGTATTTATGGTGTGCAATCTACCCCTTAGGTCAATTATCTTGTTGATTGTCTCAAGCATGTTACCTTCACATTAAAACACTATATTAGTATCTTTCAATGCATAGAACTAGTCTTGGAAAGTATTGTTATTTAGTAGAAGTATGATATTTAGTGGGATAAATTCTTGGTGGATCACCTCTTTAGCTTAGTTTTCTATTTTATGCAAACTCTTGACTCTTTTCATGAACAAGAATTAGATTAGGTGATAGACACTTAGAAAAGAATTCAGGGAGCTAGCCCTTTTCAATCCTAGATACTCATCTCTCTTATAAATTCCCACAAAATTGAGGGATGATTCAATGTTACTTCAAATTAAAGGAATTTCATAGAATATCCTAGGGTGCAAAATTTGATGCCAATAGTTATGGCATGCTCGATAGGATAGCTGGTCCTAATTGTTTCCATGTCAAGGTGAATGCTAGACTCAACAAGTCCAAGGTTGTAGAAGTGTTCTTAATCTATAATTTGGTGACATTATACTTCATGGTATTCACTAGATCATTTTCTAGTAGAGCCTTTAATCATGTCCCTCTACCTGAAACTCCTCTTGAAGAATAACACTGTGAACCATTCCTAACCTTTATAGATCTTGAACAAGAAGGTTTTGAAGAGGAAGAAGAGGAGGTTGAAGAGTTAGTAGATCAAGAGGAAGAAGAAATGGGTAGAAGACATCTTTTCCTAGTCTTCAACACCCAAAAGCTAATTAACCTTCTTGTGTATGATCCTATTCCTCCTAATACTACCAAAATTCTCCCCACTTTTAATAGAGAGGGTCTTGTTACCCCATCTAAGCATATTAGGGATATTTCAAACTTTTACAATTTCCAAAATATCACCCAAGCTATCATAGCTATTAGACTACTTGCCATGTCTCTAAAAGGGAAGGCACTTGATCGGTATAGGACACTGAAAGGTGGTTGTATTAATAATTGGCATGGATTTGGAGAGTTGTTGGTAAATAGGTTCAAAAATAGGAGTGACCATACTTCACTAATTTACCAGCTAAATGTGATAAAGAGAGTTCCTAATGAATCTATGGGAGATTTCAATGAGAGATTTCAAAGAACATGGCATAGGCTGCCACCTATTATTAGGCCTCCTTCAAGATTTATATTCCCCACCTATCTTAAGTATATTGACACTAATTTAGTAGTAATGTTTCAATCAATGGGAGGATTTACTTTACCTAAAGCATATGAGATAAACATTGAAGCTAAGAATAGTCTGATATAAGATGGGAATTACCTCCAAGAGTCTCCATGCATTTATTGTATCATAATTTATTTGAAGCCCCAAGCATAACACAAGTTCATAATACTAATTTCAAAACTAAAACCACTCCCAAGAAGGTAGATGATGCTATAGATAAGGATGACATGATTTAGTCTTTGCAAGCCCAACTCAAGAAAGCACAAATGTATGTAAGTGCTCCACCCAATCCTCAATACTATCCTCAATAAGGATATAGACCTCCACCCCAATAAACTAACTAAGAAAGAGGAAAAGTTCAAAAAAGTTTCAATAGGCAGCCCAATGCCTATAATCCTAATTCCATTCCATCCACAAAGGCTGTTGTTCCAGTCCACACCAATCTAGTTCAAGGAGAAGAACATTTAAATCATTAGGGGAAATCTCAAGTTAAGTTTATACATAATGGTGGAGAAGGTAATCTAGCTTTGGTAGCTCAAGAAGGAGCTACTCCTTATGTTACATCAGAAGAATAAAATCTCATGCAAAGAGAATTTCAAGGAGAAGGTAGCAGCCAAAGTACTATTTTTATAAATTTCTAAGTAGAAGATGATTATGTATTGAATAAAAATACATCAATTATAGCCAAAATAAGGGATAAAAATAGGGTTTTATGAGATAATATAGAAACACAAGTGATTCCAAGTAGTGCCTCTCCAAGGCCATAAAGTGCAAGTACCAATGCAATAGATCCTACTAGTCACACTACTCCTCAAGTTTAGAATTTGAGCAAGGATACCAAACCTCCAGTACAATAAGTTCAAGCTCCCTCATTACCTTAAATAATTCAAGACAAGGTGAATCCTTCATTTATAAACATTATTGATTCTTTGAATAATACCAAGACAAGCATTTCTCTTTGGGAAGTATTACATATTCTTGGTCAAAAGGAAATCCTACAAGAATAACTTACTAATATCAATGTAGCTCTTCATTCTCTAAAGTACCATGGTGTGGCCCTTTAAAACACACCAAATCATGTTTTAGAGCCCTCTGCCAAATTTGAAAAGCCTCCACCTTTCTACCTCATGCTCATTCTGGAAGACAAATTGGTTCAAAACTACATTATGGATAGTGGGGTCAGTAAAATAATTATGCCTAAAGTGTTTGCTGATAAATTGGGACTAAAATATGAGCCTCATAACAAGGGTGTGTTGTATATTGATGAAACTCTAGCCAAGACTATGGGGTTGATTAAAGGTTTGAAAGTTTTCTTACATGATTGTTCAAGTTTCCCCATCCTACAAGACATTGTGGTGGTTGATCTTCCAAATCATTTTGCTATTTGCTTGTCAAGAGACTTCATGGCTAAGATTGGAGGGTACCTTGCAGTTGATTAGTCTTTTTTAAATTTTATAATAAGATATAGAGTTAAAGTAACTATAATAACACAACCCTTGGTAAGGTTTCACATTGAACCATATGTGGAGATAAGTTCAAATCATAATTGTACGATTAGTGAACAAGAAGAAGTTGCCATTAATGGTGAAACATCCTTTCCCCTTGAAGTTATTTCTGACCTCTTTCTTGATGAGTATGGTATTGAAACTTATGAGCATGACCCATATGCATTCATAAAAGAAACTAAATTAGGAGTATATTGTATGCATGAGAAGAATGTTCCTATACCATCACTCACTAATGAGGATCATGAACTTGAAGGGATATGGGAAATGTTTTTGGATGGCTCTAGAAGTAAGGTAGGGGTAGGAACTAGTGTCATTTTGGTTTCTCCTTCAAAGAAATAGTATTATTATTCATATAGATTCCATTTTAGTTGTACTTTCAATGTGATAGAATATTAAGGCTTGGTTCATGGCCTCCAATGGGCAAAAATAAAGGTAATAAAGAACTTGAAGGTATATGGAGATAGGGAATTGATTATACATCAAGTGAGAAACCAATATGCAACCAAGAACCCTTTGCTTAAGTATTATAGGCATAGGGTGTGGGATCTAATTGAGGACTTTTATGCTTTCAATATTCAACTTATACCAAGAGACTCAAATGAACATGATGATAGGTTAGTTATGATAAGAGCACACTTTGATATAGTTATTGATGTAGGTAAAGAGAAGGACCAACCTCACATCAAAGTCATTATGAAAACTCATATTCTAGATAATGAAGTGTCTTGGCAAGTGTTTGAGAGTGATAAACACATTTTACACTTTGTTCAAAATGAAGTTGAATTTTCTTCAAAGAATCAAAAGAAGCTTCACAATCAATATGGAGAATAAGTTATCCAGCTGAATACAAACAAGATACCAACGGGGATGGTTAATTTAGAGAGTGTGTTCATTGAATATGATCAAAGAAGGAAGGAAATGGTAAGCATGTATACAAATGAAGATAAATACGAAAGGATCTTGATATTTAAATAAAAACTTCTAAAAATTGGTAAGATATGTTCTCTTTTTGAAAATTAGGCCTTCATTGAATTGTGTAAAGAATTTCATGATATTTTTACTTGGGAATACAAGTATTTTAAAGGGTTTGATCTAGGTCTAGATCATCATAACATTGAGTTAGAATCTGGAGCTAAACTAGTTAGGCAAAATCAAAGGCCTATCAATCCCAATATAGAGGAACTAATGAAAAAGGAGCTCACCAATTTGATTGAGTCTAAGATAATTTTTCCTATCAAACACTCAACTTGGGTAGCTAACCTTTTACCTATTCTAAAGAAGAGTGGAGAGATTATAATTTTTGTGGACTTTAGGGATCTGAATAGAGTTTCACTCAAAGACCATTAACCAATACCTTCCATGGAGAAAATTTTGCAAGTAATTTTAGGTTCTCAATGCTTTTCACTACTTGATGGCTATTCAGGTTATAACCAAATATTGGTAAATGAGGAAAATCAGTTTAAGATAACATTCACCACAAAATGGGGAACATGTGCATATATAAAGATGCCTTTTGGTCTATCTAATGTTGGTGTTACCTTCCAAAGAGCAATAGACATGGCCTTTAAAAGTTTGATCAATGAGTTTTTGCTTATATACCTTGATGATATAACTATTTTTTCCAAGGATGCTAATGACCACATGAAACATCTAAGGCAAGTCTTTGATAAGTGTGGAGAGTTTGGAGTTTCTCTTAATCTAAAAAAATGTATCTTTGATGTTTATGAAGGCAAATTATTGGGTCACATTATGTCAAAAAGAGGCCTGTCTATTGAACCTAAAAGGATTGAAGCCATTCTAGGCTTGTCTTTGCCTCTACACAAGAAAGGTTTGAAAATTTTCTTAGGCAAGATCAACTTTGTAAGAAGGTTTATTCTAGGATTTACTACTTTGGTGAAGCCTATCATAACCATGCTCAAGAAGAACCAAGATTTTTCTTAGACAAAAGAGGGTAAGAATAGTTTTGAGGAAATCAAATAAGTAATTACCCAATCTCCTACTCTCTTGAACCCAAAATTTGCCAAGGATTTCATACTCTACACTTTTGTTAACCTTGACACAATCTCAACTATACTTATGCAAAAGAATAATGAGTAAATTGAACAACCCATTGCATTCTTTAGTCAAGGATTGGAAGATTATGAGGTCAAGTACACATTTTTTGAGAAGCAAGCTCTAGTTGTGATAAGAGGTTTGAATTTTTTTAGGCACATGGTTTCAAATAATAAAATACATGTCTTGGTCTCTCATTCTAACACCAAAGAGTTTCTCCTAAGAAAATATCTCAATGAGAAGAGAGCTAGGTGGATCACAAAGGTAATGGAGTATGATGTTGATATCAAGGTAACAAACTTGGTAAGAGAAAAGGGGATGTGTGAAAATCTAGCTTTAGATATTCAAGGGCCAAAGGAAGAAGTATTGGTCAATCAAGCTCATCCCCAACTAGCTAGTCACATACCAATTCAAAGTTGGACAGAAGACATCATTAGTTTCATCTAAAATGGTGATTATCCTAATGGTTTGAACAAGTCGTAAATAAGGTATTTTATATTGCAAACCATTCATTATTATCTTGTAGATGGTATTCTATTTTGGAAGGATGTGAATGGTGTACTACTAAGGTGTGTTGACAATGATTAGTTTGGCATCTTGCTGGAAAAGTTTCACAATGGTGTAGATGGAGGTCATTTCTCCCCCAAAAAAACAACTACAAAGATAATAAGGGTAGGATATTATTGGCCTAGCCTTTTCAAGGATTGTTACTCTTGGGTTAGGAGGTATCCTCAATGTGCCTTCTTTGTAGGCAAATAGAAACTTTCAGCCCTTCCATTGAATCCTATCTTGGTAGACCAGCCTTTCATGCAATAGGGATTTGATTTCATTAGTATGCTCAACCCTCCATCAAGTAATGGACACAAATGGATATTTACTACTACTAATTACTTCACAAGGTGGGTAGAAGTTGTTGTATTGAAGGAGAAAAATGAAAATGCAATCTTGGAGTTTTATGAGAGTATCATAACAAGATTTGGGGTCCCCTATACTATCATTTATGATAATTCACTTGCTTTCATAGGTGCTAAAAATTTTGAGTGGGAAAAAAGGAATGGAGTTTACTTGAGTACCTCATCCAATTGTTATCCTCAAGGTAATGGATTGGCTGAGTCTACTAACAAGAACCTCATCAAGATCATCAAGAGGACATTAAAGAATAATCAAAGAGCATGGCACACCAAGTTGAAGATAACCTTATGGGCTGATAGGATCACTCCTAAGAGATCAATTGGTAACTCTCCCTTTGTGATTTTTTATGGGAGAGAAGCTAGGTTATCCATCTCTTAAGACCTCCCTGCTCTAGGACTTGCACATCAGTTGAAACTACTAGAAAATACTCCAATGGAAGTCAGATTGATAGAACTAATGTAACTACAAGAAGCAAGGGACAATGCACATAAGACCATAGAATACCACCAAGTACTCATGAAGAAATCCTTTGACAAAAGATAAAGTACAAGAGTGTTCAAGGAAGGTGACTTGGTTCTGAAATGGGATGAGGATAGATAAAAATTGGGTAAACATACAAAGTTTGATACTTTATGGAGTGACCCTTACATCATTAACAAGTACAAGAAAAGCAACTCCTTTTAGCTGACTAAGATGAATGGAGAAGAATTGCCTATCCTTGTCAATGGGATACATATAAAGGTTTTCTATTAGTCCTTGCAAGTCTATCTTGTAAATACTTGCATAGGTGTGTGTGTTTAGTCTAGTTTTGATTTGGTTTGTTGTTATGTTCTCTAAATGCTTTGTAGCACAAATATATTTCCTTATTATTTTTTTTGTGTGTCTTGTGTAATGTAAATTATCTTGTGGTCAATTCAAGGTCTGTTCATGACAATCTAAGTGATCATTTACATGACTCCATTCCCAATGGAAGGATTTAGGTAACTGGTCTTAGGCATAGCAGCCATGTCATACCCAAGAATCACCAAAAATGTTGGTCAAATTCTACCCCCAGGTTTACACCTTTCAAATTTGGCCAATTCTAGTACTTAGCTTTTCTTTAAAATAAATGTTCTTTGATAAAGATCATAATAAATGCAAGTCTTTTCATTTTAGAAAGTTCATTTTGGTCTTTGCTAAGCCTATGCCAAATTCCTTCAAGTTTTTTGTTTTAAGCCTTTACCAAATTCTTTTAGACTTTTTGTCTGAACCTAAGTGTATTTCTTTCAAACTTTTCATTTTCAACTTTCTCGAAGGATAAGTCTCCAAAAATTTACCCTATGCTTTTTTTTTAAAGATATCCTTTCAAATCCGAAGGGCACTTTACAACTTTTCCAAAGGGTATTTTTCCTTCCAAACGGTTTAATTCATCTTTTTTGAAGGGATCATTTCAAATTTCTTGAAGGGCATTTCACTTTTTCCAAAGGGTACTTTAAAAATTCTTTGAAGGGCACTTTTCAAGCAAGATGCCCTTTATAAAAAGTCTAAAGGGTACACTTTAAAAAATATGAAGGGTTCTTTTGTAAGAAAATAAACCAAACAAAAATTTTGAAGGGTACTTTATAACTTTTTTGAAGGGTACCTTACAGCTGAAATGGTCCTCCATAAATTTTTGAAGGGTATTTTTTGAGCAAGTGTCCTCTCTAGATGATCCATTTCACAAATTCTGAAGGGCCAAACAAAAGCTGATGAATTCTTTCAGAAAAAAGGTACATGACAAAAAGTCTAAAGAAAATATCATTTCAACTTTCCCAAAAGACACTTGCAAATTTTTTGAAGGAATTCTTATAGAGAAAGTTCTCAAAATAATTTCCCTGAAGGGTAATTTTTTGGGTAAGTGTCCTCGATAGTTTTTTTGAAGGGTACCCCTTTGTAGTGAAGAGGACCAAATAAAAAAGTCAAAGGAAATGTTTGGGAAGATTGTCTGAAGATAGCCATTAGGATTCAAACAAAGGATGATAGCCCATAAGAAGTCAATTTCAAAGTATAGAGAATAGTCATTGCTATTCAAAAGACTTGGTGATAATATGAGAGCAGATGTGGAGATAACAAATGGTTGAATCCCAAGCGTCTGGTGTAGACAAAACAAGCAAAATGGATAGGTTGATGGTTTGAATCATTACTTCCATAAAATTGACAACTATAGGTGTCTAAAGGATAACTAGTAGTTATAAATAACATTTTTTAACTGTCATCATGAGTTCCATTCCCCCTCAACAATGCTGTGTCAGCTTCTCTATTTTTAATTTTGAACTCTCATGGATGATCTTCGATAGAAGAATTTTTCTGTGCCACTCTTGAAGGTTTTATGCCACTTGCCACCATTATCATGACTTATTGTAGACAAATAAACCTCTTGGCATGACATGGCTCACCCCATTCATCTCTCTCATGCATCTGTAACTGATTCTCACATGTGGACACATGTCCTTGTGTCTCTTTAGCTTCTCTTCTCTATTTCTTCCCCAAAGTCCTATAAATTGAGCCATTTTTGAATATTATAGATGACCACATTTTTGGTATGGTGAAGCCCTACTATAATTACATTGAACTTTGATTTTGAACATTGAATACAAGACCAATTCTAAATTTTGAACTTCTGTCTGAGTATGTGAGCGATGTATAATGGAGCCAAGTGATAAAATCATCCTTACTCCATTTACCCTTCATGTTTGAATTTTTTTTTGATGTTAATAGGTCATGTGAAGTGTGTCAAAATGTATTAAACTCTTTTTTGAGTATGAAATTATATCTATGGTGTGAAATTTTCCCCTTAGGTCAATTATCTTGTTGATTATCTCAAGCATGTTACCTTCACATTGAAACACTATGTTAATATCATTCAATGCATGCAATTAGTTTAGGAAAGTATTGTTATTTAGTAGAAGTGTGATAGTTAGTGGGATAAATTATTGGTGGTTCACCTCTTTAGCATAATTTTTTGTTTTATGCAAACTCTTTACTCTTTTCATGAACAAGCATCAGATTAGGTGATAAACACTTAGAGAAGAATTCAGGGAGCTATCCCTTTTCAATCCTAGAGACTCGCCTCTCTTATAAATTACCAAAAACTTGAGGGATGATTCAATGTTGCATCAAATTGAAGGAATTTCATAGAACATTCTAGGGTTCATAATTTGATGCCAACAGGCTTGATAGCTAAATTGACAAAAAGAAAAGAGAGGGTCAAAAATTCAAGCAAAACTAGTTGGTACCCTACTTAGTAACATAATATTTCAACAATGAAGCCTATCAATTATACACTTTAGAGGGAATTTTTTTTAATGAGTATATAAAATCTCTACACCTAAAATATTTCCACATATATTTCTTACATATCATTCCATTATCATGTTTATTTTATTTACATAGGTTGCATATTTGCATACATATTAGAAATATTATTTCATGATTGTTTAGTTGATTGGTTCATATAAAATAAAAGCTTTCAAAATGTGACATGACATGTCACTCCATTATTATATCAACTTATCACCTTGTACATATTATTCTTGAAATCAACATGTCACATTGGTCTTTAAATTATTTATTATGAGTAGAGTACACTTCTTTACATATATCTTCTTGCACAAACTTAAAAATGCTAACCTACAATGGAGTCTAGAAACATGTCTTTGATAGAGTCTCCCTTTTATGGTGTCTTTGGAAAATAAAATATTAGAACACCTAAAATAAAATAAATTTACCCACCCATCTTGGTCATTGGTGGTGAGGCCTTGATTTTTACTATTTGCATGGGTCCAAGGTTTGGGGGTGAAGGCCGTAAAAATAGAAAAGTAGATGCTTTTATGAAATCAAAAGCTTATGAAAATAAAAAAGTCAATCATACATCTTTCTCCCTTTTTTAACCTTTGGTGTTGAGCATCTTACTAGTTACATGGGGTTGGAATTAGGGAGAGATGCCTTTAGTCACCTATATCTAGCCTTCGGTGATGAACTCATTATCTTCCTTGTCACATGAGACTAGGTGTAAAGGGTCACAAATAAAAGTAAGAGATAGATTCAAAATCAATGCCAAATCAAAAAGAGTGTCTAAAAATAAAGTTATTCAAATGAATTTGTCCATATGTTTACATTTAAAGAAGGTATCTTTTTCCCATTTACTAGTTCTGTCAGGGAAAGTTCTTTCTAGGTGAAGCCAATAAAGTTAGTATTTTATAAGTTTAGCAAGAAGTACATATTCCCATTTATTCATAAGGATTAGGCATCTTCTTTTTCATATGAAATTTTTATTTTTGGTTCATCACACATTTATCATGTTTTCCCCTTTTTCATCCCTTGCTATAAATTAAAGGTTATATATTGTGTGAATAAAGCAACTAGGTAATCACTTGAAAGATAAATGTTAGCGTTATCATAGTTACATAAGTACATCTATCACATTAAATCATTTTCATATATTATGTTTCCACATACATAATAATTTACCCAAAAAAACATATCAAAAACAAAGAGATACACATATACATATATCATCACATATCTAGTCCTCTAAAGTGCATGAGATAAGAAGTTGAATTGAAAATAAAGAGTCACATCACATAATGATCAATGAGAGATATGCCAAAACATCCATATATATATCATCTAAACTATCAATTTAATAAAATAAAAGTATCTTATACAAACACCTATATGGAGGGCCAATATGCCTTTAGGCATATCAAAAATAATCAACATCAATAATGGTATGTTAAAAACATTTACAACAAGTCTTAAAAACCTATCCTCTTCATCTGAGATGGAGCTAAGGTAGAAGAATGTCTAGGGATGTAGCTCTAATGACATCTCCTATTCATTCCTCCCTTTGATGATGCCTCCTTGTCTATAGGTTGGTGTTTAGGAGGGTTGTCCCTACCTAAGCCTCCCTTTGATATTATCTTTCCTATCCTATGACTAGAGGCTCTGCTACCTCCTCCTCCCACCATGGTATCCACCAAGGCCTCTACTCTCCTCACCTTGGACAACATAGTGTTGTTCTCTATCCTCAATGCTATCATCATCATTAAGGCATGTTTATCTAGGGAAAACATATATGTATGATGCCTAATCCCTAAAAGAAGCCTAAGATATACCAACAACTAGACTCGTGTTTGACTAGTGCTCAATTGAAATAGATTGATTAGATTATCCTTGATCATCTTCCTCCATGCACATATATTATCTAATATCATAGGGTACACAAGATACATCATATATAATTGACATGTAAAATTTGATACATAACTAGAAGAAATCAAAATATAAGCTATAATCAAGAATGAACAAAATCAATAATTTACCTAGATCTCCCCTTACCACTTGGGATCAAATTCCTCATCTATAACCTCCTCATTTATGTCAAGGTCCTCCTCCATCTCAACATGTGATAGGTCCTGACCCTCTCCATCTCTTCGCTAATGCTACTACTACTATGTATGTCCCTATGGTAGTGGTGGGGTGGTGGTGGTGGTGATGATGGACCAATCTACTGCAATTACTTAGCTCCAAACTATCCTCCTCTTCCTCTGATTGACTATGGGGTTAGTTAGGTAATAGGCACCCCTTTCACAAGTGGGTGTCATACTAGTCACCCCAACCTCATAGATATTGCCTTGTGAGTCATCCTATACACAACCCTAGGGATGGGAAGGTTATTCATATAGGGAATATTGAACTATTAAGGTAATCAATTAATAGGGTGCACCTCAATCTATATTAACTTATCTCAAACTTGGATGACTTTAGTGACTATCACAAGATAAACTTCCTCATTGGCTTATTACCAAACCATGTCCTAGTAAGATAGGGTAATAAAATATTCTATCATCAAAAACCCCATAATCTAGGGTAAATCACAAAAGAGTGCCATGTTTACCCATTTAATGGCTCTAATGTCCTCTGGTGCCCCAATCAACACCCCCCTCTAGTAAGGAATCATCCTCTCATAGACCCAACCCATAATGATGGTTAGGTGGCTAATAGAAAGTTACCCTAGGTAAGTCAGTCAATACAAATCCCTATAGGTCCATGCTAGCATAAATTTTCTTTAGGCATAGTAGGCCCCTCTTTCCTCTATAAGTCACATGATTGATGACCATATGTAAAAGAGTCTATTTGTTCCATTGTCTCCCACTAATTGGGAGGCAAGGATAATGATGATGGCCTTCCTCAGATTGGGGGTCACTAATCTCTCAATCTAATAAAGTCTCACTCTACACTTTTCACCCACATTAGGTATGTTAGAGTCTCCAAAATGATCTACCTAGCTATAGGTTTCATGATAACTGTCAACATCATAGATAGATACCAATCATAAAAAGATTGGTGATCTAATACACGTCCAAGAGAGTGATTGTTGACTCTCTTAGTGCTTGAGGAAACATGAAAGTGTTTTGGTTAGGGTCATAATAGGTTAACATGTTACATAATAGAGCTAGAAGAGGGGGTGATCCCTACCTGTGCTATAGGAAGTATCCCCACTTGATTGAGTAAGGCTAATTCATTAGATTTTAGAAGTACCAAGACTTGAGAGATCCATTCTTGATCCTAGGTTTTATTTCATAAAATACAGGACCCCTTAAATAATCAAAAAGCCCCTACATCAATCAAATAAATCAAATTCGTAGTTCAAACAAGTAAAAAACCTTCATATTCCCTCAATGTGAGAAACTATCCTAGCATATAGGTGCTGGTAATGTAATTACCCCAAGTGATTATGTAACCACCCCAAGTAGTTGCATAACTTACCCAAGATGGTGATATCATAAATACCTCATGCTGATTACAAAATTACCACCCTATAAAGGGTGGTGGTTTTGTAACATGAGTAATGGTTTTGCTAGCCACCCATGGATTCCCCAAAAATCCCCTAAAAACCACTCTAATCTACCCAAAACCTAATGAATTCCAAAAATATATAATCTATCCCTCAACAATGACCACAAAGCAATTTTTTAAAAATTTCATTGGATTTCAACTAAATTTTGATTAAAATTTTAAATTTGGGGTAAAAATGAAAAAGTTAGCAAAAATTGACCTGATTGTGCCTAATCATGCCTCTCACTATTATGTTCACCATATTTTCATCACCCTCATTTTTATGACCAATTTTGTGCTCAAAATGGTCATCGGCTTTCAAGAACTCAAAAATCTCTCTCAAGGTAAATGACATAAATGAACTATTTTTAGAAAGTTTTTAAATATATTGGGCCCCAAACTAGCCATTATGATTCAAAAGATTTACATTTTTGATGTGACCTTTTATTTAATATTTTTTATTGTGATCATAGGAATTTGACAATAGAGAGGAGGTTAGATCAATTGTTAGTTTCATAAAATAATGAAATCAACACACTAACATGCTAACATCTCTAAGCTTAGATCTTAGGGGGAGCATAGTGAATAAAATACATATTAAAGCCAAATTAAAATGAAAATAACAACAATCCTTACCTTTCTTGTGAGCTCTAAATGATTTTTGCATGGCTTGCTTGATTTATGCTCAAAGACTCTTTGGCAATGGATTTTCTTTGCTCCTTCTCTCCTTGGCACCATTGTGGCTTGATGGATTGGCTCAATATTTTGGAATTATAACATTATTATCATGATTCTTATGCAAAACTTACATTATAACTCTACAATATCCAAGCTCTCCAAATGAAGAGGCAAATGCATGTATTTATAAGCTTAGGAACTAACCCCAACTCAAAGTGAGTTAAAGTGTAGTTTAAACATGGAATGGGCTCAAACCTAATTTAAGTGAGTTAATTAATCCTAGTAGAGTTAAAAGGTGTCAAAATCTCATTATTTGTAATGAATAGGAATGGGTGAGGTATTTTGAGATATTTTCAAAGGCTTGACAACTCATAAATGTCATGATAAAAAGCTAGGATATTCTTGATTTTTGAATTTCCTTTTTTAAAATTTCATTCTTTACACAGGGATAATTAAAATAGGCATTTAATTTTTATTTATATTGTTAATTAATTATATTTATGATTTTTATCTCTTTCAAGATTTGATTTTATGTGTGCACTTACCCCATTTAATAGGTCTATAGGCCAAATTTCATGTTATGATGCCACAGTATAATTAGAGATGAATCCGTGAGAGGTTTTTGTTACTTATGGTAGGATGCCCCAATTAGGGATGTATAAACATGATTTTGAGATTTGATGAATGATGCAAAAGAGAATTTGGGACGTTTAATGATTCTTGGGAATTTTTTTTAAGGTTTGGTAAAAATTGGTCTAAAGTCTGGTTGAAGGCCATTGGTGGCTAGTTTTAGGTGTCTACATTTATCACGTATATAAGTTATTTTTCTTATATCTCATAACTACTATATTATCACTAAATTTTTTACAAGTTATTATGTTCTCTTGTAGCAAGTTTTATAGTTTTGTAGGTACACATGGCTCAACACTAGGTTCAGTCCCTTGATGAGATGATATAGGTATTATGATATTTCATGCATGCATGGTACATATTATTTCCATGTTCAATTACACAGTCCATTTTTCACTTTTCTTTAAAATTTCACTTGAATCTGATTTTATATCTACAAGTTACACAAAGTCTTGATAGGGTTTATTCCTCTGTTTGGGTAATTATGGTGAGTATTTCTAACCTCTCATTTCCTTTTTATTATGATTTAATTAGGAATAAAGCTTGTCAACTCATGACAAGGTGCCCTCCTGAGAGGGAAATATGTATGTATCTAAAATTTACATGGTGTGACACTTATGATACAAATCTGATGATGATGCAATGACCTCTTTTCTTATGATCAATAAAGAAATATCTATCTCTATTCCTTCCCTATGCTTCCTTATTCCTATTTTGACCCCTTTGATCCCCTTGATTCTAACCTTTCTATCCATTTTCACTTTATTTCAAAAACTAACCTAAGTGAATTTTTTTTGCCCCAGGTAACAGAACCACCCTTCTATGTTACACAACCACCATGGCGGTTATATAACTTAGGAGGTGGTTTTGACAAAAAAAGGGAGTTTTGCATTAAAAAGGTGGTGGTATTGAAATGTTTAGTAGTAGTTTTGACACATAAAGTGGTGGTTTTTCAACACCCATGCAGAAAGTGATAGTTCTATCATAGTTGAAATGCCTTCTAAAATTAGCTCCCATAACTTCAGTTTTCATATGTTTTATATAACTAACATCACATTTTTTATTTTTACCACCTTGTGTTTTCTTCCAATTAGGCCCAACTAAATCCTATTTTTAATCCTTTTTTGTTCCTCTCAAGTTGAACTCACTGTCATACTTAGTTGAACTTCTCCATGCAATCTCTCAATGTTTCCTATAAGAAATCCAATTTTGGCTTGAATTTACATCCAAAAATTACCATTAGAAGTTTCTATTGAGAAGATTTTATAGGGAAAAACTTACTATAATTACCAAGAGATTCAACCTATGTTATTTTTGAGTCAACCACATAGTTGAAAGTACAGAAGTGTTCTTGGTGAAAGAAACTTAGACTTTATAAATCTAGGACATTAGCTAGCCTCAAGTCAACTACTCTCCATTTATGGATTATATTTACCCTTTTTTCATCTTGTCCTAGAGTTTGTGCATCCTCAAATAAGAAAGTTTCTAGAATTTATAGATGAACATATGGAGCTAGCATACTAAGGATTCTTCTATCAACACACCACATACACTTCAACTAATTTATACCAAAATTAGGTTGGAGTTTTCCTAATTTATAATATTTGTTTTCTTTATTAGATTAGATGTAGTGTATCTCGTTTTTGTGTTAGATTAATTTTCCATATTAAAAAAAAGAAGAAAAATTGACAGTGAAAAAGATTTATGCCCTTTCATTTCTCTTTGATATAAAAATATAGCTAGTTTTGATTTATGCTTTCATCTAAGTAGATTAGTTTCCTTACCAATTTGTAATACTTTTTAAAATCATATTGAAAAGGATATTATTAATTATGTAGATTATTTCCATCCAAGATAAATTTCCTCTTTCAATATCTAAATGAGTCTCTTGCACTCCAAATAATCACCTAGTCAAACATAGAAATATAGATAATTGTAGGTGCATACACAATAGTGGTAGATTGATTATGTTATTTGTATTTAAGGGTTAAAAACACTATAATTTTCCTCTTTCAAAATAAAAAAATCAGAACTAGTATCTCTTGTTTTCATCTTTTCAAATCATTAAAAAGAAAAGTATTTTGTTTGTAGTAAATTAGAAAGGTTGAAAAACTAGTTTAGTTTGTAAGTAAATAATAAAATCCATAAAAAATTGTTTCATTGTTGTGGATTTAAATCATATTATCTTCTCACATTATTTACATGCATAAATTCAATTTATATATTTATTTCATTTCATACAAAAATAATCAAAATAAACAAAAACATCTCAATTTATATATAATGTTTTACAAGCTATGAACCCCTTACAATGGGCATTAGTCACGTGAATCCAAATGTTACCTTGAATCTAGGTTTGGTGTACAATATCACCTAGAATACCTTGTTGTTTTCCCTCACCATCACCACTCATATCACCTTGAAATATTAAACTATTTACATGTTCTGCATGGCCTTCCCTTTTCTTCTAGGGGTTTGAGTATGGTGTTTTTATATGTTCTTAATCTTGATTTAATTACTCTAGGTATCAATATATTGGAATCATAAATGAATGAAAGCTACAAGATAGACTCTAGGACCTCAATGCCTTATCCCATCATTAGTGACATTAGATCATTGATTCAACATGCACATGAGATAGAGCACTGGCACAATCAAATCAACTCTCATGCCATCCTCATCCACCCTTGAAAATAGAGAATGCCCAATCAAATATGCCACCACCTTATAAGCTGTGAACCCATTTTTAGTGGATGTTAGTCATGTAAATCTAATAGTTTCCCTAAATCTAGGACTGGTTTATGATATAGACCCCTTAGTATATGATATCACTCAAAATACCTTATAATTTCCCCTCACAATCACCACTAAGCTCACCTTGAAATATTTAACTATTTGTATGTTCTATATGGCCATGCCCTTTATTCAAGGGGTTTGAGTATCATGTTTGTGTATGTTCTTAAGCTTGATGTTATTTTTATAGTTGTTAATATATTGGTAGCATTGATGAATAGAATATACAAGTTAGACTCTTAGACTTCAATGTCTTATCCCCTCATGAGCAAAAATGCCAACTTGATTCTCATGATGTCCTTGTCCACCCTTGACAATATAAAATGACCAATAAAATATGCTATCACTCTGTAAGGGTAACGACTCACCTTATTAGAACTAAATAAAAACACATGTAGTATTTGATGATAGCTTAGTATTGTGATTTGGATGTATATGATATATTTAATTTTCTCAATTGATATTTATATGTTGATTATAAAAATGATTTACTTGTGATTATTATTATCTCCTGATACAAGTACTGGAAATATCATTTAACCATTATTATAGGTATAATCAATGAGTTAGGCCCAAGAGTGGAATATTTTTGCAAACCATTACAAAATAAATTCATATGTTTAAAATGGGTAAGATGTAAATTAAAGTTTTTGTTTAATCTATTTTGAATTGAATTGAATAATACTAATAGATATAAACTATTGAAATTGAAATACAAGAAATATATAGATCTAGAAGTAAAATGTAGAGTTTACAGAAGTGAATGTGATCTAAAAATAGTAAATAAATACAATATATGCAAACTTCCCTCAAACAAGTTTTATGATGACTTTGAACGCTAATTATTAGTGAAAACTGCCTAAGAAGACTTGAAAATTATGCCACATCTAAAAATAAAATTGTAAACTATGTTGGGATAAGGTCATACTAGGAGGATAAGAATGCAATATGGCCTTATCTATTAATTGGGGTCATGTCCTATTGATAATGTGATTGATTTTTATATCTAGGTCTATGTGCCTATTTGTGAGGGGTTTTTATTAGCCTGTGTGTCCTTAATTATCACTTTGAATCCCTACAACATAAAACTTATAGATTTTGTACAATAAAAAAAATATAAATCAAATTTACAAGGGGGAATAGGGTTAGGTAAATAAATAAACTATCCTAAAAAACCACTACATAATTTGAGTGTTGCCTACATAGCCCAAATGGGCTTTAGGTTGATGTAGTTCTCCCTCTTAGAGTGAGTTTGTGATTATTGAGTATTGATATATGGATGCAACTAGATGAATTATTTTAGATGATTGATAATGAGTGCCCTTGAATTCAAATAAAATATATTTAGACTTGGCCTATGACTATTAGAATGCTTTAGAATTAGATTTGGGAGAAATAGTTCTCTTTTGCTCAATGTACAATAGTATTGCCAAGTGATTGTTAGATGTGTTTAGAGAAGCCCCTATATGATTATATAGGGAAAATTTTTAAATATTTTAGCTAACTAATTTTTTTTAAAAGTATGAGAGGGGTAAGATAAAATGCTTTGAATTTAAAAAGGTATTGTTAGGGTGTGGGGGACAAGGTCATAGTGTGACCCTATCTGATAATATGTGATCCTATCATACAAAGACAAAGACTATTAGAATTGGATGAACATGAGTCTTAAGCCAAATAAGGATGTCTGAGTATTAGTAAGAAAATTTATATAGCAATGAATGCTCCTATAGATATTATAAGTTAGTAAAATGGCAAATTGGCCAAGCAGGGTAAATATGTCAAATTTAAACAGTGTCAAACACTTAATGATTAAATTTATTTCTTCATTTACCCCCAATTTATTATAGTGATGTAATAAAATGAAATTAATAGAGTAAAGTAGATGATAACTTTTGTGTATACACTTTATCTTTTGATGTGAAGTTTGATCATGCAAGGTGCATTAATTTAAAATCTACAACAATGTCACTGAAAGCAGTTAATATCTATATTTGAAGATTGAAAATATAAAATTTAAAAAGAGAGCAAGGAAAGTATACACAAAAATTAGTATGTAATATAATTAATTTATAAATTGAAAATGGAGAAGTGGGCACACCCCCGTATTAAGGCATTTGGAGAAATGTTGAAATTATGGTAAATTGGGAGTGATCAAATCTTAATTTGAAAACCAGTGAAAGTCCTTGAGTTAGAAATATTGTGTGATCCAACTTTCATTTGACTATGTAGATTACTCTATCAATTAATTGAAGGATGGAACCATCAAATGTATTTTGTTACATAGAAAAAGTGAAACCATAAACATTGAATGCGACTAGACTCTAACATGACCCACTTGCAACATAAAGATGAATCACACTACTGCAGATGGATCTAGATTATGTTTGAAACTTTAAAACTTTTGAACTTTGAAAAATTTGAAATTGCCATGTAGTAACTTGAACATGAATGATTATCATGCCCCATGTATTATAGTAAATTGATATTTGAATGCCATTTGAACTTTGTAACTTGTAATTATTTTACACATGCCCAGGTATATGCATCACATATATGTGAATATGTTATTAAAACAACAATAGGAATGATCGCACATGTATGTTATTTTTCCCCATAATTTAAAAATTCTAAATCATGTTATAATTTTGAGAACCATATTTTTCCATAAATATAAATTTTGTTGCGCACGAGACTAGAATTATCAAGACAATCCCATTGTGATGCCCCCTTTTTAGATGAGAGACATATCCTTCAAGTCAATTATCTAAAAAAAATCATATGTGAAATATATAATCATGTAGTATCACTTTGAACATTTGAAATAGATTGCATCATAGTATTGAATATAACATTGAATTGTATATGAAACATGTGTTAGATAGATATATCATCGAACTATAAAAGCAACATGTGCATAATATGTATCATGGCACCAAAGTAAGAATAAAGAGAATAAGTAATGCATGATATGATCATGACATCATATTAAAAATCAATAAACCTATAATCACTTTCATATAATGTCACACATAAGGGCCAAAGGTCAACATGTGCATATCACATAAACACATAAGGCCAAGGGCCACACACAAATTATAGGAGAATACCATACAAGTAACAACATGTAAATATCTTACATATACAAGGACAAGGGTCACACATAATAAGCAATCAAGTCCTAACTTATCATGCATAGTCAAGTAAGAAAGAAGCATAGAGCAAATGAGATAGTCTACATCATCATATGTATCAATGCCACTGTTAGAAAATATAATGTAAAGTATGAGTGAATAGAAAAAAAATTGTATGATACATAGCTTGACATGGTAGAAAATTTGTGGATATATACAACATGTTGAAGTCTTCATGGAGAACAAAGAGATACCCCCAACTTAGCAAGGTTGTTGGGTAATAAGGGAAGCCTAACATCAAAATACCATGTAAAAGTATGCCCTATATTACACTGACATACTTCATGAAAAATAATGTGTTTTTAAAATTTAAATATGCTATTTACTTAAATGAAATAAATAACATAAGTAAATAATCTAGAAACATTTAAAAATGCTCTTTAGGACTTGATTTTGATTTTTTCAAGTATTGCAATTTTTTTGAATTTTTTAAATATACGAATGTTTTTTAACTTTTTGAAATATTTGAAACTTAAAATATTTGAAAAGGGGTGTTAAGTATTTTATCAAATTTTGAGTAAATAGAATATAATTACCTAAATAAGATAAATTATTGTGTAAAATCATAATGCTAAAAATATGCAATAAATAACACAAATTGATTTGGAACTTACTATATTTGAAAATATGATAAAATGGGAATAACAAAGATAAAGTATACATGAGTAAAGATATCACTAAAAATTAATATCTAATGAAATTGATCATGAAAGCCTTGAACCTAACATTAAATATAAAGTACTTAGGTGAAAATTTGCTAATGCAAAATTGAGATATAAACTAAAAAATTAATTGTTGGCTGATTATGAATTAGGAATCTTACTCTCTAGATAAGGCCATTGGAATTATACAAGGGTGTGGTGCACTGGTATCCTTAAGGTGCATAGACAACATGTAGGTTTTTATGATCTATAATGATATGATGGGTTTGTTTCACTTGTGTGTTCTATCCAACTGTATGGGAGC
Organism: Torreya grandis; assembly: GCA_037957365.1. Lineage (NCBI taxonomy): Eukaryota > Viridiplantae > Streptophyta > Pinopsida > Cupressales > Taxaceae > Torreya > Torreya grandis. The sequence goes on from JARHVA010002455.1 coordinate 969,929, forward strand.
TCTTATTTATTGTGGAAACCATTCTTTGTCATCTTTTTCACCTATAAACCTAGCTTAATAGAACATGTATGATAAACATAATAATAATAATAATAATAATAATAATAATAATAATAATAATAATAATAATAATAATAATAAAAAGTGTTATCTATTGAAGTTATGTTAAACCTCAACACCTCAATATTGAGTGATACCTACATATCAATACTCTGAAAAGGGATCAACCTCCATGTAGTTCTCCTACGCTATGGTGGTATGTGTGAAATACTAGTGCAATGCTAGACACTTATGCAATTATAGTATAATTAAGTGATTCAACCATGAATTTTTACCTTAGAGGTGTATTTATACTTTAGCTTAAGGATACTAAGGTTATATGTATTCAGATTGGAAGAAATAGGGAATTTTCTCTCAATGCATAAATAGAATTCTGGTGCTTTTCAATGCAAAATCCTCTGTGTAAAAAGACTTTAAATTATGGATTTTTTGTGATTAATTAGAAATTCCTTCAGATGGGGCTTTCAAAACTTATGGTAAAACCAATTACATGAGTTTTAAATTGAGAAAATAACTATTATTTGGCAAGAGGATGCAACCAATAGAACTACATAAGACTAGGGAGTAAGATAGTCTAAATGGCACATTATTGTTTGAGGAGCAAAGATATCTGAGTTAGGAGTATGGATTAGTCAGGGGATAAAATTGAGTTGTTTTGGTTGAGGAATATGGAAAATTTGAGATCATTAGTTTCTTTTAGGAATGGTTCATCCACATATAAAATGAAGGAAAGGTGGTTAAAATACCATGGAATGAGGCATGAGCTAAATGTGTATAAGGAGTAGTCATAATTACATTATTTCAACTTAAATATTAATTTATGTGTCTATATTTACCACCATTTATTTTAGTAATGTAATGAATTAAAATTACTATAGTAAAATGAAAATACATATCTGAACTTACTTGTGAAGAATAATCTTAAATGTAAGCCACAATGTTGAATTATGCTTCATGCATATTCTATAATGAAACATGTATAAAATTAGTTTTTACTTAAGAATAAAATCTAAAATTAAAATATAAGAAACCTATATATAAAATAAAAATGAATGAATACATGATTGGGTATGTGAACCATTTGTGTTTTTTGGTGTAAAATTGATAATTGTAGAGGGTAGGACCATGAAGATTTCTATTCGTTAAATATCTTGGATTGGAATATGAATTCCCTAATAGTCATTGATAGGAAAGTGAGATTAAGAACCCAAGGTGTGCTTAAATCCATCATTTCATACCCAAAGTAGTAGCATATCTTAGAACTATTGTATGAATTCTAATAGATTAATCTGGTGCAAAAAGTTAAACTAACTACTACAAAAGAATAAGGTTTTGTAAAATATTAAAAATTTGAAATTAGAATGCAATATAAAAATCAATAATCAGCATGCAAATGACCAATATAAAACTTAAAATATATTCTTAAACTTAAGATAAGGTAGGTAAATTATAAGCAATCAATAATGAGAGTGAAGGAAATTATACCATCATCTTGCTCTAAATTTACCTCTAATTTTACATGGTGTGCCTCAAATTTAATAAAATACTAGTGCTTGAATGCTTACTTATTGGATTGCTATGGATTATTAAGATTTTGACACAATGATATCATGAAAAGATTGATAATATGTTAGTTAGATTTTCATGGGAAGAGGGTCATTTAATTAGATGGTGGCAAGGAAAATGGAGTGCTAAATTTTGTTCTTGTAGGTGGAAATATCAATAGTCTAGGAATTTATAAATATTTAAAAAATTACTTTGAATTTTTGAGAAGGATATTAGGGATGGGATCTAAGTGATTAGGATAATTAATGAGGATTAGCTTAATGGAGGTAGGTGAGATTAAGGAATGTAAAATTTTGAAAAATGAGGATGCATGGCTCTAGGTGGATTATAATTTCTAGAGGGGTTTTTAGGCTAATGAATAATGATTAGATAGTGATTAATAGGTGGATTAATAGGAATGGTAGTTATGAATTAGGTAGGATGTGAATTTAATATTCACAAATAATGAATAAGACAATATTAAGGACAAATGAGATGAGATAACGAAGAATTAGTAATATGATGGGATGATATAAGGTTAATATAATAAGATATGATATTAAAATAATGATAAAAGAGGACTAGGAGGATGAGTAAGATAATTTAGATGAAGTTAGATGAAATAGAGATGATATGGAAATGAGAAAATTTTTATGTATACATTTTCCCCCTCTTTGAAAGGGCATTATGATTACAAGAAGTAATGGTCTTTCAAAGAAGAAAGATAGTCATGGAAGTTAGTATGTTAGTGGATAGATGATGCCCCTCAAGGGGACATGAAGGGAAGAATGAGACATGTATACTCAAAATAAATGAGGGGGGGGATGGGTAAATGGATATGGGATTAGATGGGATAAATATAAAAAATATGATGATGAAGAAGAATATTGATGCCAATAATGAGCTAAATATTGACTATGGCTTAGATAAATAAATATGCATGAGAGAAAAAATGATAATGTCATAGTTGTCAACATGTCCCAAATGAGAATCAACTATGACCGAATGATGATAAAAGGTTGGAAGATTTCAATGTATCTTAAGTAGTGATACATGTTAGAGAGAGGTGTAGACCTTGATTAGATGATTGGCCACAAACTTTTAATATGACTTGAGCAAGGATGCATGCAAGGTAGAGATTTGACCCTAAATAAGATCTCAAGAGGAGCTTAACGCATTTAAAAATTGAAAATAGAATTAATAAATGATGAGATCAAGTGACCAAGAGATGAAGGGGAGGAATTGGTAAGTATGATGAGCTGGCCTCAGACACTCTATATGACTAAGTGCTACCAACATAGTCCCTATGGGACCTCAGTCCAATGTAGTTCTCCTTAAAAGGGAAGAATGATTTAAGGTATGAGAGGATAAAATATGAATGGATGAAAATATATTTTGTAATAGATGTGTTGGATGTGAGTGATGGTGATAAACATAGTGTTGGAAAATTAATGAGTGATAATGTGATTTATAGTGATGATTCCCTAGTCAAGGACACATGTGAGGGAATGAGAGATGATGATAAATTTATATCCCTATACATGCCCTAATCAAGGGAATAAAACATAAAATTTAAATGACTAGGATATTTGTGAGCTTTTGACATATCACAAGTAATGATGGATGCTTAGGAGAGCTACATATATAAATAAGATGAGAATTTGATTGATTGATTGATATTGTAGCTCATAGATTTGACTAGTGAAGAATGAATGATTATGATGATGAAGAATTAGATAAGATGAATAAAGATGAGATAATGTGATGATAAATGATATGATTGTGTGATGGTGACTAGGTATAATGGGGTGATTAGCATAATGACAAGGAATAATGGAGAAAGAGGATGAGTTAGTGGAATGAGAAGTAAAAAAGGAGTTAGTTATACCTATTCCTTAAGAGACATTTGGCATTGGTCCATGTGATATAAATGATATAAATTCCATGTGATCGACATCATAGTGAGTGAGGGCAAGAATATCAGTAACCAGATGAGTATGAAGAACCTATAAGTAATTTTATTTTTTATGGTATGTTAAATTTATGAGCATTAATTTTGTGGATTTTAGGAAAATAATGAATATGTGTTTGGCAAAATATGAGCTCATTTTTTCCAAATATGAGTTTGTGAAGCATATACATAGTATTATTAGAGTTAAATGTGGGATTATTAGTTCAAAAGAGGGATAAATAGGTTTATAGTGGTCACAAATCCATGACTAGGGTTGTAAATTTGAAAAGGGGAGCCATGGGTTCAAAAAAGCATCCTAAAAAGATGTTAGGGCAGGGGAAAAATCTCACATCTGTAGAAATGTGAGATTGGATTAGCTAACATGAAATCATGGCTATGTAGATGTAGGTTGGGTTAAGGGAAGAAGTTAGTGATTTGTAAAAGTTACTAAGTGAGATAAAAGTTTATGTATAGATTTGTTGACATGTTTATAAGAGGAACTGACTATGAATAAATCTTTGAGATTGACATTGCCTATAGGCATGCCTCTAGGTTGGTCGATTGGATTCAATAGGTGGTGAAAATATTGGGATGGGGGTAGTGATAGAGAATGATATTAGACCATCCTATGTGGTAGAGGATAAGGATATGAGGGGACAAGGATGGATACAATACATATATAGAACAGGTAGGGCTGTATCAACTCCATGTGATAGAGTCAGAGCAAAAGACCATAACATATTTGAGGAGTGAGATTTAGAGTATGGGGATTGAGATAACATAATTGGTGTGGGCAAGTGATGATTTCTAGAGTCATTTAGTGATTTCATAGGGAGAAGTGATAGAATTACAAGACCAACTAGTTTTTTTTATAAAGTTAGGTTATACAAAGAGATACACACATGAATTCTATATAATCACATATGACTATGTTGCTTAGTCATATTTCCCAACAAGATGCACAAATTACTACATTATAGAAATAGATCTAGGAGATGTGAACAACCCAGGTGTAGTTTATATATCTATACACATAATATGAGTAAAGGGATGCTAATTCACATAGTTGAGATGGAGATAAATGTGGATTGAATATTATTGAAAGAACTGAGATTAAGTTATTTATAACCCATATAGAGAGGATGGTCTAAGAGATTGAGTATTGGAGGGGATTATATGAGTAGGTTATTCCAATTAGTTAGAGGGAACCATATTACATAGATGATAGCTAATCAAGAGGTTTATTATACTTTAGGACATCAAAACATTCTATACACCTACCATTGAGGTTACCACCACCTCTGCTAACTGGTTAAAGTGGCTTGTGATTCTAGATGTGTATTAGATGTTGGCACATGGATATCCATTATGCATAGTTTGATTTATATAAGATCATGTGATTAGATATATGATGTATATGATGAGTCAATGTACTTGGTTTTATTTTTCATGATGTATGGCTATTATAGATGATTACATAGATTAGGTGTGATTTGACATGCGATATTATAGATATATGATGTAGTTAGTTGTATGTGTTTGGATCTAGATGTAAGATGAGATATTAGATATATGATGTTAGAATTTAATGATTTAAATTTATGGATGTTATGGATGGATTAAATACCTATTTATATGAAGATGGATATATTTATATGAGAGATGATATATTATGAGGGATGCATGGTCTCAGTTTAAGTATTGCATGTAATGGTTACTTACATGTGAGGAATAAATGACTTATATGATTATTATCATGTTTTATGTTACTATATTAATGGTCATGATGTTCATGTTTCAAAACCAAATTTATAATCTCATACGTGTTTTATGTCATCCAATTTTATGAGAGAGATGTGATGTGGTTAGTTGAGAATGAAAGTAATGAGTAGAAAAAATAGATGGGGTAGGGAATCAATAAGCAAGATGGGTGAAGAGTAGGGACTGAGAGGGGTAAGAAATGGGGGGTAAATAAGAGGATTTAGGGATTAAAAGAAATCATTTTCACCCTATAATTTATTGAAATATGTCTCTAGTTTGTGAGAGAAAGATGGTTGGAATCCCCCATAATCAACATAGGAACAAGCAGGTTATCATAGTACCAACATTTAGATGATAATGGTGATCCTGTAAGTAATTTTGTTTTTTATATTTGGTATTTTAATTAAGAATTTAAGAGAATTTAATATGGTAGGTAGGTTTAGGGAATGAATCCATGTTTGATGAAACATGGGTTCATTCATGGTAATTATGGGCCTACATACTTACAAGTTCATTAGGGAAAAGTTCAAGATAAGGTAGTGAGTCACAACTATTGGTTAATTATGGAATCAAGGTTAGGGTCACAGGTCTACCAAGGGTAGTTTTGGGTTCACAAATGCAACCCATAGAGTTAAGAGGTTAGTCAAGATGATCTTACATTTATTGAGACACAAGATTTGGAACACTGACTATGGAAATGGATAGACTAGTCATGGGTTTAGTTGGGTTATTGGAATGATGCACTCACATATAAAGAGATGTGGGTTCATGAATGTGACTAAAAGTTTTTATGAGGAACCTATGAAGTTAAGGATAGGTAGAGATAACTATATCATAACACTATAGTCATGATATCACTTATAATAGATGTGAGATGGTAGTTGAGGATGTGAGATTGAAATTGGTTTATCATAGCAATGCCATGGCTCTATAGATGTGATATCATGTATGCAGATGCATGTTAGTATGAAGGGGCCAAAAGTTTGTCAAAAAGGGAGAGAAAATTTAGGATGAAATTGGATAAGTTGGGGGGGTTAGATATGTGTCAAAGTTAGTAATAAAATGAGTGATAGATAGGCTAAAATGATGATGTGTGGATGTGGTGTAGGAGGATTCACCATTGATCACATCACGTGGGTGGTGGTTAGCAGTCTATGGGAGATCCACACACTAGATGTTGTGAGTTTTGGATTTATTGAAATGGTTGGGTTATACATTGTAGATCAAATGTCATTGATTAGAATAGATAGGGCATTGATCACTATACTAATTGAGTGATTGTGTAGTGAAATTAGTATATTCCAAATATCAATGAAGGAGATGACATTTACTTTAGAGGACATATAAAGGATTTATTGGATCTTGATCAAAGGGGACCAACTATACTAGAGGTCTTAGGCCCTGATGGTGATGATCATGCACTTGATATATCATATGATGGTTGGCTTATATTAGGGGTGACTCGATGTTAACAAGTTATATCACTAATAATGGATGGAGACATTGCCACTAAAACTTATGAATCTTATCAGTGACATCTTGCTGGATGATAAGAGTAGGTGGTATTTTATGATTGGTTTGAGAGATGTAGCAACAGATATGGTTGAACATCATCATGTGTTTTTTTTTGGGGTCCTACCATACTAGCACAAATATACAGGGACCTTCACCTGACCACTTATAATAGAGGATGGAGTATCAACTTAATTTATTGTAGACAAGGGCATGGGAGCATGTGTCTATAAAGAGGCTCATGGGGTCATGATAGGTGCAAACACCTATTTATCCAATGGTGTTTGGATGGGATTTGATAGTTGGGGCATAGAGACATCAGGGACCTTATTTTCTATAGATAGGCTATTAATGATTTGATAACTACACATATTATATGGATGCCCTATAGGGGTATATAATAGGGTTAGGTGGAGGATAAAAAGTATTAATCTTATATGATTATTTATTGTTATATTATCAATAGATAGGATAATATTATGGAAAGATATCAATCATATATGTTATTTTAATAATTTGGGTAGCAACAGGTCATCCCACTAGGTCCTCATATATTTACTTAGGTGGTTAGGTAAAGGTAGCTATGGGGATGATCTATTAAAAACACTATAGTGATGTCATATTTTGATAGTGTAGTTGTGATATCATGGGAAAATTAGACAATGATAATTGATTTAGGGGTGACTAAATTTTTTCATGGATGGTGGGCATAGTACATGCCTCCTAGGCTGACACAACCAACATGATGAGAACCTACATTAGAAGATTCTATCCCTTAGGCAATGTAGGAATTTAGGTAGAGATGATAACTGAGAGCCTTGGTAGGTGGAAGATAGAGGTAATAAAGATATGATGGAGTTGAAGGAGGAGGTGATGGAAGTAGAGGAGATGGGGATGTTTAGGAAGGAAATGAGGGTGATAGAGGTGGAGGTGATAAAGGGGGAGATGGAGGTACACATGATTAGACCTAGATAATATGATTAGTAGGGTAGCCATGATGAAAATACTAGTCTAAGTCCTCTACTCCCATGAGATCTATAAATGATCAATGAATTATTAATAGTTTTTAGGTAGAGATCACAACACAAACATATGAGATCATAGAGATAGAGAGGTGAGTAACTGAATGACAATTACATATGATTGGTACCCAGGGATAAATAAGGACTTTCTTAGTTCACATGACTATTCATTTGACTGAGCTAGAAACCTTGAAGATATAAGCATCTTAGCTGACTAAAATTTAGGCATAGCTTATATAATGGGATGCCTAGATCAACACATATAGGAATAGGTGGCCCAATGAGATGCATAAATTTTGAAATTATAGGGTCCAATGAGAGAGCTAAAATTGGCACATGATGATATGACTGATCTATATATACAACTAGAGCATAAGGATGAACATATATAGGTTCTATAGGGTGAGTGGGATAAAGCATAGGAGACAATGCTAGAGGGTTATTCTCAGATGAGTAGAGAGTTAGTGAGGGCTGGGCAAGAGACCCAATACTGAAAGAAATTATATGAGATGGTTATATTGGAAAGACAAAGTGCATTCTAAGGAGAGTACTTATTTAGGTGGATCTTCCAAGACCTAGGTGATATGATCTATTCATCCATCACCACCACCTGATAGTTAGAGTGGGATGTGATACTAGATACATATTGTATTTTATAACATAGATGTCCATGATTTATGTTGTATATATAATTTATGATGTATGCCTAGACATTATTCATTTATATATATGATGAACTATTTTGAGTATTAGATGGGATTATAGTTATATATTGTGATTATAATGATTTATTATTTATGGATGATGTATGATGAATACTCATTGTGGTTATGGATGTTAAATGATTACATATTTAGTGTAGATGATATTTATTGACATGGATGTAGATGATGATGTGATTTGGATATGTTAGATGTTTATGTATTATTATTATTGATGTGACTTAATGATGATATGTGATGACGTTTATGATGAGACATGATATATAAAATGTGATGTGATGTATATGAGTTATGGGACATGAGATTATGGTTTGTGATGTTATGTTTTAAATGTTTATATGGGGCATTCTAATAGATATTCATGGCTATGTAGATTATATATAAATATACAAATGTTAGATAGATGATTATAATTATTGATGGTTATATGTATTGTGCACTTATTACCTTTGTATGGATGAATTTATATATATTTTTTCATGTCTGTAAGATATATGAAAATGATGAGTAGATGATGTAAATGATAGTGATTATGTTTAACTGTGTGTCATGTATCTATTATCTAGATAGTGATGAGTTTGTTCTTCCTACACAAGATATGATATTAATGTGTTTAGGTGAGGAGGGGACATATGTTCAGTTGGTCTAGATAGTAGGGTGGGATAATTTTGAGATGGTGATTGATGTTGGACATATGTTCAGTTGGTCTAGATAGTAGGGTGGGATAATTTTGAGATGGTGATTGATGTTGGGATAGGAGAAGATAGTTATGGGGGGATATAGTATGGATAAGGGGATGTGATGAAGTCTCGAGCCATATTTATTATACCAATCCTTTTAATGTTGTAATAGGAAGTATGCACCATGAAATGTATGTGGTAATGTTGATGTTGTGCCAAAACACGTATCATAAAATTAAAAACTTGTGAAAATAAACCTCTAACTAGATACACCACTAGCATCATCCTGGTGACAAATTTATTTCATGGAATATAAAAGACAATGTGCAATGAATGCATACAAGAAGAAAATGAAAATACATAACAAACATGTAATACATAAAACTAGACAAATCATACACCATAAAAATAATTATAAACAAACATGGTGAATATTATTATGTGTCTTATGGGGATTATGGTGAGCAACCCAAGATTCTGTTATGCCAATGGTATTTTTATTATTTGCCCTGAATAGGGATGGAGACATATTGAGGACATTTTTAAATAATGATGCAAGATTTTTAGGTATACAAGGAAGGGATGATGGTATAGAAAAGGAGGCTATAAGGATAAATATGGGAGGGTAGATAGTAGACTATTGAGTTTAATCAAGAAAATCCATAAGGAATGATCAAGATTATAGGGTGTCGATGAGGGATTATGGGGTGAAAGACAAAATGAAGAATAATGGGGGGATGGGTAGGAAGCTATGGATGGCTCTCCAATAACTTTTCATTGTTATCTCAATTGGATTTTTCTGGATTCCCTATTCTACTAAATGATCACTACCACATTATACATATCTTCTACAAAATCATCATACAATTCTAGGACCAAGGTTAATAAAGAGGATTAAGATGAGGTATGGGAGTGATAGACATATAAATACAAAATAAAAAAGGATTAGGTGGTACAAAAAAATGAAACCCCCAAGCACTTGAGGTATGTTTAGGAATGAGATACTCATAGATAAAGGATCTTTCAAGAGTGACACTAGAAACCTAGTATCAAGGCACTAGAGTCCTGGTTTTCACCATTAGACATTTTTTTGACATTGGATTATGTATAATAATGTATAAATAAGATACAAAGTGAAACTAGCCTAGGCTTAGAACTTCTACAGATGCACGATATTCAAATAATGTATAAGGATGAGACAAAGTGAAATTGTCTTGTCCAATTTTTGGCCATCTTGAGTAGTCAATCTATATGCCTTCGACCCAAATTTGGCAATAATAACATATGGTCTAAGCCACTTAGGCTCAAACTTTACCTATTTCTCATGGTTGGCATTTGTGTTTCACTATGTTTTTTTTAAGGACCAGGTCACCAATCTCAAATTCATGAAAGCAAATTTTCTTATGATATTGATTACATAGATGATTTTAATAGTGTTTAAAATGATCAAGATATTACATAAATTTCTCATCCAAAAGCTCAAGATCCTATAAAAAGGTAGTCTCATAGAATTCCTTAGTGATCAGGCTTGGTAGTGAGATTCACAACAAAGGGAATTTGACCTCAGTGCCACAGACTAATGAATATGGAGTGGTACCAGTTGGATCATGGACACTTATGTGATAGGCCCATAATACATGATATAGCTTGGTATGCCAATTATGACCAACATCATGGTTGATTTTTTAAATAATCTTGAGGATAGTATTATTTATCACCTTGTATTGACCATTGCCTTGTGGGTAGTAGGACATAGACCATTTGTGTTGGATGTGATATTTTTGGCATAAGGATTTAACATCTTTATTTTTGAATGATTTTCCATTGTCTAAGAAGATGACTGAAAGGATACCAAAGTGATAAATGATATAGTGAAGGATAAAATTTGAAATATATTTACTAGTGACATAGGTGAAGGGCATGTATTCCACCCACTTGGTAAAGTATTATGTGACAATGATGATATGATTATGAATATGAAATTATTAAGGATTTATCTTTCCAGTGAGGTCCAATACCCATGATGTGATACAATTCTTGAGATGAAACATTATCAGATCTCCATGTTTGATAGGCTATGCATTTATGAACATATTGATAGGAATCATGATCTATGGTGGGACAAAAATATCCAAGCCAATGAAGCTTCTGGGCTAGGACCAGCCCACTAGCATGGCTTCCAAAAAAGCCATTATAAACTTCCCTGATTACCAAAAGAGCCTCATTTAAGGTTAGACATATTAACAAAGTATTATCATAACCCCACTGATAGAGTGTGATTATAATGATGGTGTAACAAGTGGACTTTTAGATGAAAAATTTATGGTGGTGATAGTTATTATTAGGTGGAAGGATGTCATCATGAAGATATGTATAGATATATTGGTACCAGGGAGGACTAAGATTTAAAATTTCACACACTTGGTAAGATTCCATTGTTTGATGGGTAGGTGATAAGAGTTATTTTACTAAGAAGTGATTTTATTGCATATTAGGGGTCATTTACAATAATGATCTAATAGTGGCCATCACATCAACTAAATTATTATTACCTCTTGGTACTTGATCAAAGGATATGAACTAAAATTGTTGCTTCAAATTGTCAAGCATTTTTTATATGGGAGTACTTGTTGACACTTAGATTTTCACCCTTGAGGAGATATTCATCTCTCCTCATCCAAGCAACAAAATGGAACCATCTCTCTTACTGTGGGTGAAATTTTTGTTGAGATGAATCTCTAGATTAGGGGCTAGCTCCCCTTAATGTACCTTTAAAGCTCTCTCTAATCTATTAATTGTGTATGAAAAGGGGCAAGGAAAACAACTAAGAAAACAAAATGGTGATGCACCAATATGTATTATCCTCCTATTTGACTAAAAATCCACTACTTAAAGGTAAACAAAGATGTTTCACATAAACTCACAATAAAAAGACATTTATACATTAGTATTTTTTAAGTTATATTTAGGAAGGTGCTTGACACTTAGGAGGGTGAAAAATGATTCCACAAAGAGAATAAACTTATACCACTTCTAAGAATCTTATACACTTAGTAGGGGATACTAACAAAGACCTGTAACAACATCCCTTTTGGACATTGGTAAGTGACCATAGATTGACATGCTAGAATAGTAACTTCTTCACTAGTCATTATCAACAAGATTCAAACCGATAATCAATAGTATAATGTGTGAATGGCCAAATCACTTGTATATTTCTTCAAGATTTTTACAACTACAAATCTAGCTAGAGTTTTTCCAATAACTAATGAAGGCTATGAAATGAGCCAAGAGAGTGCATATATATAGATTTGAGAGGTAGATCAATCAAAGGAAGTCTAAGGGTCATTGAGACATGTGTCATCTTGAAAATATCAGTGACATTTGCATGGGAGAGAAATGGGTGAGCTATGCTATGTCACCAAATAGATCAGTTACAATGAGTTGCAACTAAACCAAAAGCATTAGTTACATTTGTTACAACTAAACCAAAGCCTCATTTACAATTGAATCAACTATAGTTGAATAAGTTACAACTAAAACAAAATGCCTCAGTTATAATTGCCACTTGTTACCTTTATCCTCACCTTCAAGTTCCCATTGAGCCTTTCTTTTAAACTCTAACAACTAGTTTTTGTAGTCTAAAATTGATGTTTTACAAGTGATCACTCCCCGAGCATTCCTTTAAAAAATTTTCTCATGGTAATTTTTATTTACCCTTTTACTTCCTTTATATAGGACAATTTTTCCAAAAGAATTCCTCAAAAAATCTTTCCAAAGAATTCTTTTAGACTTTCCATTTGGCCCTTTTGGTTCTTTAAAATGACCCTTTGGCAAAGTGAAAAAGGCCTTTTCTGAAATGAACATACCCTTAAGATTCTTACAAGTGACCCTTCAGAAGAGTTGAAAGTGTCCAACTTTTGGAAATGATCTTCCAAAAGGAAAAAATACCCTTCATATTTTTTAAAATGGTCCACCTTCCCATGGAAACAATCTTTTGAACTTTTTGAAAACATCCCTTTGGGAAAGTTGAAATGCCCTTCAGACTTTATAAAAATTACCTTTAGATCTTCTTGTAAATGACCCTTTAGGAAAGTTTAAAGTGTCTTTTAACTTGAAAAAGTCCTTTGAAAAAGTTGAAACATACCCTTCAAAAAATTTGTGAGTGTCCTTTGGAAAATTGCAAGTGGATTTTAGCTTGAAAAATTCCTTCAAAAAAGTTGAAACACACCCTTTAGAAAAATTGCACAGACAATTTGTCTAAAAGAGTTCATCACTTGTCTTTGAGAGATTTGTCTTAGACAAATTGTCTGAATGAATTCCTTACTTGGCCAAATGAAAATTCCAAATGAAATACACTTAAGGAAAAAGCCTCAGACAAAAATTCTGAAAGAATTTAGTAAAGGCTTAGAACAAAAAAATGAGAGAATTTGGCAAGGGCTTAACAAAGACCAAAAATGAACTTTCAAAAAGGAATAGACTTATACATTTTTTGGGGGATTTGTTAAAGAACACTTATTTTGAATAAAATCTAAGTACTAGACTTGGCTAAAGATATAGACAATTTTTGCAAATAGGGGTGACCAATTTTGGCCTGAAGGGCCAAAATTTGGTCAATAAAATGGTGACTCATAGGGATAGTATGCCTACTATACTAACCAGACCAATAGCCTTATCCAACTTAGGGCTAATGGAATAAATGGATTCTTTATGACTAAAAAGGATTATGCCAAAGCAAAACACAAGGAAACACACTACACAATAACAAGAAGACCAAACAAAGAAAACACAAAACAAGACAAGGACAAACTCACACATGTGAATAAAAACTTATAGAACATAAGGAAAATAGGAAACTATGTATAAAATAAAAAGAAAACTTTAGTAATAATGCTTTAGATATATCCCATTGACTGGGATATGCAACTCCTCTCTATCCAACTTTGAGAGTTGGAAAGCATTATGTTGTTTGCACTATGCGATCACATATGAGCCACTCCACAAAGCATTAAAATTCATGTGCATTTTAGGTTTGACCCTATCTTCATCCCATTTTAGGACAATGTTTCCTTCCTTTAAACTCCTTGGCATGGATTTCTTATCAAAATACTTCTTTATTTGTTCTTAGTGAGTTGTCATAATTTGCATAGCTTGATCTCTTGTCTCCTCAAGCTCCATCAACTCACATAACCTAACTTCCATGCTCTCATTATCCATCAATTATAGTTTATAGGTGATGTCTAAAACTAGTAACTTGAGCGAGATAGGAAGCCTAGCCTCCCTTCTATACACAAGTGTGTATGGTGAGTTCCCAGTTACTCTCTTTGGGGTGATCCTATCATCCCAAAGGGATGTCTTCAGCTTGGTGTGCCAAGTCCTTTGATTCTCCTCCATAGTCCTCTTTATGATCTTGGTCAAATTCTTGTTTGTGGACCTAACTAGTCTATTTCCTTGGGGATAGTAGTTGGAGGAGGTATTAAGATAAATAACATGATTCAAAGCCCATTCACTTGTTCTTATTCTTAAAAAGGCTAATACATTATCTAAAATGATTGTTTAAGAAGCTCTAAACCTGGTTACTATACCTTCATAGAATTTTAGGATTTTTCATTTTCCTTCTTAAGATCTACAACCTCCACCCATCTTGTAAAATAATCAGTGGCTATCAACACCCACTTGTAACCAACACTAGAAGGAGGATTTATCAGACCTATGAAATCCAAACCCCATTGCATGAAGAGTTTCTCAACTTGGATTGGATAAAGAGGAAAGGAAGCTGGATTTTGTTTACCATAAAAAATATCACACTTTTAACATTTCCTTACCCAAGTGTGAGTGTCCTTAAACAAGCTAGGACAAAAGTAACCAGCCCTCATAATATTAGTAGCTGTGGTTCTTAGAGAAAAGTGACCACCAGTTGGTCCATCATGAAACTCATGCAACACTTTATCAATTTGATCTAAATCAATACACCTCAAAATCACACCTAAAAGTCCTTTCTAAATAGAACTCCATAAACAAGTACATAAGGAATGGATTGTAGCCTAAGGTACCTTCTCTTGGCCCTATCAAGACTTGGTGGACACTCACCAATTTGAAAAAAATGGATCATGTCCTATGTCCAACTTCTCATAGATGAAGGTAAAACTACTATAGGGTCATCATGGGGTGCCAAAAAAACCTCTCTTTGTTCTTTTAAGTCTAAATCAAGATGATCATATAGTCCTTTTCCCTTCACTAGCTTGGTTGTTTTGATCTCTACATCATGCTCCATCACTTTGGTGATCTAACCTGACCTTTTCTCATTCAAATATCTACTCAACAAAAAGTATCTCATAATGGGATGAGGAAAAAAATGTGAATCTTGTTATTATACAACATATGCCTAAATTTTTATAAACTCCTTATGACTGAAAGCACTTGTTTCTTAACATATGTGTACCTTATCTCATAGCCTTCTAAACCTTGAATAAAGAAGGCAATAGGCTCTTCAAAATTTTCATCATTATCTTGAGTAAGCATGGTATATCTTACCTCTTCATTCCCAAAAGTGTACAAATTGAAACCCTTGGAGAAGTTTGGACTTGCAAGAGTAGGAGCTTGGGCAATGGCTTGATTGATCTCCTCAAAACTTTCTTTCCTCCTTCCTATCCAAGTGAATATCTCATCCTTCCTTAGCATGGATGTCAAGGGCTTGACTAGGTTAGCAAAATTAGGAATAAACCTCCTAATGAAATTTATCTTACCAAATAATCTTTGTAGATCCTTCTTATGTTTAGGTAAAAATAATGCCAAGATGACACTTACCCTTTCAAGATCAATAGACATACCTTTATTAGAAATAATGTGGCCTAAGAGTTTGCCTTCATGAAAAACAAACACAAACTTCTTTGGGTTTACAGATATCCCAAACTCTATACACCTCTAAAAAATTTGTCTTAGGTGATTCAATTGGTCTTTTGCTTCCTTAGAGAAAACTATCACATCATCAAGATATACCAATACAATGTCATTGATTAATCCTTGAAAAGCCATATCCATTTCACATTGAAAAGTAACTCCAACATTTGAAAATCCAAATGGAATCTTATTATAGGTGTATGTTCCCAATTTGGTGGTGAAGGCTATTTTGTATTGGTCACTTTCTGTCACCAAAATCTGATTATACTCAGAATAACCGTCTAGGAGGGAAAAGATCTCACTACCTACCACCACTTGTAAAATTTTTTCCATAGAAGGGAGGGGATAATGATATCTCAAAGACAATCTATTCAAGTCCCTAAAGTCCACACGTAACCTGATCTCCCCATTATTCTTTCTAACAGGGACTAAGTTGGCCAACCAAGAAGAATGCTTGATGAGAAAGATGATTTTGGACTCAATCAATTTGGTGAGTTCTTTCCTCATGAGAGGCTCACTCTTGGGATTTATTGGCATTTTTCTCTACTTGATGGGTTTGTAATTTTTATCTAGCTCTATGGTGTTTTGAGATAATCTTGGGTCAAAACCCTTCAAATCATTATACCCCCATGTAAAAATATCACTAAACTCCTTCCATAGTTTAGTGAAATCATGCCTCTCTTGACTAGTGCATACCTTCCCAAGTGAAAGTAGATTATATTTGAAGATATATACCCTTTCATAGTTATCCCTCTTGGTTGACATTCTTACCTTCTCCTTCTTGAGCTGGTCATCCTCATTGAATATGCTTTCAAGAGTCACTAAGCCTTTGGGAAGCTTATTGGACTTCAATTAGATAATCTACCCTCCATATTGTTGTTGTATCTTAGAATAATTTTTGGTAGAGAACTTATCTTCTTCTTGTAGGAAAAATGATATTTTTTGATCACTATCAAATACCTGCCAATTGGTAACATTATCTGGTATGGATGGTCTCATAATCACCTTTAGATGGGGCTAGTTTTTATCTTCCTTTATACCCTTTGTAACATCAAATTGAGAAAAAATAGATGCCAAACTATTATCATGATTATTGTATTCCCTTGGAATAAATATGATGTTAAAATCCATGATATCTTCTACAAGGTCCCACACTCTGTGCTTATAGGATTTGAGCAAGGAGTTCTTGGTCAAATTTTACCCTCTAACCTAATTCACAACAAGCTCGCTATCACCAAACACTTGTAATTATTTGATAACTCTTTTCCTTGCCCATTCAAGGCAATGGATAAGTGCCTCATACTCTACCACATTACAAGTGCATGAGAATTGAAATTTGAAGGATGAAAAATACCTTTCCTTTGAAGGTGAAACCATCATAGCTCCACCACCTACCCCCATCTTGATTCTAGACCCATCAAAGAAGAGCTAAAATAAGACATTCACACCTCACTTGGATTCATAAAATTAGACATTAAATAGCACTTCTCATAAATATAATAGACTCCAAGAATAGATTCTTTGATAAACTTGTAAGGATCATGCTCATAGTTGTCTTCTCCCCACTCATCTAGGAATAAATTAGAAACTCCCTCAAGGGAAGATGATGGAGATTGGTCAACGTGAAGCTCCTATTCATAAATTATGGCATAATTAACATTTGACACCTTAGGTGAATATGGTTCCAAGTGATCTCTATGAATAGGTTCTAACTCAATCTTCACCTTAGTGCCATATTTTGTTCTAAACACCATGTAGGACCAATTGGCTATCAAATGTCCACCTATCTTGGATGTAAAGTCTCTTGACAAGTAAAGAGAAAAATAGGGATGTAAATATAATACTACCACATCATGGTAAATTTAAAAATTAGGAAAATAATGAAGGGTCAAATTTAAACCTTTCACTACCCCCAAAGTCTTAGCTGGTGATCCATCCAATTGCAAAACTCCTTTATTCATTAGCTCATACTTGAGGCTTAGCTTATATGCTATACATTTTGGCATAGTTAATGTGATTGATCCACTATAAATGATTAAATTATGAACCAAGAAATCAAATATAATTATAGATAGGTAAAAAGGAGGAGTCTTCTCATCTTTCTTCTCTTGACTATCCATAGATTGAGTTCTATTTACTAGAATGACATTGCCATTTCTAGATGGGCCAACCTATTTACCCAATCCATGCAATTCATTTTGGAGTATATATTTATACCCTAGTAATTTTATATAATCCAAAAATGATATTTTCATATGGATGTTCTTCGTTTGGTCCACCACATTTATTGAAGGATAACTCACCTTGGGGTTCTCTTTATGAATGAACATTTACACTTTGTGATGTAACTTGTGGAGGTAGAATTATAGTAGCTAGACTAAAATTTGGAATCCTCTAATTTTATTATAATTTAGGAGCTGAGTTATACCCAATTCCCATAGGAGATGATGTATTAGTCATAATATCTCCTTGATTATCTCCTTGAGCTTCATCGACAACTCTCCTTTTAGACCTAGTATTAGAGGCAACACTAGAATTCTGATTGCTTGTATTTCCCAAGAAATGAATGGCATAAAAATCACCCTATAAATGATTTATGAGGGTATCATCAGTTTGGGGTTTCCAATTTTCTACCCCACATTACATGTATCCTTAAAAACTTGAAGTTTTGAAAGATTAACTGCCTTGCATTACCATACCTTGATTGTGCATTTCATTTGCATAAGCAATTTTTTCTTGACCTTGTTCAAAATATGGATAGTTGGGATGTTCTTGGAAATTTTTTTTATAAGTGGGTAAAAGGGATTTGGATGATGAAGGATCACTAGGATTGTAGAATTGATAAGTCTTGACATGGGTAATTTAGCCTTGTCCCTGATATTGCCCTAACAAGGAGGTCTATTTGTTTGTCCAAACTGATTGTAGGATTGATATGGTATATAACCTTGAGCTTGTTGTATTTTGAGAGAAAATAAATCATTTTTAACATTTTGAATAATTATTTTAACTTCATGGATTTCATTGGTAGGGGCAATGGCAGATTTTTATTGACTAGGCAAAGGAGCTAAAGTGGGCAATGCACTTTGACTAGGAGAATGCAAATCAGGGAATAATAACATTAGAGGTCTAGGAGATATATTTCCCACTTGGATAAGAAATTATTATAATTTATGGCTATTTCATAGGTATTAATCAATGTGTTTTCACCCATTTATTGAATCATCATGGAAATATCATTATTCAATGCTTTCAAGTAGTACAAAAATGCATAGTTTGCAGTTGGCCTCACAAGAATTAGGATTATGTCCCAAGTTTTTTTGAACCTAATATTAAAATCCTACATGAATTCATGTGGTGCCATATTTATTGTTGTTAATTACTAAGTTAGAGATAATTTATCACTCTTTTCCCCAAACCTATCAGTCAATAGGGTCCCCAACTCATCTCATGAGCCAATAGAGTTTACAGGTAGGGTCCCATACCAATATAAAAATTTTACTTTGAAAGACAAGGCCAAAAAACTAATAGCTACATTTTCTTGGGTAGTATTTTGGATATTACAAAATTTTCTATATTTTGATTGTGCTTAATAGTAGTAATTAGACCATCTTCACTAAAAGATGAGACACTTTTGAGGGTTGTTCTTGGACTTTGATCATATTGGGCAAGATGCAAGGGAGACGCCTTAGTGAAAGGCACAAAAGGTTATCTTCTATCCATTTTGGAATGATCACTATGGGTGTTAGGAATGGAATGTAACACAAACTTGGAAGCTTTAAACACAAAATATCTTTTGTAAGGATGAGTGTTGACAAACCTGAACCTTTTGGTGGAATATGGAGGTAGCTCCAAAAAATCAAAGGTTACACCTTTAGAAAAAGACCTAGTGGTCACCTTTGGCATGGAAAATAGGACTGATCATAAAAAAAAAACTTGAATTCTTCAATAGAGTCACTAGGTATTGAATGTAGATGTTTATTTCTCTTCAACAATGTTAAGATCAACACTAATCTTGAATAATCTTCTAGGACTTAGAGGTCCCATCAGGTGTGCCAAAAACTATTTATGCTTGGATTTTCACCCTTGAGGAGATGTTCAACTCTCTTCATCCAAGTCACAAAATGGAATCATCTCTCTTACTGTGGGTGACAATTTTATTGAGATGAATCTCTAGACAATGGGCTAACTCCCCTTGATGCACCTTTAAATCTCTCTCTAATCTATCAATTATGTATGAAAGGGGTAAGGAAAACAACTAAGAAAACAAAATAGTGATGCACCAATATGTATTATCCTCCTATTTGACTAAAATTCCACTACTTAAAGGTAAACAAGGATGTTTCACATAAACTCATAACAAAAAGACATTACTGCATCAGTATTTTATAAGTTAGATTCAGGAAGGTACTTGACACTTAAGAGGGTGATGAATGATTCCATAAAGAGAATAAACATATAACACTTCTAAGAATCTTATATACTTAGTAAAGAATACTAACAAAGACCTACAACAACATCCCTTTTGCACATTGGTAAGTGACCATAGATTGACATGCTAGAAAAGTAACTATTTCACTAGTCATTATCAATAATATTCAAACCTATACTCAATAGTATAATGTGTGAATGGTTAAATCACTTGTATATTTCTTCAAGAGTTTTGCAATTACAAATCTAGCTAAAGTTTTTCCAATAATTAGTAGAGGCTATGAAATGAGATAAGAGAGTGCATATATATAGCCTTGAGAGGTAGAGCAATCAAAGGAAGTCCAATGGTCATTGAGACATGTGTCATATTGAAAGGATCAGTTAAATTTTCATGGGAGAGAAGTGGGTGAGCTACGCCATGTCACCAAATGGATCAGTTACAATGAGTTACAACTAAACCAAAAGCATTAGTTACATTTATTACAACTAAACCAAAGCCTCAATTAGAATTGAATCAGATATATTTGAATAAGTTACAACTGAAAAAATGCCTCAGTTATAATTTCCACTTGTTACCTTTATCCTCACCTTTAGGTTCCCACTGAGCCTTTCTTTTAAACTCCAACAGCTAGTTTCTACAGTCTAAAATTGACATTTTGTAGGTCATCACTCCTTGGGCATTCTTTTAGACATTTTTCTCATGGTCATTTTTGTTTGCCCTTTTGCTTCCTTTGTATTAGACAAGTTTTCCAAAAGAATTCCTCAGATAATATTTCTGAAAGAATGATTTCAAACTTTTCATTTGGCCCTTTTGGTTCTTTAAAATGACCCTTAAACAAAGTGGAAAAGGCCTTTTTTGAAATGAACATACCCTTTGAATTCTTTCAAGTGATCCTTTATAAGAGTTGAAAGTGTCCTTTAGCTTTTGGAAATGATCTTTTGAAAGGAAAAAATACCCTTCAGATTTTTTGAAATGGTCCACCTTCCCATGGAAATAATCTTCCAGACTTTTTGAAAACATCCCTTCAAGAAAGTTGAAATGCCCTTCGGACTTTTTGAAAAGTACCTTTCGGCCTTCTTGCAAATGACTATTCAAGAAAGTTGAAAGTGTCTTTTAGCTTGAAAAATTACTTCAAAAAATTTGAAATATACCCTTCAAAAAAGTTTTGAGTGTCCTTTAGATTGAAAAAATCCTTTGAAAAAGTTGAAATACACCATTCAAAAAAAATGGGTGGATAATTTTTATGAAAGAATTCAACACTTGTCTTCGAGAGATTTCTCTTAGACAAATTGTCTGAAATAATTCTTTAATTAGCCAAATGAAAAGTCTGAAGGAAATACACTTAAAGAAAAAGCTTCAGACAAAAATTTTGAAAGAATTTGACAAAGGCTTAGAACAAAAACCTAAAATAATTTGGCAAAGGCTTAGAAAAAACCAAAAATAAACTTTTCAAAAGGAATGTAATTATAAATTTATTAGGGGATTTGTCAAAGAACACTTATTTTTAAGAAAAGCTAAG
Source organism: Torreya grandis (assembly GCA_037957365.1). Taxonomy (NCBI): domain Eukaryota; kingdom Viridiplantae; phylum Streptophyta; class Pinopsida; order Cupressales; family Taxaceae; genus Torreya; species Torreya grandis. The sequence goes on from JARHVA010002455.1 coordinate 992,030, forward strand.
TACTAGACCTGGCTAAAGATATAGACTTAGATGATTAATGCAAGTAGGGGTGCCCAATGTTTCCCTGAAGGGCCAAAATTTGGTCAATAGTACTTTATCATCCTTTGTTTAAAAATAATTATTATTTTGTTTAATGATGAGATATAAGTCACCATAGGCATGAACTATTGGGTTTTCCATTGACATACTAGCTAGAGACTAACTATTAGGGCTTCACATTCTACAATATTATTGGTGCATGGAATGCTAACCTAAAAGGTTTTGGGATAAAGTATCTTTGAAGAATAACAAGAAGGATGTCAGCTCCTAAACCACGAGTGGTGAAATAAGAATTAAAATCTATCTTCTAAGAAGGCATTTCTTTAGTTTTCATGATTGATTCATCAAGAAATGTAATTGTTCAAGGAACTGTATCAGACAATGGAGCTTCTACAAATTGATCTACCAAGACTTGTCCTTGAATTGGTTTTTAATTTTCATATTCAATGTCAAATTCACTTAGGAGAATTATCAACTTGGAAATTATTCCTATGAGGGAAAATTTAGACAATAAATCTATTTTTTTTATGAGCTTGACTTGATTGTTGAGCTTGTAAGGCCTAAGCTTCTGGGAAGTAAAGATAACTGCTAGACAAGTTTTTTTATTGGGGTGTAATTTATCTCATAGGAGATAAGAGTTATGCTAAGGTAATAAATGGTAATTTGTTTTCCATCTTAATTATGTTGTACCAATAAATCTTGTAAGGAATTTTGAGTGGCCAAGATATATAGGAGTAAATGTTTTCCAAGTGTTGGTGGTGGACGTACTAGAGGTTTTAACAAGTATTATTTAAGATCCTAGAAAACTTTTTGACATTCTAGATTCAAGTGAAATTAAGCTCCTTTATTTAATATATGTGTGAAGGGTTTACACTTATCAACCAATTGAGAGATGAAGTAATGGATGGTATGTAGTTTGAATTGTAAACTTTGGAGCTATTTGAGGTTATTAGGTGGAGGCATTTCAATGATAACTATAACCTTTGCTAGATCAACCTAGATGCCTCATCGATAGATGATGAAGCCCAATAATTTTCTATATGTAATTATAAATACATGCTTATTAGGATTATGTTGGACTTTATATTCCCTTAGCCTCTCTAATATTCTTTGAAGGACCATTGGATGCTTAACTCATGTTTTGGACTCACCCAAGATATCATCCACATAATCTTTGACTATACCATGAAATATATCATGGAATATGATAGTCATAGCTCTTTGGTATGCAGTATGAGCATTTTTAATTCGAAAGGGAATTACATGATAATAGAAGGTACCCCATATAGTGGTAAAGGTAGTTTTTTTGGGTTTTCTAGTGTAATTCAAATTTTATTATACTTAGAAAATCTATCCATAAGCGAGATCATTTCATAACTATAAATTTAATCCATAATCATATCAATATTTGGTAGTGTAAAATCATCCTTAGGGTAAGAATTATTTATGTACCTAAATTAGTACATATGTAAATTCCTCCATTTGGTTTCCTAACATGGATGATGCTAGATATCTTATTGGAATAGTCTATTAGTCTAATGAAACTAGCTTCTAAGAAATTTTTATATCTCTTTTTAAAATAGGATGGCCACCTTAGGGTATATATTTCAAAGCTTTTGATTAATAAATTTTGTATTAGGATAAATAATGAGATTATGCACAAAGAAATAAGGATCAAGTCCTGACATATCATAATAACACCAAACAAATATATCGATAAATTCTTTAAGAAGATAAATGGGAATTTATCTTTCCTTAGAAGTTAAGGTGTCTTCAAGCTTCATTATCCTAGGTTGGTTTTTAGTGCTGATGTTAGAATCAATAGTTTATTTGACCAATGATAGAGACTGATCTTATAAATATGTTGGAGGACAAGGTAGTTGATACTCTTCTATTGATTGGAAGATGTTTAGGAAATCTACAAATAGTTTGTCATAAGCCTTATTCTCTTCAGGACTAAGGGAATCATTGAATGTGAGAAGATGTGTAGGTTAGTGGGACATTATTTATATTATTTTTATTAAATTTAATTTAGTGAGTTCACTTGTTCTTAAAAAGGTTAAATTATTGAGTTTAACTTGAAACCCTTTCTTATGGTCCCCTGATGACATGTGGGCTCAAATTTCCATGTATTCAACAATGGCTTCATCATTTTGGAAAGTGTCAAAGGAGGGTTCTATATACAAATAATATTTTTAAACTTTATCAATTAATGATTCTTTATCTCTTACAAGAACCCTTCAAATCTCAATATCTCTAAGTGTACACCCTAAAGGGTATACCAAGAAAGGGGTAGGTAGACCATTATTTATTTTTAGGATTGTTGTCCCTCTACCACCACTTAATATTAATCTAACCATCTCCTCGACACTTCCCTAAGCCTTGTATCCTCTCTTACACACTCCTCCAAGCATTTACTACCTTCATTATCCCTTTTCTAAGCGTAAAACCATTTTGATAGTTTATGTTACACCGTCAACCCCATCAACCCTATATTCAAATTTATAAAACACATTAAGGGTATAGGTCATCCCCTGATTGAGCTAGACCAAGACCTAATTTATTTTTATAAATAATGATACAAAGTCAATTGGGATGACCCTATCATCTTAAAATTTTAGGGTTAGATTCAACTAAATATACACATCCATTTTCATCATTTAGAAAGAAGATAAGAAGAAGAATAATATATAACACATCTAATTATTCACCATTCTACTTGAGGAGCATATATTAGGTTATCAATACTTTCTCTAGATATATGGATCTTTTACTATGGATAAGTATTATGGATTCATAGAGAAGTTGTGTATCCTAGAGTTGACTTATCCTTCTTATCCTTACATACCAAAACAACCTCTTGAAAATCACTTTGGCCAAGGGAGAGATTGAGGATTGATGGGTTCATATTTAAAGGTAAGTATTCTTGATTTTGTTCCTCCTTTATTAGAGTAGGTAGATTTGCATTTGTACTTCTCTCCCATGTATTAGGATTTCTTAGACATTGACATGAGTATAGATCTTCTATGCATGTTTATTTTTTATGTTTAGTACCCCCACTCTATGCCATAATATTTCATGAGCACTAGATTAACTTTTTTACTTTACTTGTTATATACTTTGTGAATATGAAAACATAGGATCTAGCTAGGATTATTACATAGTGTTGCTTGACTAGAGGCTTTAAAAGCCTCTCTAGTGATATTATTGTGGTAAGATATCCATTGGTTAGGTATAGTAGATCCATCTTGGTCATGACCCCAAATATCTAATGTATCAACAATCAGAAGCGTAAGTAGGATTTATCTTCTTTGAGCTAGGATTGATTAATAGATCAACTACATTTCCCTTTGTATACATTTTGGTGAGCCTGACGTGAGTCAAACCCTTATAGGTTTTCTTTCATGCTTTATTTTTATCATCATATTATATATTTATATTTTCTTAGTGTTGTATCAAACTAGTCAATATAGTTCTAACAATATGTGTGCAGTTTTAACACATAGTCACTACAAAATGACTATTCTATTTGTGTAGGTCTTCTCCAAATACAAGTAAAATAATCAATAAATTTGGCCCAGTTATATCTTTTAGTTCCAATTTGCATACATAGTCAAATCAATCAACTCTATTCATAATTTCATTCTTTCATCATACAAGTTTTCCAACATAGTCAAACCAATTGATTCTATTCACAACTTTTTATGACGCATAGGATTTGTAATCTCTATCGAGCCAATTGACTCTTTGAGTAGAATTATTGAATAAAAATTTGAATATCATAACATAAAAGTTTGCAATATAAACATTTTTAAGCCCACCAAAGTTCATTCTCTTTTTATCATTTCAGCTCTTCCTTGTTAGTACTATTTTTCACAAGTTTGAAATCTATAAAATTCTAGCCCTATAATCTATTGGGTCAACTAGTTCAACATAATTATGTAGCCTATATTCTATTTGGAAGACATAGTTGACCTATTCAACTATGTTATTCTATAACTTGCTTCTGTATACCAGTAATGACTTGGTTGACTCTATTAATCACTATTTGCATAGTGTCAACTAAATTGACTCTATACTCTTCATAATAAAGGAATTAGCCTTTTTTTCTAGTAATTAATTCACCTTTACTTTTAGTTGCTTGCATGCTTAGAGTAACAAACATAGATTAATTAGGTGGTTTTTCAAATTACTAATTTAGTCACACTATTTTTCTATTTTGTACACACTTCCAAATTAATATACATTCAAATAGTATTAAACATTTTTCTTCCCAAGGTCTACCTACTTGGATTTTATCACCAAGGGGGAAATCAACTTGGTTTTTTGGCTAAGTATAAATAGGTGGTTGGTGATAAATATTGGCAAAACAACTGACACCCTTATCACTATGGGATTATGAAATGAGGGGGTAGGCCCCAATAACAAGCCAATACCATCATTAATATAGATTCCTTTCATCCTAAACTTCCTAAAACCAACCTTAGATTGATTTTTAAGTTCCTAATTTCAACCAACTCCCTATCACATTAAATTTAAACTTAATTATAACTTAATAACACTTAATAATTTCAAATTAGTTAGCATTTACTTTCAATTTACTACTTGTTCCTTGATTATTATATATTGTATTGCAAAAAGTTCATTTTTCAATGTTGGTGCAAGGTTTGTGTTATGTGTTCCAATTGGATAAATTAAATTAATCCAATTGCTTGTGTGCTTAATTTAACTTTATTAGATATTATCTTGAAAAACCTTTCTATATTTCAAAAAACTATCATTTTTATCGACATAATCTCTTATAGACTATTTAGCCGATTTGCATGTAGTACATAATTGACCTATTTGATTGTGTCTCTTTATCCCCCTATTCAGTCCCTTATCTAAGTAGTACATAGTTGACCTAACTAATTATGTCTTCTTATTTCTTAGCCTATTCCCTATTTAGTATTACATAATTGACTTATACAAATATGTTCTCTTTTTCTCTATTTTATTCTCTGGTTAATAGAATATAATCAACTAGTTCGATTCTGTATCCTATTTTTTGACCTTTCTTTTCATCATATTTTTAGCTTCCTTTTATCATCATGAATTTCTTATTTAAGGATGATACAGAGTTGAATCCAAAAAACATGATAAGCCTTACCCATCCCAATAGGTTTCCCCAAAAATAGATTGTGGTTTCCACTTTAGATGAAAGTAATGTACATGTTTCCTCTTGCATTACCAATCATAGGACTCCTCCTTATTCATGATTAGTTAATAATCTTCTTTTATATTTATAAGATGTGCCTGAATTAGAGTACACACATGAAATTCTCTTCTTCATCAATGAATTTACTTAACATAGAGGAAAGGACCCTTCAACTATCTATAATCTAATGATTAGTGCTAAAGTAGAATAACCTCTTTCAACCTCTACATTCTCTCATGAATTTAGGGGTGACACTTTTTTTTATTATCAAACTTTACCTTACATTTTTAATCATTCACATATCATGACCTCTTCTTCTATGACCTCTTCAACCTCGATGCCAAATATCTTCACTAACATGGCAGGTTCAACATCTAGTAGGCCTTTTCTAAAGACCCTCCTCCTCAATCATACCATGATTACATCATTTAATACTAATGGTAATCATGTTACTAGTGATTATTTTTATTCCAATGCTAATCTTTCCTCTAGTGCATCTTTTGACACACATGCCAATCATGTTATTAATGCTTCTCACGACACTAGTGTCATGCATGCCACTACTCATAGTGTAATCCAAACCACTGATACTAATACCAATACTTCACATGCCACATAAACTAGTCAAAATATTTCCCAAACCCATGAAATCTTATTGAAAACACTTGATCAAATGAAAACTTTTCAAACCAATAATGCCAATCAAATGTTGTAGGAGCAAAATCATCTCATTCACCTTCAAAATGAACCTCAATGGGTTCCATGCTGAGCACAAAATCCTAATGCCCCCACCCCCTCTTAGGGATTACCATGGTAACCTCATTACTCAACCACCCCTCATTAATAAAATGAAAAACATCTCTATAATGAACCTCTTATACCTCAAATTGCCAATATCAACATAGGAGGTATCACACATACCATAAGTTATAATGGGTTCACTAATCCCACATTACATTTAAAAACATTTGGTAATCTTTATAAAGATTGGGTAAAACTTAATACCTTTGTTGCTACCAAGATATTAACTAAATCACTCTATGGAGATGCTTTAGATTGGTAAAATCAAATTAAATCCCATTCTATCACTAACTTAGAATATCTGGTTAACTCCCTCATACAAGAGTTTTAAACTAGTGACCTCCCTAAAAATAACTTAGCTTACTTCATCAATTGTAATCAACTTGAAACTAAAATGACACAAGCTTTCATAAAATGATGGAAGAACTTGTCTAATAGATGTGAGAATAACATGACATATGGTAATCTGTTTCATTTATTCACTAATGCTTTATACCAAAAGTTATAGTATCAGGTTAGGACTCTCTCTAAGAACTTTGGAATAAGCCCTCGACCAAGCTAAGCACCAAGATTTCTCATGCCTCAATTTGAACCATCCCAACCTCTTGTGGGCACTCACATTCTCGTTAAAAATAAAAAACTTCATGCTACCAATGATGGTGTCACTAATACTTATGACACTATTCACAACATTCAAGCCATTTCTCCCAATAATGTTATGTAACACGACCCCCCTCCAAACAACACCCCTAATCCTACATTTTCCCAAATAAACAACATTAATGTCCATAAACCATTATCCTTAGCTAAACTTCAAAAGTGTCTTCCAAGGTCTCTACCAGGAGATATTGACACCACTTATCCTATGAAATCATGGTATTATCTGAATAAACTTTGTTGGTTTCATGAAAGTTGGGGCCAATCTCACGAGACTTGTAGATAATTATTTAATCTAGATATGAATTTTATTCTTAGCCCAAAATTTGATCATGAATCACTCATTCACAAGCACTAACAATCATATGACATAGCCTTTAAATCTCATGAAACATGAAACAAAAATCAAGATTTAAACCAAGCTAATGCTCATCTTTCCATATATAAATATCCTCTTCCTAATCATCAAACTAGAAATGACAAGCATACTCCTTCCAAAAATAATGTTGAAAGTCTTATAGACCTCACTATCGATGAAAACATGGTAAATATGACTAATATGCAAAGGTCATTTAATTATGTTGATTATACTCCAATACACCCACACACCAAGCCTACCAAATATTTTTCATCATCTAAGACTCTTCCCCATCTCATCTCACAGAGTTGGGGCAAGAATACCTTATATATTTTCAAGAATCACTTCCAACATCTCAACTAGATAATATCTCTCATGCTATCTCTACCATTCCTCCAACATCTTCACACATCGACAACATACCCCAACCTTCTAATATTATTGATTCAACTCAATTAGAATAAATACCTAAATAAACTATCCCACTATCTAAAGACAATCAACCTATTTGTCCTCAAACTAAACCAACTACATCTTACCAACACAAGTTTGATTTCACTTCCAATCTTCCCTCGTAGGAGATCCTACAACATTATGCTCCTCTCTCTAGAAATTCCACCATAGGTTATGATGAATGGGACCCCATATTATAAATTTATCATATCCCATCTCAAATGCTTTTTCTTGAACTCATGCAAACTTCCCCCCATCATCATAATCATCTGATGTAATTATTAGTTGAATTGAACATCCCTTATCCTCCCCTAGTAGGATGTGAAGCTACCTTTTTTGGGTCTAAAGATAGTATATTAAAATAATGAAAGGATATGTATATACATGTTGATGAAATAATGGACACCTATATTTCCCTTAAATTTCCTATCACATCCATCATTCCAGATGAGATTATGCTTCATGTAGATGATCCTTAACTATTTATTAGCATCCAAATTAGTGATATCCAAGTTTAGCATGCCTTGATTGATGAGGGTTCTGTTACTTAAATTGATTCCCTCAATTTCATTGAAAATATTGGATACTCTAAGTGCAATATCAATTCCACACACAATACATGTCAAGGTTATGATAGAAGGCAAATGACTCCTTTAAGTTGCATGTTGCTTCCTATTATAGTCACTCTTATCACTATTTTCATGAAAGTTATGATATTTAACTTTCCTCTCTATTACTTGGTAGACCTTGGACTCATCTCATGAGGTCTATCACCTTATCATCCTACTAATTCATAAAATTTCGTGATAATGGTGCTATTTACAAGATTCAAGGAGACACAAACCCTTAGAATTTTGAATAATTCCAAGAATGTGGTGTTTTTAAAATTCTAACCTTTTAACCCTTACCTAGTATCCCATTTAAGTAATCTCAATGTTTCAATTATCTTATCAATTCTACTCGAGATTATAATGGTCACCCCAAACTCATCAGGAACATACCACCTAAGCTCCTTGATTCTGATGATGATGACCCAAATGAGATCAACCTCAAGATAAAAAATTTAGATCTATCCACTCATCTCATCTCCCAAATTACACTATCTTTAAATCCACACTCTTGTCAACCACCTATCGAGGACATACCTATGGTATTAAGCAAGACTAGACATTCTATTCATATGCGACCTCTATTAAAAAGACCATACCTACCTGTACCATTAACTTGCATACACCCAATTATGATGATGATTATACCTTAGACAATTCATTTCTAGGAGGAATTATCTAGGCTAGAGATGCCAAGACTCTTAGATATCACACATATTTATTATAACCTTTTTGATCATCTTATTATGTTCCTTATTTCATAGATCCTAATTCCAATATTCTTCTTATTTTTATAGGGTAGAGATGGAGTGATTACATGGTACACCTCCAATTCTAGTAGAGCCTCTTAGAAGCATGCTCATAGATCATGCTATGATTACTAATTATAATTTTTATAGATACTAGGATCCATCTAGTTTACTTTCCCTATAGATTATAACTACTTCTATTTAGCCTTATTTATGTCCTGCTTCACCCTCAGCTAAGCCTAGTCTAGTTTCTACTTTTGCTCTACCTTTAACTGAGCCTCATCTATATTTGATTCTACTTTACTTTAAAAAAATAATAGACCAATGTATGTACCAACCCCACCTTCCCTTGGTGATGGTTTCTTTCATCTACCATATCTTGATACCCTAGTCACCTAATGGGCTGATCAACCATACTATGATATTCACAATGTTACCAGTCATTAGACTGGAGACTATGAGTTATATCAGACTTCCGCAACTTTCACTTTTACTTTTTCTATTAGTAGACCCAAAAAGTTTACTAAAAAGTTTATCTATTGCTTCCATAACACATATAATCATTATTCCACCCATTGTTAAAAGCTTTGATAATATATTGACACATTATGTCCCCTTCCCCAACCCAAATAGAAGGCTATACCTCCTCCCAAGTTAGTACTTGAGTATAAACCAGAATATGGAGAGGTATATTGTCTTTAGTACCAATGTAGTACCCACCATATTTATCATTAACACATTCTCTAGCAACATCTTCATGATTACCTTATGATGATTCCTATGCTCATTATTCCTCTTCCCATAAGTCACCTATGTAAGAAAGATCCTCCTTCCCTTGTGGTTCCTTCTTCACCTGTGTCTTCTTCCCTAGTTATGGCTCCTTCTCCATCAGTGGTACCACCTTCTTACCCCAAATATACCATTCCTATTCCAAAATCTATTCACATCCTTGGGTATTCTATGCATTATATCCCTTATGAGCATGATCCTTCAACTACACCTATATTTTCTATGAGGATATTAAATGAGAGGTCTTTTCAAAACTTTCCCTAAGGATAGATGAGACTCTAGTTTCTATTAGGATCTAGGTTCACAGAGATATTTTAGATGTCATGGATAATATTTATAGACAAATTTATCAGTATTTGTGAACACAACATGGTGTTCTCTCACATTCTTCATTATGATTTTGTATTATAATTGTGATCCACTTTTATATATTTTATATCATTTGATTATGTGTCAAATTTGTTTTCACTTATTTATTTCACATAGATCTTTATATTATGCATTTTGTGTTGTACATGGTTTCAATTTCTTTCATCTTTTCTTATGGCTTATTTTCATTTCTTTTCATGATTACATGCTTATATTTATGAGTTAATTTATTTTCATGGATATATTTGTATTTTTTAATGATTATTTGCTACCTTATCTCAAAAAACTCAGATAATTATTATTGTGACTTGGTTATACAAACCTTGCTCCCATTAGTAATCCTTCTTTACCATGTGATTAGTTAGCAAAAAATTCATCTCTTTATAATCCTATTTTACCGATCTACTTTGGATCTCCCTTTATTCCCTTATCTCATTTTACATACTAAGCATACATACATTTGAAAATTGAGAGAAAATACTAGTTCATAGGTAAGGCTAAATGTTTAGTTAGTCATATATTGGGATATTTAGCTCCCTTTAGCCAAAGTCTAAAAGCTCATTTGTGTGTATCACTTCTATCACTCATGTTGGTTATTTTAGATCCATATGGAAGAGGAATCTTAAAATCCATGAATTTAAAATCCAAATCATTTAAACAAAAGGCAATGATATAAAAGGCAACATATAAATTTTAAGAGTCAAATCACACTAAAAGAGCTGATTCATAACACATTTATTTTTTCTAATTGAAGCTAGAGTCAAGGTCTATTAGGGTACAATAGGCCAGTAGATTAGGAAGGGAGAATAAAAAAAATCTTTTAGTGCTACCTACTTTCTCACACAAGTACCCAATCTTCATGTAAGAGGTCTTGAGGAATGGGAAACATGTTGTGAGAAGGTAAGTCCATTTTACTTTTCTTGTTAATATTGTAGCCTAAATTTTAGATTCAATTACTATTACTAATTATAGTAATAAAAACCTAAATATAAACACACAAGTAGGAGATAAAATAGATAATCAACTCAATAAGAAAACTCTTACTATCACTTGACCTCTTTCTATCTCCTCTCCAAGATTGTCCAGTAGATGTTTAATGAAAAATTTGAAGATTGTTGGATTGCTTGCTTGATATTGATAATGGATTCCAATGTATGATTGAGCTTAATAGTGTCTTTGGATGGATGTAAGGAAGATGATAATGGAAACAAGATATTAAGTAGGCTTCAAGATTTCTAGTTAGTTTAAAGGATGGGGTGAGCTTGGTTATATAGGCATGGAGGGAGAAATCAATGGTTCAAATTCAAATTTTGAGTCATTAAGATTAATGGATAGGAATTTTCCATGGAATTTTTAATTCCATGGAGATCTCTAGAATATAAAATTCTAGAGAAAAGAGGTCTAAAATGGAGGAGATTTCTAGAATCCTCTAATTCTATAAATCTTCTATTAGGGTTTAGGGGTTTAGGAGTAACTAGAATAGGGTGGTAGTTGGGTAGGTAGATTATTTTTTATTTTTAAATTGGCTAATGGCTTAGGGAGTATGTTAGTGGGTAAATAAGTATTTTTAAGGGATTAATTGGTTATGGGATGGGGTAAGGTTTATAAAATGTAGGAAAGGGGATATGGATAATGGGATATTAGTTAAATTATCTAGAAAATGTAGTTATAAGTTAAATTAACAGAAATTAGTAGGGTGAGTGGATTTTAATGCATACATTTTACCCTTATTTGAAACCGAATTGTGGGTGGAATGAGGTAGAAGGAATAGTGGTATTTTAAAGAAGAAATATAATGTTATATGGTATTAGAAATGAGTTAGTAGGTATGATGCCCCTTTGAGGGAGCATGCAAGGTAAACTGACCTAGATGGTCACTTGAATAGAAATCCTAGGGGTGGGATAAGACTAGGAGAATAATATGGGGTTGGGATGCCCTAAGACATAACTATAGTTATAGATGACCTAAGTATCAATGGGATAAAATAGCTCAATTGTGATGGGTTCTAAATAAATGACTAATGTCTAGAAATGATGTGTTTGATAGGTAGAAATTGATTGAAATGATATGGGTTGAAGCTGGTGATAAATTCCATAGCAAGGACACATGCTAGGGAAGGATTGAAAATAGATAGAGGAGATAAAAGTTGTAGAGTGATGATAAGGAACTATTTCATGTATGATTCGTAGTTTAAAAAAACATGTGATTATAGAGTGAGAAGTTTGGGGATGGGATGAGAATGACATGAATGGTGGCCAAGATATCCTTGGGCACAAGAGTGAGACCATGTGCTAACTTTATAGGCTTAAGAGACCTTAGGTTGATGTAGTTATGATGAAAGATTAAGAAAGGATGGTGGGGATATGGAAAATACATACCCTAGATGATGAAAGAGATGATTAGAAATGATTATGGGGATTATTAGATTATTTTATTGGAATTAGATGTGAGAAATGTTAGTAAAGGGCTTGTTACGGGTGTAATGTGTGGTCAAATAGGACAAAAGAGTCAAAATAGAGTCATTTGAGTATTTTTTATTTAATGAAACTGAGCCCTGAGCTAAAACCATGGACTATCTTCCTCAAGCTTCCCATTATGGTGAACAAGTATGGGAATTCTAAAGGGTGCCAAAGGCTAGACCATGAGTGAGTGATTTGTTGGGGATCAACCAACAATATATTACACTTGTGAAAGCAATAAACACGGAATTAAATTAGATAGACAAGTAACTAGAATGATATAATAGCAAGAACAAGAGATACAAGAAACCACCCTGAAAACTTGTATTAACAAACTCTTTACAAAAAGAATACAAATGAAGAAACTTCTTTCTTCCACACCTCTCCTAGATGTATAGATCTCTCACTAGATCTCTATTCCTCAAGAGCTCTCTCTCTCTCAAGAACAATCAACTCCAACAAGCCTGGATTGATTCAATTCTATACTGTTCTTCACATACAATGAATTATACAATAATCCACTCTAACTACAATAAGCTAGGAAGATCTAATTCTACATATAGAATTAGGAGACTTGAGCATGCACTTCCAACAAGTAGTTAAACCACTTGAACAAGGGCTCTAAAAATAGTATTTATAATAATAGAGATGCGAGCTTGAGACTACAACTCAAACTCATCATGTAAACACTCGCTTCTATCCTCGAAAATAGCTTTCTAGACGCACAGGTAACCGACATCGGTTCCTGCTTCTTGCCTGTGATCGCCGCCAGCCGACCCACTGCCGACGTCGACGTCTCTGCAACTAATCCTGATCGACGTCGGTCACTCCTAACCGACATCGGTGTCTGTGTAGACCCGAACCTACTAAAGTATGCTCCTTGGTGAAGCTTTTAGCTCCACATCCTAACAATCTCCCACTTGGAGATAAATAGCTACACCAGTACCTGTACAACAACATCTTCTAGCTCCTCCATCTTCAACTCAATCATGAAGACCAACAGAAGTTGAATGAAGATTCAACTTCTCCTTTGTAACTGGTTTGGTTAAGATATCAGCAGGATCCCTATCTGTATGGATCTTCTCCAGCTTCAATTCACCATCTTCCAATACCTGTCGTATGAAATGGTACCTTAGCTGTATGTGCTTTGTTCTTGAATGAAAGGCTGAATTCTTAGCCAAATGGATTGCACTCTGACTGTCACTATACAATCTACAACTCTCATGCTCCCTACCAAGCTCATCCATGAACCGTGTCATTGATATCATCTCTTTGCTAGCCTCTATGGCTGTAATATACTCTGCTTCTGTAGTTGACAAGGCAACAACCTTCTGCAACTTAGATATCCAGCTAACCACCGTTCCACCTACAGTGAAAACATAACCTGTAGTGCTCCTCCTGCCATCCAAATCACCTACCATATCTGAATCTACATAGCCATGTAGAGAAGTATCTGAACCTCCATAGCACAAGTGCTTACTGCTGGTTCCTCTCAGATATCTAAGGATCCACTGAACTGCTTTCCAATGTTCCTTACTTGGATTGGCCATATACTTACTTACCAGTCCCACTGCTTGGGCAATATCTGGTCTAGTACACACCATTGCATACATCAAACTTCCTACTGTGGAAGAATATGGAACCTTACTCATGTACTCTACCTCATCATATGAATTAGGACATTGTTCTTTACTCAACTTAAAATGTCCAGCCAAAGGTGTGCTTACCAGTTTAGCATCCTGCATATTGAACCGTTTCAACACTTGTCCACATAATCTTCTTGAGACAATATCAACCTATGATTTTTCCTGTCTCTCTTAATGCTCATGCCAAGGATTTTCTTTGCTGCTCCCAAATCCTTCATAGCAAACGTTTGAGCTAATTTCACCTTAAGCTCAGAGATATCCTGCATGTGTGATCCTGCAACGAGCATATCATCTACATACAACAATAGAATAATATATCTACCATTATCAAATCTCTTGAAATACACACAATGGTTATATTGATACCTACTGTAGCCATGCTCAGTCATAAACCTGTCAAATTTTAAATACCATTGCCTAGGAGCTTGCTTGAGGCCATACAAGCTTTTCTTCAACCTGCACACAAACTTCTCCTTACCCTTGACCTCGAATCCTTATGGCTATTCCATATAAATTTCCTCATCCAAATCTCCATGAAGAAACGCTGTCTTAACATCTAGCTGCTCAAGATGCAAATCCTCAAAAGCAACCAAAGACAATACAACCCTTATAGAAGTCATTTTAACAACAGGAGAAAAAATCTCACCAAAGTCAATACCTGGCTTTTGTGTAAATCCTTTTACTACTAATCTGGCCTTATATCTCATCTGTCCATTCTCACCTTCTTTCAACCTGTAGGTCCATTTGTTCTTGAGTGTCCTCTTACCTGCTGGCAATTCAACCAAATCCCATGTCTGGTTCTCTCTTAAGGACTCCATCTCCTCAACCATGCCACGCTCCCACTAACTCTTGGACTCCACCTGTATTGCCTCATCAAAACTCTCTGGTTCTCCACCATCAGTTAGTAATAGATAAAATAAAGAAGGAGAATATCTAATTGGAGGCGTACTCACCCTTTCTGACCTCCTGATGGGTGTCTGAGAGTCGTTTACAACACGCTGTCCACCTAAATTCTCTGACAGTGACTGACCTTGGTCACCTGCAGACCTATTATTGGCTGACGTCGATTCTGCTTGACCGACCTCGGTACTTGTACTGCCGACGTCGGTCTCTGTACGGTCGATGCCAGTTTCTGTCCTGCCGACGCTGGTTCCTAACCTGCCGACGTCAGTCTCTGTGTTTTCCTGCAAGTGATTATTTCTTTTTCTCGCGAGCTCATATTGGACCTTCACCTCATCCAATTCACCATTGCTCTGCTCAGATTGATTCAGCTTCCTTAGCTGATCACAATACATCACTCTTTCATTGAAAACAACATCACGGCTCCTGATTACCTTGTTAGTTTCTAGATTCCACAATCTGTAACCAAAATCATCTGAGCCATAGCCAATAAACGTGCACCTCATAGACTTAGCATCAAGCTTCTTTCTATTTTCTTTATCTATGTGCATAAAGGCTTCATAACCAAAAACTTTGAGATATGAGAGATCAACCTTTTTACCTGTCCATGCCTCTTCTAGAATACCACCATCCAGAGCTATAGAGGGTCCTCTGTTAATCAGGTATACTGCAGTGTCAACAGCTTGTGCCCAAAACTGTAAGGGCAAACCAGCATGCAATCTCATACATCTTACATGCTCCATTATTGTCTTGTTCATCCTTTCAGCAATTCCATTCTACTAAGGTGTCCTTGGAACCATCCTTTGCCTATGGATTCCATGCATATAACAATAATCTCTGAACTTATGACTATAGAACTCACCACCATTGTCAGATCTCAGGCACTTTAATCTTTTACCTATTTCATTCTCAACCATAGCTTTCCAAATCTTAAAAGTCTCAAATACATCAAATTTTATCCTAATACAATAGATCCATACCTTCCTTGTAGCATCATCTATGAAAGATACATAGTACTGTGATCCTCCAATGGAAGCAACCTGAGATGGTCCCCACACGTCTGTGTGAACAAGCTGCAACTTATGCCTCTTCTTAGTAGACCCAGTTTTAAGAAAACTAACCCTTTTCTATTTTACAAATACACAATGCTCACAAAACTCTAGATCTATGCCTTTTAAATCTGAAAGCATACCTTTGGACTTAAGAATTGACATCCCATTCTCACTCATGTGGCCAAGCCTTGAGTGCCACAATTTAGCATCCACATCTGAAGTAGATAATACAGAAGGAGATTTGTTAGTAACACAATTACACAAATAGAGAGTACCTTCTCTCTTACCTCTGGCCATGACAAGTGCACCCTTGGTCACCTTCCAAGATTTTGCTGTGAGAGTTACTGTACAACCCTCATCCCCTAACTTTCCTATAGAAATCAAATTTCTCTTCAAGCTAGGAACATGCATCACATCTCTCAACACCCATGTGTTGCTATTCTGCATCTTCAGCTGCACTTTACCTTTGCCAATTATTTTACAGTGCTCATCATCCCCTAGATACACTATTCCAAAATCTCCATGGATATAGTCACTAAAATATTCCCTATTAGGGGTAGCATAAAAAGATGCACCAAAATCTAATACCCAAGATTCTATATTATTATGCAGAGAGAAAATTAATGTATCTTGTGCAATACCTGCGACCTTGGCTTCTTCCTTTCCTTCGTGCTGATTGTCCTCCTTAGGCTTTGACCAGCAATCTCTGCTTATGTGCCCCATCTTTCCACAATTCCAGCATTGTGGCCTTCTGCCGTTTTTGGATTTAGATCTGCCTTTCCCCTTAGACTTGGATCTTGATCTGCCTTTCTTGCTCTTCTCTTTCTGCCTTCCCTTGCTCTCAAAACTTAAAGCATTCCCAGATGTCTCTTCTGTGCTTTTCCTGCGTATTTCCTCATTCAAGATAACACTAACAACATCCTCTACTTTCAAAATATTTGATGCAGATGCAGTATTACTTACTGCCATTACTAAGCCATGCCAGCTTTCAGGTAAAGAACATAATATTAAAAGAGCTTTTATTTCATCATCAAACACTATATTGACTGAACTCAATTGATTCACAATTCCATTGAAATCATTCAGATGAGTAGAAACAGATCCACCTTCATTCATATGCAAATTAAATAACTGCTTCATAAGAATGCCTTATTAGAAGCAGAGGGTTTTTCATACAAATTTGCTAACGTAGTCATCAACTCTACCGTAGACTTTGCCTGTGATAAATTAGATATCACAGTGGATGCTAAACTCAGTCTTATAGACCCCAGAGCCTTTCTGTCAAGAACTTCCCATTCTTCATCCTCCATGTCTTTGGGCTTCTTTGCAACCCCACCTAATGGTAAGTAGAGATCTTTCTGATACAGATAATCCTCTATCTACATTCTCCAGTGTTGGTAATTTTTGCCATTGAACTTTTCCATTCTCAATTTACTTTCATCTGCCATTGCTTCTCCCACTCAAACAGAAATCCCTGTAAAAACCCTTGTGAGAACCTATAATCAATACACACTACACAGATCTGAACCACCTGTTAGTGAATCTGAGCTCTGATACCACTTGATGGATATCAAGCTCTGAACCTGCAACCAAGGCTCTAATACCACTTGATGGATATCAAGCTCTGAACTTGTAACCAAGGCTCTAATACCACTTGTTGGGGATCAACTAACAATAGATTACACTTGTGAAAGCAATAAACATGGAATTAAATCAGATAGACAAGTAGCTAGAATGATATAATAGCAAGAACAAGAGATACAAGAAACCACCCTGAAAACTTGTATTAACAAACTCTTTACAAAAAGAATACAAATGAAGAAACTTATTTCTTCCACACCTCTCCTAGATGTATAGATCTCTCACTAGATCTCTATTCCTCAAGAGCTCTCTCTCTCTCAAGAACAATCAACTCCAAAAATCCTGGATTGATTCAATTCTATACTGTTCTTCACATACAATGAATTACTACAATAATCCACTCTAACTACAATAAGCTAGGAAGATCTAATTCTACATATAGAATTAGGAGACTTGAGCATGCACTTCCAACAAGCAGTTAAACCACTTGAACAAGGGCTCTAAAAATAGTATTGCTAATAATAGAGACGCGAGCTTGAGACTACAACTCAAAATCATCATGCAAACACTCACTTTTGTCCTCGAAAATAGCTTTCTAGATGCATAGGTAACCGACGTCAGTTCCTGCTGCTTGCCTGTGACTGCTGCCGATCGACCCACTACCGATGTCGGCATCTCTGCAACTGATCCTGACTGACATCGGTCAGTCTTGACCGACGCTGGTGTCTGTGTAGACCCGAACCTGCTAAAGTATGCTCCTTGGTGAAGCTTTTAGCTCCACATCCTAACATGATTGATCCTTAACTCAGTTATTTTGTTAAAATTTTGTCAAGATTTAGCTAGATTTTTATAGAATTTGGCAAAAAAAGATGCTAGCTAAGCCACCTTGATAATATTGTGATTGATGGTAAAGCCCTCAGTCATGACATTATTGTCATGACTTGAGGCATTATAGAAAGACTTATGGTACTGTAATACCACAAGTCTAGAGTCACGGTATTACAATTCCATGAGTTTAAAGTCATGGCATTGCAATACCATGATTTTAGAATCATGATATTATAATAACATGACTATAGGGTTACAATTTTGTAATATCATGGGTTAGTGAGTCATGGTTTTGCCTGACTAGAAGGTCAATAAAAATCATGAGTTGTGATTGGTGACTTTGTCAAAGATGCATGTAGTTTTGTCATGATTAAGAAAAAGGGGTAAGGATAAGTTAGATGATTGAGAGGGTTAATTTGATAATTAGGATGGCTAGTTAGCTAGGTAGTTAGATAGTTAAGTGGATTAGGTAGGATAGAGGAGGTGATTAGATAGTTACAATTGTAAGGGGTTGGTTAAGTTTGTGGGTTAGTTAGCTAATGTTAGTAGAATAGGGATTAGGTGAAGGTGTGATAAGTGTAGGGTAGTGTAATTAAGGGGGATTAGAGGAGTTAATTAGATAGTTATTGGATGGGGAAGAGGGGTTTAATTAATTAGAGGTGATAGGATGGGAGGGTAGGTAGGTAGGGGTGATGGGGCTAAGGAAGGGAAAATTAGGATATGTGCATGTTGGGGGTCTATGGGATCAAGGATGTGTTGAGATAGGATTAGGGGGAGGTTTTTAAAGAGCCATTAGGATAAATTGGATTATTGAGGGGGATGAGGATAATTTAGTTAATTTTAATAAAAGAGGTGATTGATGATAGATATTTAGTGATAGGTTGATTATGATTGGTGCAGGAGGATCTGGGAGTGATGGCATCCTGATCATGGCATCTTGTGGTGCTCCATGAGATGCATTTATTAAAAAAGGTTGAGTTTGGAGTTTTGGATCTAGTGGGGTTACATGATGTGGTGATGATTCTAGTGATATGCATTAATCATGAACTGATTACTACATTAGTAGAGCACTTACACTCAAAGACTAGTACATTCCATTTTATCATAGGTGAGATGGTGGTCAGCTTAGAGGATGTCTATTGGATCTTCCATTTGCTAATGTAGGGTGACATGTTATATTAGAGATCATATACCCTTGTAATAACATTGTAGAGACTAATTGGGGGTTTATAGGTAGGCATGCAAGATAGGTGCATAGATATTGACTAACGTTTGCATGAGGAGATAATTGATAGGATAAATTTTGTTGTGATGTTTCTTGTAACTGACATATTACTACTAGATAAGAGTGACTAGTGGTTCCATCTAGGCCTTAGAGATTTTATGGTTGATATGGTCTGGGACTTTAGAGTGTTTGCTTTGGGACCTATTGTTTTAGTGCATTTGTACAGAGAGTTACACCTAGGTGCCTATAGAGGAGAGGTGAGATTGAGACCTTCTATGCTTCTATAGGTTTGAAGCTAGGAGCATATTGCCATCTGATAGCCACTAGGGACTTTAGCAGCTTGACAACCTAACTAGTTGATGGTTTTTAGTTGGTTTATTCTATTGGGAGTTTAGAGGGGCCACATAAGTGAAATGAGATTCTATTACGATGCATTTGATATATTTCACCCTGAGCACATCACTTGGATACCTTATAGGGGCTTGCAATTCAACTAGGATGATAAGGATATAGTGACCTAGTACATGTTAATGGAGTGTTATTTGATGGGTTAGAGAGACTTGGTGTTAGAATGCTATAGGCCAAATCATGTATAGTGTCAGTTTAGATTTATACAAGATATACCTAGAGTGGAGCACCTATTTGCTTAGGGTAAGTAGGAGAGGCCTCAATGGGGGAGGCCAATAGATGGGATTGAGGCTTGCATAGATTATGAGGGTATTTCCCCAGTGCCTTGGGATTTATAGATGTAGATTCCTAATCTTAGTGTTATTACAACATACATGGCCTAGCGGAGATTGAGGATCCCATTGATATTGACACATCTAAGGGTAGTGGTTTAACATAGGGTGGTGAGTAGAGTGTTATAGGTGTAGAATAGGATATGGATATATATGAGATAATTACTTACATAATATGGTTAGGATGGACATGATGCTATGGATGTAGATGGAGGGGATGGTGATCAGATGATGGTAGTAAGATATGTTGGGTCTTAGGTTCAGGCCTAGGTATAAGTTAGTCTATAGGTGTAGCCATAGGTACAAACATAGGATAGAGGTAGTGGTCTATAGATAAAGGTGTAGGGTAGACCCAAGGTGCATCTATAGGCTTATGGGAGTGGTAATGGAGATGGTGTAGGGCCCTCATAGTAACCATTTTTAGATAATGAGTGGGTATTACTGGCCTAATTGTAGATAGAGATCTAGGCTCACCTATTAGATATTACTATGATTACATGAAAGAAAGATAAACTATAAGCTCAGTTATAGGATATGATAGTATAGAGAGATGGGTAGCTAGCCTAGGCATAAGCATAGGTAATCAGGGTACAAGGATAAGTTAGTGCTTTACAAGCCCAAGTAGCATAGAGAGATGGGTAGTTAACGCAGGCTTAGACTTAGATGATAGGGTTTTAGTCATAACTCATGGTATTATAAGCATAAATAGCCACCCTATAAGGTTTTATCCAAAGTAGGGATGCCCAGATTATGGGTTTATGGGGCCAGATTGCATAGATGTAGGATCATATTTATACCCTAATAAGAGAGGTGGAGATCGCTGAGCGATGATGAGGCTAATCAGGTGATAGATGGGCATGGGATGATGGAGGTGATGAATAAAATTATGAGATTGACCTATGAGACATAGTATTATAGGGTGCTTTATAAGGTAGTAGTTTTGATAGAGAAATGTGCAACTTCTTTCTAGGTTAGTTCATCACAGTCAGTGCATCAGCCTTCTAGAGGACCACCAAGGCCACTAGGACCATATCCATAAGACATGGTTTATAGATGTATAGGGGATTTTTTTACTATAGATCATTATTTCCCCATGGGCCCATGTATTATCTCTAATTTTTTATTAACATGGACTCCATGTAGACTGTCGATATTATCTATATATATATGATAAGATGTTTAGATGATGTGATGTGTTGTCTTTATACTTTGATGATGAGGTGATTATATTTATTGATGTGATGGATTATGTTATTTTTATATGATGAGATGTGGTTATATTAGATTCATGATATTATATATGCTGTATCAGATTGATCTTGTTATGATTTAATATGGTAGATATATGATTTAATGTTTACATGATGGGTTTATTTATGTGATCAAATACATGGTTGTTATATTTATGATGTTAGATGTGATGCAATAGAATTGGTTTATTTATAATTTTGTATTATTAGTGATGTATTGAGATGAATTCATGATTGATGTATAGATATGAATTTTTATTAGATACATTTGATTTTATATGTATGATGATGGAGTTATGTATGTATGGATTTGATTATGGGTTAGATGAGAGATTGAATATGATGTAATGGATTTATTATTTTATATGTATAATGACATAATATATGTGATATGGATTAGTCTGTAGGTTGATAATGATGTGATTGACATAATGTAATAGAAATGAATGTGCTAATATAAGATTGATCCCCTTTGTAATTCATTAAATATCACATGTTTAGGTAGGACTCCTCCTACACCATGGGGGGGTAGGATAATGATGGGATATGATTAGGTTTTGGTCAAAATAGAGATAGGTTAGATGGGATGGGGTTAGTTGGGATAGGTCAAGGGATAGGTGATGGTTTTGGAAGCTATGGAGAGTGTTTGCAATCCATTTTAATGTTTCAAAATTTAGTCATGTGCTAGTGACATAAGAAGTCAAAGATACATCAAAATAGGTGTGTAGGGGAACTCCATTTGAAGAGTGGGGTTACTAAAGTAGAGTATCAGGGGCCACCAATACCAACCTTGTTCCCATAAAAGTCAACAAAATAATATATATATAAACTAGTAACAAAACATGATTGAATAAATAAGACATTGATATGTACATGATTATAACACAAACACACAATCACACAATAACATAGACCAAAATAAGGATATTATCAAGGCTATACAAATGGGTAATGATGTGATTATGATATGATTATAGATAATGGGCCTAGTGATGAATAGGGATTATGTACATCAAGTATGTAGTGCCCAAAAATTTATTATATGTCAAAAAAATATTCCAACCAAGTCTAAAAGTAATTAGAAATGGGGGTTAAGATGATCCCTCAAGATTCGATGTCATAATGCATACTTAAAACATTGAAGTAGAAAACCTATGTTTGACCCTTCCATAATGAAAATGTTAGTGGGAAGGTGTGTACCACGGTCTTATAAATAAGAAGGGAAAAATGGAGATGAAATTTGTCTTAGGGATAAAAAGAGACACACTTTTCAGAGAAAATTTGATGGGGTGATAAGATAAGGGATAGTGATAAGGATGTAGTGGGACTTGGGGACATATATATGATAGTTATGGATGAGAAGCTCTAGAGGACTTCCCCAACAAACATCCTCATTACTCAACAAACAATGCCACCTACCTTGTGATGAAACATTTATTTCTTATGAACTCATAAGAACCTGTGATGGATGCCCATTTTTAAGACCTAGGTCAGGGATAAGTTAGTTTACTATAATGTAGGTAACTAGTTTTCATCATGGTACTTGCCCAAGGTGCTAAAAGACTAGTTTTCACCATTGGATGGATTTTTTTTGTTTTACTAATTTGGAATATTGGGGAGATATGATGGTGATAAGATGATGGAGTGGGAAAGAGTATGCTCCCAAGAGTGGGGACTCATAGATAGAGGATGGTGAAGCCTATCAAGTTTAGAAATGCTTTAGATGCATGATAATCATTGGATAATCTATCTCTTCACCATCTAATGTGGTTAATTTATAAGCTCTTGACCAAAATTTGGAAACTATGATATATGGCCCTAGCCAATTATCTAAAAATTTACCCTTCTATTCCTTGTTAGCATTAGTATTTTTCTAATTCTCCTTTAGAACTAGGTCACCGGTCTTGAATTCTATAGACTATATTTTCTTACGATGTTAACCTTTCAATCTATTCTAATATGCTCGTAAGTGATCAAGGGCATTTTGATGTTTATCATCAAGAATATCTAGTTCTTGTAGGCATTATTATCTACAATTGTGGTTAGTGATAATTCCCCTTAATGAGATTTGAAGGGAGGGGATCTCTACTTCCACTGGTAGATTTGAAGGGAGGGAATCTCTACTTCTACTAGTAGGATTACTTCTATTCCATATACCAAGGCATATAGAATGGCCCTAGTAGGTGTATAGATGCTTGTGTAATAAGAACAAAGAGATGGATATAGCTGTAGGTGCCAATTCTTTCCTACTTGATTAAATTTTTTCTTGAGGATCTTGATGAGGGTCTTGTTTGTTTCCTCAGCTTGTTCGTTCCCTTAGGGGTGATAAGGAGATGAGAAATGATACTTGATGTGATAACATTGATATAAGGCCTCAACTTTCTAATTTTTAAATGATTTTCCATTATCAAAAATGATGTTGGTAGGGATGCCAAAGTGGAAAATGATTTGATTGAGGATGAATTTAGAAATTTAGAGGCATTTAGTATATGTGAGTGGCATTGTCTTTACCCATTTAGTGAAATAATCTATTACTATAATGATAAATTTGTGGCCATCTAAATATGTAGGATTAATCTTGCCATTCAAATCAAGGCCCCACATATAAAATGGCCATGGACTCATTATGGGGTATAATTCTTATGCAGGTGCATGCATTGTTGGAAATATTGTCATTGATGTCAAAGGTCTAGCATTATTGGTGATAAAGGCCCCATTGCATTTAATGGTGTTTTTAATATTCATATCTTGGCTAATGTGTGTTAATATTTATTTAATATTAATGAATATATTTTTGGTTGCATATAAGTCAAAAGAGGGCCCATGGAGAAGTCAAAGAGTCACGGGGTAAAAGATGAAAGAGGAATGGGACACATTTTCTCATGAAGAGTCATCTTGAGGAATTCCAAGAGTCACCACGTGAAGACAAAAGAGGCATGGCACATTTTTACATGAAGGGACACTTTGAGGAACATAAAAAGTCACAAAGATAAAGACAAAAGAGGAAAGGACACTTTTGCTTATGAAGGGTCACCATATGACTTTTCAAATGTAAGGATACGAAGGGTCATGCAAGTTTGGCACCATTTTTCATGAGGATTGAAGGGTCAGAAAGGGTGAATGCCAAAGGTCATTTGGAAAGATATAAATAAAGGCTTGAGAAGCCATTTGTAATATGAAAGAGAGTGCATGGTTTGTATTTGTTTTCAAAGAGATAAAAGTAGGATATATTGTAGAGTTCTATAATTTGTTGAGTAAGAAACATTAAGAGATAGTTGTGTTTTATACACAAGAGGGGTTGGTGATCACGAATAGTTTCTGTGTTAGTGCTTGGTAAAGGGGTTGGTTCTCCTTCAATTTGGTGCTTGTGAACTTTGTATTTTGAGTTGGTGCTCATTTATATACTTGAGAGTATTCTCCATGGTTTTTCCTAGTTCTGGTTTCCATGTAAAAATTTGGTGTCTCTCTCTCTCTCTCTTGTGTGGTGCAAATTATTGATTTAGTTTTATTACATATCTTGAATGTATGATTAAGTGGTTAAAAAAATAAATTATATTAATTAAAAAGATATATAATATACTAATTCACCCCCCTCTTAGTATATTTCATGCTTAACATGCATAAGATTCCCATGCTTTTGGAAAGCAACACATTTCCACATGTACTGACATGAGTCTTGTTCATTAGTTGGTCAATAATATCTATTCTAGAGTAGTTTATTGTCTAGGGCTATTCCACTGATGTGATTTACACAAATACCATCATGAACTTCCTTGATCATGTCAGAGGCCTCTTTTGATATCAAACATCTTAACAAATTCCTGTTATGGCCTCTATGATAAAACATGCTACCAAGGATTATGTAATGAGAGGTGTGGTGGATGAAGGATTTTCATTGGTGGTGATTAAGGTTAGGTTATATGATGTTATCATAGAGGTAGTTGTAGATGTCATGGTACCATAAAAGATATGATCATTGATTGTGTAAATTTGGAAAGGGTCCATGGATTGATGTGCTAGGAGAATCATTTATTATATTAAAAATTTTCCTTCTAAAACATCTTTAGTGAGGTAAATAAGAGAGCCAATGGTGGCCATTGAGTCAACTACTTTACCCTCTTGGTACTTGCTCAAATGTGATAGTTTGAAAATTCCACTTTAATTAATCAACCAATTACTTATAAGGGAGTAAATTCTCATCCTTTATCTAAAACTCATCATTAAACTAATTGATTATAAGATATGAGTAACTAAATACTTGTAAATGCTAGATATTCCATTGGATGGCTAGATGAAGGTTGACTATCAAAGCCTCATACTATAGGTTGCATATTCACTTGCTTATCAGATGTATTATTTCATGATTGTTTAGTTGGTTCATACAAAATACAAACTTTAAAAATGCAAAATTTTATGTCACTCCATTATTATATCACATTATCACCCTATACATAGTATTCTTGAAATCAACATGTCACATTGGTATTTATATTATTTATTATGAGTAGATTACACCTCTTTACATACATCATCTTGCACAAACTTATAAAAATTCTAACATACAGTGGAGTCTAGAAAATTGTCTATGATATAGTCTCCCTTTTATGATGCCTTTAGAAAACAAAATATTAGAACAACTAAAATAAAATAACTTTACCCACCCATCTTGGTCCTTGGTGGTGAGCCCTTACTTCTTACTAGTTGCATGGGCCCAAGGTTTTGGGGTGAAGGCCTTAAAAATAGAAAAGTAGATGCTTTTATGAAATCAAAAGCTTATGAAAATACAAAAGTCAAAATCATACATCTCTCACCATTTGTTAACCATTGGTGTTGAGTCCTCACATCTTACTAGTTTCATGGGGTTGGCATTAGGGAGAGATGCCCTTAGTCACCTATATCTAGCCTTCAATGATGAGATCATTGTCTTCCTTGTCACATGAGACTAGGTGTAAGGGGTTTCAATGAAAAACAAAAGATAGATACAAAATCAATGTCAAATTAGAATGAGTGTCTAAAAATAAAGTTATTTAAATGGAGTTGTCTATATGTTTACATTTAAAGAAGGTATCCTTTTCCCATTTACTAGTTTTATTAGGGTAAGTTCTCTCTAGGTGAAGCCAATAAAGTTAGTATTTTATAAGTTTAGAAAGAAGTACATATTCCCAATTATTTATAAGGATTAGGTCATCTTCTTTTTTCCTATGAAATTTTTATTTTTGGTTCATCTCACATTTATCATGTTTTCCACTTTTTCACCCCTTACTGTAAATTAAGTCATTTATTGTGTGAACAAAGCAACTAGGTAATCATTTTAAAGACAAATGTTAGGATAATCATAGTTATATATGTACATCTATCACATTAAATCATTTACATACATTATGTTTCCGCATACATAAGCATTCACCCATAAAAACATATCAAAAACACAGAGATACACATATACATATATCATCACATATCTAGTCCTCTAAAGTGTATGAGATAAGAAGTTCAATTGAAAATAAAGAGTCATATCACATAATGATCAATGAGAGATATGCCAAAACATCCATATATATCATCTAAACTATCAGGTTTATATAATAACACTATCTAATACAAACACCTCTATGGAGGCCCAATATGCCTTAAGGCATCTAAAAAGAATCAAAATCTATAATGGTATGTTAAAAACATTTTCAACAAGTCTCAAAAACCTGTCCTCCTCTTTTGAGATGGAGCTAAGGTAGAAGAATATCTAGGGTTCTAACTCTAGTGACATCTCTTATTCATGCCTCCCTCTGATGATGCCTCCTTATCTATAGGTTGGTGTCTAGGAGGGTGGTCCCTACCTAAACCTCCCTTTGATGTCATCCTCCTTGTCCTATGACTAGTGGATATGCTTCCTCCTAATCCCACCATGGTTTCCACCAAGGCCTTTGATCTCCTTGCTCTGGCCAACATAGTGTTGTTCTCTATCCTCAATGTTGTCATCATCATTGAGGCATGGTGTGCTATGGAAAACACATTTGTATGATGCCTAGTCCTTAAAAGAAGCCCAAGATATACCAATAACTAGACCTATGTCTAACTAGTGCTTAATTGAAATAGATTTATTAGGGTATCCTTGATTATCCTCTTCTATACACACACATTATCTGCTATCATAGGGTACACAAGATACATTGATATAATTAACATGATAAAGTTTGACACATGTAAAATTAGATATGTAATTAGAATAAATGAAAATATAAGCTATAATCAAGAATGAACAAAATCAATAATTTACCTAGATCTCCCTCCTACCATTTAACATCAGAGTAATCATCTATAACCTCTTCTTCATCTATGTCAAGGTCCTCATCTAGCTCAATGTGCAATAAGGCCTCACCCTCTCCATCTCTTAGCTAATGCTACTACTACTATCTATGTCCCTATGTTAGTGGTGGGGTGGTGGTGGTAGTGGTGGTGGTGGACTAATCTATTAAAATTACCTAGATCTTACCTATCCTCTTCCTCCTTTGACTAAATGTCAAATTAGTTAAGTGATAGGCACCTTCTCACAAGTGGGTGCCATACTAGTGATCTTAGCCTCATAGATCTTGCCTTATGGGTCCTCCTATACACAACCCTAGGGATGGGGAGGTTGTCCATATAGGGCATACTAAACTATTGAGGTACTTAATTAATAGGGTGTACCTTGATCTATAGTAACTTGTCTCAAACCTGGGTGGCTTCAGTGACTACCACAAGATAACTTCCTCATTGGCCCATTCCCAGACCATGTCTTAGTAAGACAGGGTAATAATATATTATATCATCAAAGACTCCATAGTCTAGGGTAAAACATGAAAGGCTACCATGCCTACCCATCTAATGGCTCTATTATCCCTTAGTTCCCCAATCAACACCCCATTCTAGTAGGGAATCATCCTCTTGTAGACCCAAGCCATAATGATGGTCAGGTGGCTAAAAGAAAGTTCCCCTAGGTAAGTCACTCAATAAAAATCCCTATAGGTCTGAGCTAACATATCCTTTCTCTAGGCATAGTAGGCCCCTCTATCCTTTATGTGCCACATGATTGATGACCATTTGTAAAAGAGTCTATTTATGCCATTGTCTCCCATTAATTGGGAGGTAAGGATAATGATGATGGCCTTACTCAGATTAGGAATCAATGATCTCAAAATATAATAAAGTCTCACTCTATACTTTGCACCCATATCAGGTACATTAGAGTCTCCAAAATGATCTACCTAGTTATGGGATTCATGATGACTATAAACATCATGGATAGATACCAATCGATTGATCGTGGAAAGACTGATGATTTGATGCATGTCCATGAGAGTGATTTTCCACTCTCCTAGTGCTTGAGGAAACATGAAAGTGGTTTGATTAGGGTCCTAATAGGTCAACAAGTTACATAATAGTCAGATAGAAGAGGGGATGATCCCCACCTATTCTATACAAAGTATCCCCACTTGATTAATTAGGGATAACTCATAAACTGTCAGAAGTACCAAGACTTGAGGGAGCCATTCTTGCTCCCAAGTTTTATTCCATCAAATATAGAACCCTTACAACAATCAAAGAGACCTTACATCAGTTAAATAAATTAACTCCATAATTTAAATAAGTCAAAAACCTTCATATTCCCTTAAAGTGAGAAACTATCCTAACTTATAAGTGGTGGTAATGTAATCACCCCAACTGATTACGTAACCACCCAAAGAGATTACGTAACCACCCCAAGTAGTTTCATAACTTCCTCAAGATGGTGATATCATAACTAACTTATGGTGATTACAAAGTTACCACCCTACAAAGGGTGGTGGTTTCATAACAAGAGTAGTGGTTTTTCTAGCTACTTGTGGACTCCTCAAAAATCCCCTAAAACCCACTCTAATATACCCAAAACCTAATAAATTCCACAAATCTATAATCAAACCCCCAACAATGACCACAAAGTAATTTTTTAAAAATTTCATTAGATTTTAACTACATTTTGATTGAAATTTTAAATTTGGGGAAAAAATGTAAAAGTTATCAAAAACCAACATGATTATCCCTGATTATGCCTCTCACTAGTATGTTCACCACCCTCTCATCACCCTCATTCTGATGACTACTTTTGTGCTCAAAATATTCACTGGCATTCTAGAGCTCAAAAATCTCTCTCAAGGAAAATGACATAAATGAACTATTTTTGGAATTTTTTTGAATATATTGGGACCAAACTAGCCATTTTGATTCAAAAGATTTCCATTTTTGATGTGACCTTTTATTTAATGTTTTTATTATGACCATAGGAATTTGACAATAGAGAGGAGGTTAGATCAAGTGTTAGTTTCACAAAACAATGAAATCAACACACTAACATGCTAACATCTCTAATCCTAGATCTTAGGGGGAACATAGTGAGTAAAATATATATGAAAGCACAACTAAAATGCAAATAACAATAATCTTTACCTTCCTTGAGAGATCCAAATTATTTGTTCATGGCTTTCACGGTTTATGCTCGAAGAGTCTTTGGCAATTAAGTTTTCTTTGCTCCTTCTCTCCTTAACACCATTGTGGCTTAATATATTGATATGGCTTGATGGTTTGGCTCAATATTTTTTCATTATAACATTATTATCATGAGTCTTATGCAAAAAATTGTATTATAACTCTACAATATCCAAGCTTTCCAAAAGAAGAGGTAAATGCTTGTATTTATAGGCTTAGAAATTGAACCCAACTCAAAGTGAGTAAAAGTGTAGTTTAAACATGGAATGGGTCCACACCTAACCTAAGTAAGTTAATTAATCCTAGTAGAGTTAAAATGTGTCAAAATATCATGATTTTTAATGAATAGGCATGGGTGAGATATTTTACGATATTTTCAAAGGCTTGACAACTCACAATGTCATGATGAAAAGCTAGTCTATTCTTGTTTTTTGAGTTTCCTTTTTTTGAATTTCATTTTTTGCACATGGATAATTCAACTAGGAATTTAATTTGATTTATCTTGTTTATTAATTCTATTTAATATTTTTATCTCTTTCAATATTTGATTTTATGTAAGCACTTATCCTATTTAATAGGTCTATAGGCCAAATTGCATGTTATGATGCTGTAGGATGATTATAGATGAATCCATGAGAGGTTTTAGTTACTTATTATAGGATAAACCAATT
Source organism: Torreya grandis (assembly GCA_037957365.1). Lineage (NCBI taxonomy): Eukaryota > Viridiplantae > Streptophyta > Pinopsida > Cupressales > Taxaceae > Torreya > Torreya grandis. The sequence goes on from JARHVA010002455.1 coordinate 1,022,901, forward strand.
ATGGATGTACTAACATGATTATGATCTTTGATGAATGATGTACAAGCAAATTTGTGATGTTTAATGATTTCTAAGAATAATTACAAGGGTTGGTAAAAATCGGTCTAAAGTTTGGTTGAAGGCCATTTGTGGCCAGATTTAGGTGTCTACATTTATCACGTATATAAATTATTTTTCCTTTATCTCATAAATATTATACTATAATGAATAATTTAACAAGTTCTTATGTTCTCTTATAGCAAGTTTTATAGTTTTGTAGGTACACATGGCTCGACACTAGGTTCAGTCCCTTGATGGGATGATCTAGGTATTATAATATTTCATGCATGTATGGTACATATTATTTCCATGTTCAATTACATATTCCATTTTTCACGTTTATTTAAAATTGCACTCGAATCTAATCTTTTGTCTACAAGTTGCATAGAGTTTTGATAGGGTTTATTCCTACATTTGAGTAATTAATGTGAGTATTTATAACCTCCCATTTCCTTTTTGTTATGCCTTAATTAGGACCACATATTTCCAACTCATGACAAGGTGCCCTCCTGAGGGGAAATATGTATGTACCCAAAATTTACATGGTGTGACACTTCTGATACAAATATGGTGATGATGCAATGACCTCTTATTTCATGATCCACAAGGAACTCTCTATCTCTATTCCTTCCATGTGCTTCCCTATTCTTCTTTTGACCCCTTCTGATCCCCTTGATTCTAACCTTTCTATCCATTTTCACTTTATTTCAAAAAATAACCATAGGTGACAAAATTTCTGCCCCAGGTAACAAAACCACCCCTCTATGTTACACAACCACCATGGTGGTTATGTAACTTAAGAAGTGGTTTTGACAAAAAGAGGTAATTTTGAATTAAAAAGGTGATGGTCTTGAAATGTTTAGCAATAGTTTTGACATCTTAGGTGGTGGTTTTACAACCACCCTTGCATAAAGTGAAAGTTCTATCACAGTTGAAATGCCTTCTAAAATTAGCTCCCATAACTCTAGTTTTCATGTGTTTTATATAAATAACATCACATTTTTTATTTATTTTATGTTTTCCTCCAATTAGGCCCAACTCACTCCTATTTTTAGTCCTTTTTCATTTCTCTCAAGTTTAACTCACCATGATACTTAGTTGAGCTCCTCCATGCAAGCTCTCAATGTTTCCTACAAGAAAGCCAATTTTGGCTTGAATTTACATCCAAAAATTTCCATTAGAAGTTGATATTGAGAATATTTTATAATGAAAACCTTACTATAATTACTAGGAGATTCAACCTATGTTATTTTTGAGTCAACTACATAGTTGAAAGTGAAGAAGTGTTCTTGGTTAAAGCAACTTAAACTTTGTAAATCTAGGACATTAGCTAGCCTCAAATCATTTCCTCTCCATTTATGGATTGTATTTACCCTTTTTTTCATCTTGTTCTATAGTTTGTGCATCCTTAAACTAGAGAGTTTATATAATTTATATATGAGCATACAGAACTAGCATACTAAGTATTCTTGTATCAACACACCACACACACTTCAACTAATTCATGCCAAAATCAGGTTAGAGTTTTCTTGATTTCTAGTATTTGTTTTCTTTATTAGATTAGATTTATTGTAGTTTGTTGTTGTGTTAGATTAATTTTTCATATTAAAAAAAGAAGTAAATTTCATAGTGAAAGAGATATATCCCCTTTCATTTCTCTTTGCTATAAAAATATAACTAGTTTTGATTTATGCTTGCATCTCAGTAGACTAGTTACCTTCCCAATTTATAATACATTTTTCAATCATCTTGAAAGGATCTTAGTAAGTCTTTAGATTATTTCCATATAAGACAACTTTTCTCTTTCAAGATCTAAATGAGTCTCTTGCACTCCAAATAATCACCTAGTCAAACATAGAAATATAGATAATTGTAAGTGCATACACAACAGTGGTATATTGCTTATGTTATTTATCTTAAAGGGTTAAAAGCACTATCATTTTACTCTTTAAAAACAAATAAAATAACTAGTATATCTTATTTTCATCTTAAAAAATCATTAAAAATAAAGTGTTTTGTTTGTAGTAAATAGAATCCATAAAAATTGTTTCATTATTGCTGCTCTAAACTAGATTCTCTTCTTACATTATTTACATGCATAAATTAAATTTAAAATTTAGTTAATTTAATACAAAATTAATCAAAATAAATAAAAACATATTAATTTATATATAATTTTTTACAAGCTACAAACCCCTTGCAATGGGCATTAGTCATGTGAATCCAAACACTACCCTGAATCTAGGTTTGGTGTACAATATCACTTGAAATACCTTGTTGTTTCCCCTCACCATCACCACTCATATCACCTTAAAATATTTCACTATTTACATGTTATGAATTTCCTTCCCTTTTATTCTAGGGGTTTGAGTATGGTGTTTTTGTATGTTTTTAATCCTAATCTAATTGCTCTAGGTGTCATTATGTTGACATCATAAATGAATGAAAGCTACAAGATAGACTCTAAGAGCTAAATGCCTTATCCCATCATTATTGACATTCCATAATTGATTTGAGATGCACATAAGACATAAATCATGATCACAATAAAATCAACTCTCATGATATCCTCATCCACCCTTGACAATAGAAAATGTCCAATCAAATATGCCACCACCTTATAAGATGCGAACCCATTTGCAGTGGATGTTAGTCATGTAAATCCAATAGTTTTCATAAATATAGGACTCATGTATGATATGGAACACCTAGTGTATGATATCACTCTAAATACATTGTAATTTCACCTCAGCATCACCATTAAACTCACCTTGAAATATTTCACTATTTACATGTTCTATATGGCCATGCCCTTTATTCAAGGGGTTTGAGTATAGTGTTTGTGTATGTTATTAAGATTTATGTTATTTTTATATTTGTTAATATATTGGTAGCATTGATGAATATAATATACAAGATAGACTCTTAGACCTTAATGTCCTATCCCCTCATGAGTATAAATGCCAACTTAGTTCTCATGATGTCCTTATCCACCCTTGAAAATAGAAAATAACCAATAAAATATGCTATCACTCTATAAGGGTAAAAAATCACCTTATTAAAACTAAATAAAAACACATGTAGTATTTGATGATAACTTAGTATTGTGATTTTGATGTATATGATATATTTTAGTTTCTTAATTGATATTTATATGTTGATTATATAAATGATTTACTTGTGATTATTATTATCTTCTGATACAGCTACTATAAATATCATTTAACCATTGTTATAGGTATAATAAATGAGTTAGGCCCAAGAGCGGAATATTTTTACAAACCATTACAAAAAAACTTCATGTGTTTAAAATGGGTAAGATGTAAATTAAAGTTTTTGTTTAATCTATTTTGAAATTGAAATACAAGAAATATATAGATCTAGAAGTAAAATGTAGAATTTACAAAAGTAAAAGTGGTCTAAAAATAGTAAATAAGTACAAGATATGCAAACCTCCCTCAAAAAGATTTTATGATGACTGTGCAGGCTAATTATTAGTGAAAACTGCTTAAGAAGACTTGAAAACTATGCTACATATGAAATCAAAACTATAAATTGTGTTGGGATAAGTTCACACTAGGAGGACAAGGATGAAATATGGCCTTATCTATTGATTGGGGTCATGTTCTAGTTGATAGTGTGATTGATTTTTATATTTGGGTCTATGTGCCTGTCTGTGATGGTTTTTTATTAGTCTTTGTGTCTCGATTTATCGCTTTGAAGCCCTACAACATAAAAATTCTATATTTTGTATAATAAAACAAATATAAATTAAATTAAAAAGGGAGAATAGGGTTATGGTAATAAATAAACTATCTTAAAAATACTTTACACAATCTAAGTGTTTTCTACATAACCCATAAGGGCTTTAGGTCAATGTAGTTCTCCCTCCTAGAGTGAGTTTATGAATATTGAATTTTGATATATGGATGAAACTAGATGAATAATTTTATATGATTGATAATGAGTGCCCTTGAATTTAAATAAAAACTTTTAGACATGGCCTATGACTATTAGAATGCTTTAGAATCAGATTTGGGATAAATAGTGCTCTTTTACTCAATATGCAATAGTATTGCTAAGTGATTGTTAGATGTGTTTAGAGAAGCCCCTATGTGATTATATATGGGAGAATTTTAAATATTTATACTAACTAATTTTTTTTAAAAATGTGAGAGGGGTAAGATAAAATGCCTTGAATTTAAAAAGGTATTGTTGGAGTGTGGGGGATAAGGTCACACTAGTGGATAAGGTCATAATATGACCCTGTCTGATAATCTGTGATCCTATTGTAGAAAGATAAAGACTATTAGAATTGTTCAAACATGAGTCTTAAACTAAATAAGGATGTCTAAGTATTAGAAATATAATTTATATAACAATGAATGCTCTTATAGATATTGTAAGTTAGTGAAATGGAAAATTGGCCAAGCAGGGTAAAGATGTCAATTTTAAATAGTGTCAAACACTTAATGATTAAATTTATGTCTACATTTACCCCAAATTTATTCTAGTGATGTAATGAAGTGAAATTAGTAGATTAAAGTAGATGAGAACCTTTGTGTATACACTTTATCTTTTGATGCAAATTTTGATCATTATGAAATATAATTACCTTGTAACTTTAAAATGGTTAAGTGGGCATGCCCATTTATTAAAGAATTTGGAAAATTGTTGAAATTGTGGCAAATTGGGAGTGATCAAATCTTAATTTGAAAACCAGTGAAAGCCCTTGAGTTAGAAAAATTGTGTGCTCCAACTTTAATTTGAATATGTAGACTAATATATAAATTAATTTAAGGATGGAACCATCAAATGTAGCTTGTTACATAGAAAAAGTGAAACCATAGACGTTGCATGTGACTAGCCTCTAATATGACCCACTTGTAACATGAAGATGAATCACACTACTACAGATGGATATAGATTATGTTTGAAACTTTACAACTTTGAAACTTTTGAATTTTGAAAAATTTGAAATTGCCATGTATTAACTTGAACATGAATGAGTATCATGTTCCCTGTATTATATTAAATTGATATTTAAATGCAATTTGAACTTTGTAACTTGTAATTATTTTTCACATGCCCATGTATATGCATCATATATATGTGAATAAGTTATTGAAACAACTATAGGAATGAGTGCACATATATATCATTTACCCACATAATTTAAAAATTCTAAATCAAGTTATAATTTTGAGAACTATATTTTTCCATAAATCTAAATTTTGTTTTTCACAAGACTTTGAATTCTCAAGATAAGCCCATTTAAATGCCCCTATTTTGAGATGAGAGACATAACCTGCAAGTCAATTATCTAAAAAAAAATCATATGTGAAATATATAATCATGTAGTATCACTTTGAACATTTGAATTAGATTTCATCATATTATTGAATATAACATTTAATTGTAAGTGAAACACATGTTAGATAGATATAACATCAAACTATAGAAGCAACACATGCATAATATATATCACGGCACCAAATTAAGAATGAAGGGTATAAGTAATGCATGATATGATCATGGCATCATATAAAAAATCAATAAACATATAATCACTTTCATATAATGTCACACATAAGGGCCAAAGGCCGACATGTGAATGTCACATAAACACACAAGGCCAAGGGCCACACATAAATGGTAGGAGACTAACATACAAGTAACAACATTTAAATATATTTCACATACAAGGACAAGTGTCACACACAATAAACAAGCAAGTCCTAACTTATCATACATAGTAAATTAAGAAAGAAGCATAGAGTAAATAAGCTAGTCTACAACATCATATGTATCAATGACAGTGTTAGAAAATATAATGTAAAGTATGAGTGAATAGAAAAAAAATTGTATGATACATAGCTTGACATGGTAGAAATTTTGTGGATATATACAACATGTTGAAGTATTCATGGAAAATAAAGAGATACCCCCAACTTAGCAAGGTTGTTGGGTAACAAGGGAAGCCTAACATCAAAAAACCATGTAAAAATATGCCCTGTATCACATTGACATACCTCATGAAAAATAATGTGTTTTGAAAATTTAAATATGCTATCTACTTAAATGAAATAAATAACATAAGTAAATAAGCTAACAACATTTTAAAATGCTCTTTAGGATCTAATTTTGATTTTTGTAAGTACTATGATTTTTTTGAATTTTTTAAATATATGAATGTTTTTGAACTTTTTGAAAGATTTGAAACTTAAAATATTTGAAAATGGGTGGTAAGTGTTTTATGAAATTTTGAGTAAATAGAATCTAATTACCTAAATAAGAGAAATTGTTGGATAAAATCATAATGCTAAAAATATGCAATAAATAACATGAATTAATTTAGAACTTACTATATTTGGAAATATGATAAAAGGGGAAATAACAAATATAAAGTATACACGAGTAAATATCTCACTAAAAATTAATATCTAATGAAATTGATCATGAAAGCCTTCAATTTAACATTAAAGATAAAGTCGTTAGCTGAAAATTTGTCAATGCAAAATTGAGATATAAACTAAAAAATTGAATTTATTGGCTGATTGTGAATTAAGAATATTACTCTATAGATAAGGCCATTAGAATTAGACAGGGGTGTGGTGCATTGGTATCCTTAGAGTGAATTAACATCATGTAGGTTTTTATGATCTATAACTAATATGATAGGTTTGTTTCACCTATGTATTTTATCCAACTATATGGGAGATCTTGTCTATTGCATTAACCATCCTTTGTCATCTTATTCACCTATAACCCTAGCTCAATAGACCATGGATGATAATAATAATAATAATAATAATAATAATAATAATAATAATAATAATAAAGTATTAGTGGTTGAAGTTTTATTAAACCTTAACACCCTAGTGTTGAGTGATATATACATAACAATACTCTAAAAAGGGATCAAAATCCATGTAGTTCTCCCATGCTATGGTGGTATGTGTGAAAGATTGGTACAATTCTAGTTGTTTATACAATTATAGTACAATTAAGTGCTTCAACCATGACTTATGACCTTAGAGGTGTTTTTAGACTTTAGCTCAAGGATAATAAGGTTATATGTTTTTAGATTGGAAGAAATAGGGAATTTTATCTCAATGCATAATTAGAATTTTGGTGCTTTTCAATGTAAAAGCCTGCCAAGTGTAAAAATAATTGAAATTATGGATTTTTAGTGATTAATTAAGAATTCCTTTAGATGGGGATATTAAAACTTATAGGAAAACCAATTACACGAGTTTTAAATTGAGAAAATAGCTATTATTTAGTAGGAGGATGCAACCAATAGAATGAGATAGGACTAGGGAGTAAGATAGTCTAAATGGTACATTATTGTTTGAGGAGCAAAGATAGATGATATGGGAGTATGGATTAGTCAGGGGATAAAATTGAGTTATTTTGAATGAGGAATATGGAAATTTTTAGATCATTAGTTGATTTTAGGAATGGTTCATCCACATATAAATTCAAGGAAAGGTGGTTAAAATATCGTGGAATGAGGCATGAGCTAAATGTGTATAAGGAATGGTATAATTACATTGTTTCAAATTAAATGTTAATTTATGTGTCTATATTTATCCCCATTTATTTTAGTAATGCAATGAATTAAAATACTATAGTAAATGGAAAATGCATATCAAAACTTACTTGTGAAGAATAATCTTAAATGTAGGCCACAATGCTGAACTGTGCTTCATGTATAATCTACAATGAAACATGTATAAAATTAGTTTTTTATTAAGAATAAACTCTAAAATTAAAAGATATGAAACTTATAGATAAAATAAAAATGAATGAATAAAATATTGGGTATATTAAGCCTTTGTGTTTTTTGGTGCAAAATTGATGACTGTAGAGGATAGGATCCAGGAGATTTTTATTCTTTAAAGATCTTGGTTTGGATTGTGAATGCCCTAATACTTATTGATAGAAGAGTGTGCTTAAGAACCCAAGGTGTGCTTCAATCCATCATTGCATACCCAAATTAGTAGAATATCTTGGAATTCTTGTATGAATTCTAATAGATCAATCTGGTGCAAAAAGGTGAACCAACCACTATAAAAAGAATAAGGTTTTGTAAAGAATAAAAACTTGAAATTATTAGTGTAGTGATTTTTCCCACTGGGTTTTGCCTACATGATTGTATGACCATTCTATGTTATTTAAGCTTCTTTAGGTTAGTTATAAAGGGTCCATAGGATAACTATATTTAATTAGAAAAATTAGGGGCTTCCTCATGTTGCCCTAATGTTACATATATGTTCCCTCTTTTACTTTTTGGAAGGTTAATGAAGAATTGACTCATTCACTTTTTGTAATAATCAGATAATTCATTATTTTCCTTCTCTTGGAATTTTGGAGCTCTCACTCTACCTCTTAAGATTCAATGTGATTGCTTGAAATCCATTTAGAGATATTGGCACACTCTTTCATGGTATCAGAGCTATTTTGATAGTCTCATGCATTAAACTCCTTGGTAGTATCCTCCTGCACTCTCTTTTGTTGGCTTTTCTTCTAGCTTGGCCACTATTTTTGACCTTGGAGGCATTTTTTCAAATCTACTTCAAAACTCTATCAAAAGGCCTTTGAATAAAAATTTGTAAGCATATATCTTGTAAGTTTTTTGAGATATAAAATGGGTTGTTCTTAGTTTTTTTGAGAAACTTCATAGATTTTCTTAGAAATTAATTTTTTTAAACTAGTACGGTGCCCGTACAGACCAAGCAATCACTTATGCAAACCTTGACTTACACATCGTAGACCAAATTAGGTTCTCAAGGAGAAATTACTTAATCCCATAGAGAAAATAAGGTTTTTAGAGATCAAAAACTTGTTCTCCAAGACCAAATTAGACTTCTTAAGGCTGACGACTTGCTCCAAGACCATTTAGGGTTTTTAACGGGTGACTACTTGAGGTATTCAAGTTTCTTCGATGTGATAACTTGCTGGTAGACTAATTCAAGATTTTTGGGTATTGTTACTTCTCTAAGAACCCAATCAACACTGGGTAGACCCATTCAAGTTTATGGAGGTTGAGTAATTATTACTCATTACTTACTTTATAAGTAATAAGTCATGCAGGTTGAAGAACCTGAAATGCATCGAGGAAGACCAATCCAAGTTTTTCAAGGGTGATTACTCATTACTCATTTACTTTATAAGTAGTGCAATTATGAGAGTCTAAATTAGTGAAGGTTGAAGAACTTGAATTGCACTAGGGAAAACCAAACTAGGTTTTCTAAGCATGACTACTCATTACTCATTTACTTATGAAATAAAGTAGTTGACAAAACCCAATCAACACTACAAGACCCAATCAAGATTTTAGAGTAGTCTTACTGCATTAAAAGTTTGAAGTAAAGCAATTTCAAAAGCTTGAAGTAAAGTAGCTATGAAACCTTACATGACATTTAGGAGGGCATCAAATTTTAGGTGAAAGGTAATGAAGAAATAGAGTAAAGTTATTTCCTTTTTTGGATGAAAAAACACAAGTGTGGGAAATGCTTTTCCATGTTTGGAAAGGGTCTAGGAATATGTGGGAGTAAGAACTTGTAAATGATATAAATTTAAATTTTTAGCTCGTTTTTGGGTGCCATTTTTTTAAAAGTTCATATTTTCTCAAGATCTACACATTGGAGACATTGTTTTAGGACTTTTGTAACATCCATTTTTACATGGTGTAAGGGCTTAAAACTCTCTTTAAACCTTTGTACCTTTACTCTTGGATGCATTATCAACTGTGCCCAATGTCCCTCTCATACTTTCTCACACTAATTGCTCATAGATGCATTCTCAGTTATGTCCAATGTCCAACATTGAGCGTGTGTGCATTATAACTTTAGGGGGGTATTCTTGATAGTTTAGGGGGTACTTTTAATATGTGATTTTTGTTTTTTTTTAAATTTTAATTATATAATTTTGTATCATTCTAATTTTCACTAATGGATCTAAACATTGAACCACTCACACCATTTAACTATCTAGAATGGAAGTCTAAAATATAACTTGCTAGGTAAAGGACTCTATCAGATTACTATGGGTGAGGAAACTAAGCCATCTACAAATGAAAAAAAGGTTAAGTGGTAAAATAGATGTGATGAGGCCTATGGGTTTTTATTCTTGTTAATGTATCCTAACCTCTTGTTTCATGTTGAATCTACAAAAGCTTTGAATGAAGTCTGGACAATCCTGGACAAGCTTTTTGGAGTGTAGGACATCATGAGGGGTCATGAGTTGGATAATGAGCTCATCACATTGAGCCCAGGTGACTATGACACCCTACAAGACTTGTTTACAAAGTTAAAATCATTGAGACTATAGTTGAATCAATGTGGCATTAATAAAATAGATGACCATTTGATTCTATCTATGCTTACAAAATTGGGTCATGACTATTTAGTTTTCATCTCTATATTTCATGGTACCAAATGTGTACTTGGAACCACTTGGAAAATTCCATCATTTAATGAGTTTGTTACCAATATAACTTGAGAGAAAGATAAGTGGGTTTAAATGGGTGCACTGAAGTATTCAAAATCACATGCCTTGATTGCCAATTAGGACAATAAGCCTTCAAGTAGTGGCAAATATGAGAAGAAATAGTCCAACCCAGATCATGAGCATAAGAAGAATTATAAATTAGATGCCAAGCCTAAGGCATCGAAAAATGAGTCATAATCAAGTGAGAAACCTAAGAAGGAGAAACTCAAATGCAACTTTTTAAAGAAACTTGGGCATGATGAATTTTAGTGCATGAAAAACAAGATTGACACCTTGACTAAGTTACTTGAGAAGAATAACATCAATGTTCCTAAATATTCATCTCAGAATAAATCAACACAAGATTATACAAAGGGTAAAGACAATAAAAAGTTTAAAAATAAGGGAAAATCACTTTTTGCAGTAGCTTCTCAGCCTTTAACTTGGGTTATTGACTCAAGTGCTTCTTATCACATGGCCTCCTTAGAGGATTTATTTTCAAAAATAGAGCCATGTTTTATGCCTTCAATTATCATGGGTGATGACACTTTAGTAGAATTAAGTAGTAAAGTATCATTAAAATTAAGTGATGGGACCTTCAATGATGTTTTATGTGTTCCTTCACTATCCACCAATCTTTTGTCAGTATATAAAATCACTCACATAAGTGCAAGGAAGTAAGTTGAGTTCACACCTAATTCAATGGTCATCAAAGAGTTACATAGTGACATTGCAGTGGCTTATGGGAAGGCTAATAATCAATCTAGGCTATATACCTTCTCATAATTTGCCCTAGATCAATCCTCAACTATGTTGCTTACTCATGTAGATGGAGTGAGCAAACTATGGCATGAATGGTTTGGCCATTTAAACTACCATTACCTAGAGCAACTCAATCATCAGGACATGGTTTCAAGGTTGCCTAAAGTCAAATTCTTGGATGGCCTATGTAATGGCTACATTCTTGGTAAGTATCCAGAAGAGAAATATGACAAGGGAAAAGTAAGGAGAGCTAAGCATAAGCTAGAAATAGTCCATAGTGACTTAACAAGTCCATTTCTAAAACCTTCATTTAATAGGACAAGATACATGCTCACATTCATCAATGACTTTTTGAGGTACACTTGGGTGTTTTATCTCAAAAATAAGTCTAAGGTCTTTGATCACTTTAAGGACTTCAAGGCACTTGTGGAGAAGTAGTTAGAATGTTCCATCAAAATCTTAAGGTCTGACAATGGTGGAGAGTATGTCAATAATAGGTTTATGCAATTTTTCACATCATAGTGGATTTAGATACAACACATATTTCCATATAGTCCTCAGTATAATGTTATGGCCAAATGTAAGAACCATACATTAAAGGAAATGGACAACTACATGATTTAATCAAATTTTCTTGCTCCTTGGTATTGGGCTAAAGTAATAAACTATGCATGCTACATTCAGAACCAAGTTATACATAAATACTTAAAGAGAATCACTCCTTTTAAATTTTTGGATGGTCATAAGCCCATAGTAGATCACTTTCAAGTGTTTAGATCACTAGTAATGGCCTGAATTCCCAAGAACAAATGCAAGGTAATAGACCCTCAGAGTCAGTCTTGCATCTTTATGGGGTATATAAAGGGTGTTAAGGGATATAGTATTCTCCATCCTAAAACTCATGAGTTTTTCATTGAAAGGAGTGTCAAGTTTTGTGAGGGCTCACTTGAACATAATCATGGCACTCTAGACTCTTCAAAAGTCTCACTAGACATTGATTCCACTTTTGACAATGATGTAGATCCACCTCAAGATCCTCTTGATGATGAGGATGAGTCTTCTTATTCTTCAAGTTCACGTGATGAGAGCAATGATGAGGATACTCCTCTATCTCACACTGACAATACATATGATGAGGAATCACCTCCTAATTCTCCAATCTCATACAATTTTGGTCCTATTTGGGTTAGACAGACACTTTAAAGTGTTGGAGGATGGGTTGGAAATCCATTTGATATAAGGTAGACATGATCATAGTTTTAGGGGACTTCACATGCCTACTTGGCCAATGTATTAGATCTATAAATCTTTCATGAGGCATCTGGCATTACAAAATGGGATTATACTATGTAAGAAGAGTACAGTTCCCTAATCAAGAACAAAACATGGGACTTGGTCCCTCTTCCTAAAGGAAGAAAATTGGTCTAGTGTAAATGGGTTTATCAGACCAAGTATGGTATAGATGGGTCAGTCAATAAGTATAAAGCTTGTCTAGTTGTAAGGGGGTTTTCTTAGGTGCCTAGTATAATATACATTGATACATTTACTCCTATAGCCAAGATGACGTCTATAAGACTCACTCTAGCCATCACAACTGCACATCAATGGGATGTTCACCAAATGGACGTAAAGAGTGATTTTATACATGGTGACCTCAAGGAAGAGATATATATATAGAGTAACCACAAGGCTTTGTGAAAGATATCTCCTTAGTCTGTAGACTCAAGATATCTATCTACAGACTCAAACGAGCCCCTAGGGCATGGTATGATAAGATGGACTCCTTTCTCCTCACAATTGGGTTTATTAGATGCCAATTATATTTGAATATTTACATTTTATGGTAGGATGATTTTATATTGATCCTAGTTCTCTATGTCGATGACTTACTAGTTATAGGGAGCTCACAATCATCCATATCAGTAGTGAAAACTATACTTTTAGATAGTTTTCAATGATAAATATGGGATTGCTACACTACTTTCTTAGGATTGAAATCATTTAGTCAGATTTTGGGATAACTTTATCACAATCTAAATATTCTCTTTATTTACTTACGAGGGTTAATATGGCTAATTGTAAGCTAGATCATACTCCCATCTTGTCTGGTATGAAGCTTGAGGCTAATTATCCTACACCATTCATTGATGCAACACTGTATCAAAAACTCATGGGTAGTCTTATCTATATCACACACACTAGACTTGACATATCCTATGTAGTTGGTTTGGTCTCCCAATTTATGTAGGAGCCACATGAATTGCACTAAAAAGTAGCAAAGTGGATTTTTCACTACATTTAGGGTTTACATAACTATGGGATACACTATGGAGTTGGAATAAAGGTTGATTTGATTAATTACACATATTCAAATGGGGCTAAAGATATTCAGAGTCAAAAGTCCACTTTAGGTTATAATTTCTCACTTGGTTCAGGTCCAATAAGTTAGTCAAGTAAGAAGCAACATGTAATTGCTTTATCATCCATAAAGGTAGAATATAGAGGGACTATCAATGCCATTACTAAAGTAATATGGATTCAAAGGATTGTCACTAAGTTTGGTGTCTAGTTTCATAAACCAACAATCATCTACTATGACAACCAAAGCACTATCTAGATTTTTAGGAATCTAGTTCTCCATCAAAGAACTAAACACATAGAGATTCACATGCATTTCATCAAGGATCTTATCAATGAGTAAGTCATTGATCTTTAATACTACCCAACATCAAAGAAAACTATAGATATTTTAACCAAAACCTTCACATAGAGTAAATTTGTTCATTTGTGAGCTCTCATTGGGGTTAGGGTTGTTCCACCTTCTTCTTCCTCTTATGGAGGTTAATCACTATATACTTGGGTACCTCATCAGGCTTTGAATGCCAAGACCCAATTCTCATCTCATCTAAGATATGCTTAAGGTGGGGTGTTAGTGTAGTGATTTTTCCCACTGGATTTTGCCTACATGGTCATATGGCTATTCTATGTTATTTAAGCTTCCTTAGGTTAGTTATAAAGGGTCCATAGGCTAATTATATTTAATTTTAATTATTTAATTAAAAAAATTAGGGACATATTGATGTTGCCCTAATTTTCCCTATATGTACCCCACTTTTCCTTTTTGGAAGGTTAATGAAGAATCAACTCATTCACTTTTTATAATAATTTGGTAATGCATTATTTTTCTTCTCTTGGAATTTTGGAGCTCTCACACTACCTCACAAGATTCAACATGATTGTGTGAAATCTATTTAGAGATCTTGGTACACTCTTTCAAAAATTAGAATGAAATATCAAAAGCAATAATCAACATAATGACCAATATCCAAATTCAAATCTATTCTAAAACTTAAGATAGGTAAGGTAGATAAATTATAAATAATCAATAATGAGAGTGAAGGAAATTATACCATCATCTTGCTCCAAATTTACCTCCAAATTTGTATGTTGTACCTTGAATTTGATAGAGTATTGGTGCTTGAATGTTTGCTTATTGGATTTCTATGGATTATAAAGACTTGGAAAAAATGATATCATGAAAAGATTGTTGATATGTTAGTTGGATTTTCATGGGAAGAGGGTGGCTTAAATATATTTTGGAAAGGAAAATGGAGGGTTAGATTTTGATCTTGTAGGTGGAAAGATCAATAGTCTAGGAATTTACAAACATTTAAAAAATTACTTGGAATATTTTATAAGTATATTAGGGATGGGCTCTAGGTGATAAGTATAGTTAATGAGGATTAGCTTAATAAGGTAGGTGAGATTAAGGAATTTAAAATTTCTAAAAATGAGGGTACATGGCTCTAAGTGGAGTAAAAATTTATAAAGGGTTTTTTAGACTAATAAATAATGATTAGATAGGGATTAATAGGAATGGTATTTAGGAGTTCGGTAGGATGTGAATTTAATATTCACAAATATTGAATAAGACAAGCTTAAGGACACATGAGATGAGATAATGAAGAATTAATAATATGATGGGATGATGTAAGGTTAATATAATAAGAGATGACATTATACTAATGATAAAAAAGGACTAAGAGGATGAGTAAGACAAGTTAGATGAAATAGCGATGAGATGAAAGTGAGAAAATTTTGATGTATACATTTTCCCCCTCTTTGAAAGGGAATTGTGATTGGAAGAAATAATGGTCTTTCAAAGAATAAAGATAGTCATGGAAGTTAGTAAGTTAGTGGAAAGATGATTTCCCTTGAGGGGACATGAAGGGATGGATGAGACATATGAATACTAAAAATAAATGAGGGGTGAGATGGGAAAATGGATATGGGATTAGATGGGATAAATATAAAAGATATGGTGATGAAGATGAAGATTGATGCTAATAATGAGATAAAAATTGACTATGCCCTAGATAAATACATATGTGTGAGAGAAAATATGACAATGTCATAGTTGTCGACATGTCCCAAATGAGAATCAACTATGACTGAATGATGAAAAAAGGCTAGAAGATTTCAATATATCTTAAAAAATGACACATGTTAGATAGAGGTGCAGACCTAGATTAGATGATTAGCCATAAACTTTCAATATAACCTGAGCACATATGTATGAAATGTAGAGTTGTGGCCCAAAATAAGATCTTGAGAGTTGCTAAAAGCATTTACAAAGTGAAAATAGAATGAATAAATGATGGGATCAAGTGATCAAGAGATGAAGGGGAGGAATTGGTAAGTATGACCGAGCTGGCCTCAAACACTCTATGTGACTAAGTGATACCTACATAGTCCCTAAGGGACCTCAATATAATGTGGTTATCTTTAAAAGGAAGAATGATTGAAGGTATGAGAGGATATAAGATTAAAGGATGAAAAGAGATGTTATAATAGATGTGTTGGATGTGAGCGATGGTGATAGACACAATGTTGGCAAATTAATGAGTGATAATGCAATTTATAGTGATTATTCCCTAGTCAAGGACACATGTGAGGGAATGAGAGATGATGATAAACTTATATCCTTATACATACCCTAATCAAGGGAATAAAACATAAAATTTGAATGGCTAGGAGATCTATGAGATTTTGATGTATCCCAAGTAATGGTGCATGCTTGAGAGAGCTACAAATATAAATAAGATGAGAATTTGATTGATTGATTTATATTATACCTCATAGATTTGATCAATGAAGAATTAATGATTATGATGATGAAGGATTGGATAAGATGACTGAAGATGAGATAACATGATGATAAATGACATGATTGTGTGATGGTGATTAGGTATAATGGGATAATTAGTATAATGACAAGGAATAATGGAGAAAGAGGATGAGTTAGTGGAATGAGAATTTAAAAATGAGTTAGTTATTCTTATCCCTTTGGAGACATTTGGCATTGGTCCATGTGATAGAAATGGTATAAATTCCACATGATCGACATCATAGTGAGTGAGGGCAAGAATAATGATAAACAGATGAGTACACAGAACCTATAAGTAATTTTTTCTATGATATGTTGAATTCATGATCATTGATTTTGGGGATTGAAGGAAAATAATGAATATGTGTTTGGCAAAATATGAGTTCATTTTTTCCAAATAAGAGTTTGTGAAGTATTTTCAAAGGATTGTTAGACATAAATGTGGGATTATTAGATCAGGAGAGGGATAAGTAGGTTTATAATGGTCACCAATTCATGAATAGGGTTGTAAGTTTTAAAAGGGGAGCCATGGGTTTATAAAATCATCCTACAAAAATGTTAGGGCAAGGGGAAAAATCTCACATCTGTATAAATGTGAGATTGTATTGGCTAACATGAAATCATGGTTATGTAGATGTAGGTTAGGTTAAGGGGAGAAGTTAGTGATTTGTAAAAGTTACTAAGTGAGATAAAAAATTATTTATTGATTTTTTAATGTGTTTACAAGAGGAAATAATTATTGATAAATCTTTGAGATTGACTTTGCCTATAGGGCATGCCCTTAGGTTGTTCGATTGAATTCAATAGGTGGTGCAAATATTGGGATGGAGGTAGTGATAGAGAATGATATTAGACCATACTATGTGGTAGAGTATAATGACATGAGGGGAAAAGGATGGATAAAAGACATATATAGATCAAGTAAGGATGTATAACCTCCATGTGATAGAGTTAGAGCAAAAGACCATATCACATTTGAGGAGTGAGATTTAGAGTATGGGGATTGAGATAACAGAGTTGGTGTGGGAAAGTGATAATTTCCCAAGTCATTTAGTGATTTCATAGGGACAAGTGATAGAGTTATAAGAATATATAGTTTTTTTTTATAGATTTAGGTTATACAAAGAGATACACACATGGATACTGTATTATCACATATGACTATGTTACTTAGTCATGTTGCTTAATAACATGTACAAATTACTATGTTACAAGAACATATCTAATAGATGTGAACAACTTAGGTGTTATGTATCTATAAACATAATATGAGTAATGGGATGCTAAGTCACATGGCTAAAATGGAGACAAATGTGGATTGAATAATATTAAAAACACTAAGATTAAATGATTTATAACCCATATAATGAGGATGGTCTAAGAGACCTAGTATTGGAGGGGATTATTTGAGTATGTTGTTCCAATTAGTTAGAGGGCACCATATTACATAGAGGGTAGCTAATTAGGAGGTTTATTCCACTTCAAGACATCAACGAATTATATACACCTACCACTAAGGTCACCACCACCTCCACCAATTGGTTAGAGTGGCATGTGATTCTAGATGTGTATTAGATGTTGGCATATGGATGGATATGATGCACAATATGATTTATATAAGATTATGGGATTAAATATATGATGGATATTTGATGTATATGATGGGTTAATTTAATTGATTTTAAGTTTCATGATGTATGAATATTATGGATGATTACATAGGTTAGGTGTGATTTGACATGTGATATTATAGATATATGATGTAGTTATTCGTATGTGTTTAGATTCAGATGTAAGATGATATATTAGATATACGATGTTAGGATTTAATTATTTATGTTTATGGATGTTATGGATGGATTAAATACCTATTTATATGTAGATGGATAGATTTTTATGAGTGATGGTATATTATGAGGGATGCATGGTCTCAGTTTAAGTATTATGTGTAATGGTTACTTACATGTGAGGGATAAATGACTTATATGATTATTATTATGTGCCATGTTATTATATTAATGTTCATAATGTTCATGTTCCAACACCAAATTTATAATATCACACATGTTTTATGTCAGTGAATTTTATGAGAGAGATGTGATGTGGTTAGTTGAGAATGAGAGTAATGAGTAAAAAAAATAGAAAGGGTAGGGCATCAATAAGCAAGATGGGTGAAGAATAGGGAATGAGGGGTAAAAATGGGGATTAAATAAGAGGATTGGGGGATCAAAATAAATAATTTTCACCCTATAATTTACTAAAATTTGCCTCTAGTCTGTGAGAGAAATATGGTTGGAATCCCCCACAATCAACACAAGAACAAGCAGGTTCTCAAAGTACGAACATCTAGACGATCATGGTGATCTTGTAAGTAATTTTATTTTTTCTATTTGGTTTTTTAATTGAGTATTTGAGAGAATTTAATAAGGTAGGTAGGTTTAGGGAATGAATTCTTGTTTGATGAAAATGAGTTCATTCATGTTAATTATGGGACTACATACTTGTAAGCTCATTAGGGAAAAGTGCAAGATAAGGTAGCGAGTCACAACAATTGGTTAATTATGGAATCATGGTTAGGGTATTAGGTCTACCAAGGGTAGTTTTGGGTTCACAAATATAGCCCATAGAGTTATGAGGTTAGTCTGGATGATCTTACATTTGTTGAGACATGAGATTTAAAATATTGACTATAGCATTAGATAGATTAGTCATGGGTTTAGTTGGGTTAATGGGATGATGTACTCACATCTAAAGAGATGTGGGTTTGTGAAGGTGATTACAAGTTTGTATGAGGAACTTATGAAGTCAAAGATAGGTAGAGATAACTATATCACAACACTATAGTCATGATATCACTTAAAATAGATGTGAGATGGCAGTCAAGGATGTGATATCAAAATTGATTTATCATAGTGATGACATGACTCTATAGATGTGATATCATGCACACAAATGCAAGTTAGTATGAATGGGCCATAAGTTTGTCAAAAATGGTTGTAAAAAAAGGAGAGAAAAGTTAGGATGAAATTGGCTAAGTGGGGGGTTAGAGATGTGTCAAATTTAGTAATAAAATGAGTGATAGATAGACTAAAATGATGATGTGTAGATGTGGTGTAGGAGGATTTGCCATTGATCACATCAAATGGGTGGTGGTTAGCAATCTACAAAAGATCCACACACAAGATGCTATGAGTTTTGACTTTCTTGAGATGATTGGGTTATACTACGTGGCTTGAATGTCATTGATTAGAATAGATAGGGCATTAATCACTACACTAATCGAGTGTTGGTATAGTGAAATTAATATATTCAAAATATCGATGAGGGAGATGATAATCATTTTAGAGGAAATATAAAAGATCTATTGGATCTTGATCATAGGGGACCAACTCTACTAGAGGTCTTAGGCCTTGATGGTGATGATCATGCACTTGATATATCATATGATGGTTGGCTTATATTAGGGACAACTAGATGTGGACAAGCTATATCATTAACAATGGATGGAGACATTGACACTAAAACTAATGGCTCTTATCAGTGACATCTTAATATATGATAAGAGTGGGTGGTATTTTATGATTGGTTTGAGAGATGTAGTTGTCGATATGGTTGAGCATCATCATGTGTTTTCTTGGGGTCCTACTACACTAATAAAAATATACAAGGAAATTCACATAACAACTTATAAATGAGGAGGGATTATCAACTTAGTTAATTTATTGTAGACATGGGCTTGGGAGCATGTGGCTACAAAGAGGCTCATGGGGACCTAATAGGCGATGACACCTATTTATCTAGTGGTGTTTGGATGGGAGTTCATACTTGGGGCATAAAGAGGTCACGTCAGGGAATTTATTTTCTATAGATAGGATATTAATGATTTGATAACTACACATATTATATGGATGCCCTATAGGGGTATACAATGGGGTTAGGTGGAGGATGAAAATTATTCATCCTATATGATTATTACTTTTTATATTATCAGTAGATAGGATGTGGAAAGGTATTTTTTAGATAGGGTATTTTAGTAATTTGGGTAGTAATGGGGCATCCCACTGGGTCCTCATATATTTACTCAGGTGGTTAGGTAGAGGTAGCTATGTGGATGATCTATTGCAAACACTATAGTGATGTTAGATTCTGATAGTGTAGTTGTGATATCATGGGAATATTAGATAGTGATAATTGATTTGGGGTTGAATGTAAACTTTGATGAATGGTGGGCATAGTACATGCCTCCTAGGTTTACAAAACCAACATGACGGGCACCTAAATTAGATGATTGTATCCCTTAGGCAATGTAGGGATTCAGGTAGAGATGCTAACTAAGAGCCTTGGTAGGTGGAAGATAGAGGTAATGGAGAGATGATGGATTTAGAGGAGGAGGTGATGGAAGTAGAGGAGACGGGGATGTTTAGGAAGGAAATGAGGGTGATAGAGGTGGAGGTGATAAAGGGGGAGATGGAGGTACACATGATTAGACCTAGATAATATGATTAGTAAGGTAGCCATCACGAAAAGACTAGTCTAGGCCCTATACCCCCATGAGATCTGTAAATGAACAATGATTTATTAATATTTTGTAGGTAGAGATCATAACATAAACATGTGAGATCATAGGGTTAGAAAAGTGAGTAGTTGATTTACAATTGCATTTGATTGGCACCCAGGGACATATAAGGACTTTATTAGCTCACGTGACTACTCATTTGTCTGAGATAGAAACCTTGAAGATATAGGTATCTTATCTAACTAAAATTTAGATATAGATTATATAGTGGGATGCCTAGATCACTAAATTATAGGGATATGTTGCCCAACGAGATGCATAAATTTTGAAATTGTAGGGTTAGGTGAGAGAGCTACAATTGGCACATGATGATATGTCTAATCTATATATATAACTAGAGAATAAATATGAATAGATATAGGTTATGTAGGGTGAGTGGGATCCAACATAGGAGGTGATGCCAGAGAGTTTTTCTCAGATGAGAAAATAATTAGTGAGGGCTCGGTGAGAGACCCAATAGTAAAAGACCTTATACGAGATGGTTATTGGAAAGACATAGAGTGCATTCCTTTAAGGAGAGTACTCATTTAGGTGGATCTTCCTAGACCTAGTTGACATCATCTATTCATCCATTACCACCACCTAATATTTAGAGTGGGATGTGAGACTAGATACATATTGTATTTTAGCACATATATGTCCATGATTCATTTTGTATATATCATTTATGATGTACACATGGACATTGTTCATATATATACATATATGATAATATATTTTGAGTATTAGATGGGATTATAGTTATATATTATGATTATAATGATTTATTATTTACGTATGATGTATGATGAATACTCATATATGTGGTTATAGATGTTAGATGATTACATGTTTAGTGTAGATGTTATTTATTGACATGGATGTAGATGGTGATGTGATTTACATATATTAGATGTTTATGTATTATTGTTTTTTATTTGACTTTGTTGTTTTCAATTGTATTTTTACCCTTTGAGGAGATGCCTCATCTCTCCTCATCAAAGTGGCACAATTGAAACACCTCTAGGCTGTGGGTAGCCTAAGAATGAGGTAAATCTCTAGATAAGGATAACTCCCTTGATGTACCACTTATAAAACACTACTAAACCTAAAACTATGAGGGAACAGGGAGAGAAAAAATTGAAATAACAATATCCTAAAGTAGGTGATACACCAAAATAGTTTATGAATTACAACTAGCTACATGTTACACATGAGAATAAGGGACTAACGAAACATACACTTCTCCAATCTATATCTTCTCACATTAATTTTTCATTATGAGGTTATGGATTAATGTTTAGGATAGGAAGAATAGACAAGAGGTCTATAATTACACTATTTAATATGATAACTCACTCAACCTTGACACTTCCTAAAAAACTTCACATGACCTACAAGAAGAAGCTTTCCAAATGCAAATAAGTGAGAATGAGATAACATGCTAAGGAACCAAGAGTTATCACTAAGTAAGATAAATAATCCAAGTAAAATACACTATGAATATTCATGGAAGAGGTAAAAATTAGTATTATTTATTGATCCATGGTATTCAAATGAGCAGGGCTTCACCATACTCAGGTGGAGCATAAGTTACAAAGGCCAAAATGGCTAGTTCTTATTAAACTTGAGAGAGAGAGGAAAAGAGAGAATTCCAAAGGTCACAAGGACAATTTTAAATATTATAAAAGGAGTTAAATATGAATGATAAGAATGTTTTAAATTAACCATGCAAATTTAGGAAGAATGAGTGTCACCCCAAGTCATGAAACTCTTGAAATATGGCATAGAAGTTCTCATTCTGGCTCATAAAATTGCCTTCATGATTTAGCCCTATTTGAACATCCCAAAACTGAAGAGGGATATGTTTGATGATTATAATGAAGGGGAATGGTTAAAAAAATGCCTTTATATGCATTTTTTTAGTCCGAATTTGGAATCTCTTGGAAGAGAGCCATCACTTCCTACAGTCTAAAAAACTCCTTTTTTAGTCACCCCTCACACTTCAACTCAAAATTGGCTTTAGTTTTCCATGAAAATCCATTAGATGGAGTGGATAAAACTTGTAAATACCCTTCATTGTCTTATAATACTCAAGTAGACCTTAAAAAGACATCCTCTTGAAGTTTTCACACTTCTCACCATCTTGTTCACTATGCCAATTTTGATTGGCTAAGATGAGAGCTCTAGTAGGCACACTTAGGAGTTTTTTATGAAACATGAAATGACCATAATGAGTTATTAAAAGTTTATATCTTCCTCCCAAATTTTTTTTCATCCCTTTAAAGTCCCTAAAACTTGCACAATGCATAAAATAGTAAAAAAGAGCAATTTTGTACCCTATCCGTACAGTTAGGGTAGTGTAAAAGTTTATGGGAAGGATCTCTAAAGATTATTATACATCATAAAATAATTTTTCATTCAATTATGGTCCATTTTTATAAATTAACATCATCATTTTTCCAATCAGGTCCTTCTAAGGGTTTAACAAGGGTTTTGAGCAGTTTTGACCTTTAGTGATGTTTCATAAAGGTTTGACATATCACTCTCAACTTAATTCCACAAAACTGATGTTTAGGAACCTATATAACTCATAGAAATTTCCTTTACCTCCATGAAAAACATTCAAATATATGTTATAAATACCTGATATATCCATAAAAACATGAATCCATGTATTATCATTATGATCTAGTGCAAAAAGTGTCAATGACCTCTAGTTTGGGCTTTAGGCCTAGACCTTGCTTCCTAAGCTTGCCTGCAACCTTAGAAACCTAGACCATCCTATTGAGTTTACTCATTATATTATATGTTACTCATGTTGGTTTTGATGTTATACATATTTTCACACTTCATTTCCATATCCACATAACTTTTGGTCCATCATTCATCACTCTTTCATAGAAATGTAGGATTTTTTCTCATAAAGGGAGTGCTCTCTATCTGAGAAAAAATAGAGGGAAATCCATTATTTTATTAGATAATTATTAATTATTGATAGGATAATTAAAGTCTTAGAGATGGTATCCACCAAACTTGAGACCTTTATCAAGTCATTTGACCCCCAAACCTCTTCAAATTCCAAAGCAGACTGTTATAATGGTTTGGGGTATGGACTATGTGATGCATCATTTAAGTCCCTTCCTTGAATTATTTGAGTATGATAAGAAGCTATTGAAACCTTCATAATCATTATGTATGTATTTATAATCCATTCATCACTCTAACTTATAGGTACCTTCATACACTTTGCTTATCTCTCAAGATTGTGTACATTTTCTGAGTGTGTTTGTTTTAGGGGACTGCAATAGTAGCTATTTTGCATAGTTAGAGATTGAAAAAATGTTTACAGACCCCCATAGAGACTCTTAGGATTATATTATACCTATTTTTACCCATTTTTCCATTATTGGGCTATACCAATCATTAAGAATCATAACCTTTTAGCTCATTATTACATACAATCAAACATAGTTGATCGTAGGTGAATCTTTATGATCCTATAGGTGAAAATCCTCCTTAGAAAAGGTTAAAAATCATATTAGAATAATTAAAGGCATTTTAAACCATATTATAATATCCAAAAATTATATCTCCATGTCTAAGTCCTTGCTATGGATGATATAGAAATTAAGGTCTGCTGTAGGTGAATGTCCTTAAAGGCAGCGACACCTGTAGGTGTGTATGGGAGACATAACACACTATATCAATATCATTGAGTGGATTTTAGATAAAAAATACTATATTAAAATATTTTAAATCATCCAATCATAATTTAATGGTATAATTATGTAACTTGGGTGGATAAGGTCTCTTTTAGATCAAAATCCTGTAGGTTTCACTGAGTGGAAACAATTCATAAAAGTATAACTTGGAGACCTTTAATTTCTATCTTCCACTAATCCAATACCTCAAAAATTTTTATAAGTTTTTATAAAATGTGAATAATTCAAGGTTTGATCCCAAATATTCATCAAAGCCTTTGATAAACCTATTACATGGTCTTGAAAAAAAGGCCTAGACTTTTGTTTTACACTTTTAGGGAAAAGAGTCCTAAATACTGTCATTGTTCCTTTGAGCATGGTTCCCAACTTCCATTTGTAAATAAATCTTTTAAAATAGGTAAAACCACTAATAATTTAAGGAGTCTATCACCACTTGTCTCAAAACTTCCATAAGATTACTTTAATGCTCTACTACTGCCACATGTAGGTGGATGTTTTCATGTACAGGCAGTAATGTGAGTTTAGGTAGTGCACATGATATACATGATTGTGATTATTTATATAATTTAACCAAGTATCCAAATTAAATATTATAAATCCTAGAATATTTAAACACCCATCAAGTTCCCCATCTTAGCATGACTTCACCAAGGAGACCCTTGTAGGTGAAGATTGAGTTGTATGCAGGTAGATAGTGAGTTTAGGCATTGAAGATGAGTTTGAATATATGAAAAACTTCCTACCCTTAAAAAGACTCAAATTATGGATTATTATATTAAAGTACTTGATTCAAACCTCGACACCACATTTCAACATTTGAAACCTTTCAAATACCTATAAGTACACATTTTTATGGTAGACTCTATGCAAATGTTGCACATGACTGCATAGTCCCTTTTTCTTTCACCATATGGAAGCTTAAATTAATACATCATGATAATAAAGGATACACAAAGGAATTAAAACCTTTATCAAACCTCTGTGAACATGCCATACAGGTTTCATGCACGTGCTTCACCATGATTACA
This sequence comes from Torreya grandis, assembly GCA_037957365.1. Taxonomy (NCBI): domain Eukaryota; kingdom Viridiplantae; phylum Streptophyta; class Pinopsida; order Cupressales; family Taxaceae; genus Torreya; species Torreya grandis. The sequence goes on from JARHVA010002455.1 coordinate 1,048,674, forward strand.
AGTAAAAGTGAGTAAAGAGTTGACTGTATGGTGTTTATGACTGCACCCTCATGGAACATTGCCTTGGAGAATGAGATATAAAGTTTAAGGGTTAAGAGGAAATTTAAAACATGGTAATTAACTTATTTACACCCCATAGAATCACTACCAAAGCATGATAACCTTGAAAATGGTGGAAACCTACCTTTTACATAGAAAAGTGTCTTCACTTGAAATTTGAGATACTTAGCCCATAAAAACACTTTGAAATGATAAAAAAACATAGAGAGAATTATAATAGGGATTCATAATCCTCTATAATAAATCTTAATAGTTGTATTGTAAATAATTATCCAAACAAGAGAAAAACCTATAGGGTTCATAAATTTATAAGTAAATTAGATATGCCAACTTCATGAGGATGGTTCATAAAGCACAGGACATAATTATTAAAAATATTATTATTGAAAATAATATATATAAGTTTAATTTCACCTCCCAAAGGTGTTTTATCTATAATCTCTCTAACTGTTTGTACCAAGCATAAACTTGTTGACTGGTTTTGTGTGTTTAGAAGGGAAAATAAGGAGTAAAATGGTTTTAGCTCAAAAATAGAACTTATTGAGAATTTAAAACATGTAATTAAGATTAATTAATATGGAGAGGCATTACATAACCTTATCCCACATGTCATCTTCCCCCATGGGCCGTATAAGTGCCAAACTCTTCTCTTTTCCCAAGAAAACTACTCTTTCTTCTAAAGAACTTGTCACTTTCAATCATGAATAGTTTATTAAGGCATAATTAGCACATGGCACAATAAATAAACATTTTTACACCATCACACTTTCCAAGGAGGCTTTAAAACTCATTTAAGGCTCATTTTGACCTTTAAAATGACTCAAAAGGACTTAAGGACTAAAATGACTAATGACCAATGATAATATGATATAAAATAACATCAAATAGATTATAATACACCATATGACATAATTTTAGACCCATTAAAACACCTAAAAATAAAATTTTAACCTATAGGGGTCCCAATTTGACCTATAGGGTCAAATTTGGTCAACATTAGTGATGATATGAGATGACATTAATGATACGACATGATATAGAACATGTGATGTGATGTATATGAGTTATGGGACATGAGATTATGGTTTATGATGTTATGTTTTAAATGTTTATATGGGGAATTATAACAAATATTCATGGTTATGTAGATGATATATAAGTATAAAAATGTTAGATAAATGATTGTAATTAATGATGGTTATATGCATTGTGCACTAATTACCTTTGTATGGATGAGGTTATATATATTTTTCATGTCTATACGATATATGAAAATGATGAGTAGATGATGTAAATGATAGTGATTATGTTTAACCATGTGTCATGTATCTATTATCTAGATAGTGATGAGTTTGTTCTTCCTATACAAGATATGATATTAGTGTGTTTAGGTGAGGAGGGGGACATGTGTTCAGTTAGTCTAGATAGTAGGGTGGGATAATGTTGAGATGGTGATTGATGTTGGGATAGGAGAAGATAGTTATGAGGGATATAATATGGATAAGGGGATGTGATGAAGTCTTGATCCATATTTATTTTACCAATCCTTTTAATGTTGTACTAGGAAGTATGCCCCATGACATGTATGTGGTAATGTTGATGTTGTGCCAAAGCACGTATCATAAAATTAAAAACTTTTGTAAATAAACATCTCACTAGATGCACTAATATCATCATCCTGGTGAGAAATTTATTGCATGGAATATAAAAGACAATGTGTAATGAATGTATATAAGAAGAAAATGAAAATAAATAACAAACATATAATACATAGAACCAGACAAATCATACACCATAAAAATAATTATAAACAAACATGGTGAATATTATTGTGTGTCTTATGGGGATTCTGGTGAGCAACCCAAGATTTTATTATTCCAGTGTTATTGTTGATATTTTTCTTGAATTATGGTGAGCAACCCAAGATTCTATTATGCTAGTGGTATTGTTATTATTTTCCCTGAATAGGGATAGAGACATACTGAGGACATTTTTTAATAATTATGAAAGATTTATAGGTACACAAGGAAGGGATGATGGCATAGGAAAGGAGGCTATAAGGATAAATATGGGAGGGTATATAATATAATATCAAGCTTAATCAAAAAATCCATAAGGAATGATCAAGATTATAGGGTGTCGATGAGGGATAGTAGGATGAAAGACAAAAGGAAGAATAATGGGGGATGAGTAGGAAGATATGTATGGCTCTCTGATACATTTTCATTGTTAACTAAATTGGATTTTTCTATATTCCCTATTCTACTAAGTGATCACTGCTACACTATACATATCTTCCCCTAAAGCATCATACAATTCTAGGATTAAGATTAATCAAGAGGATTAGGATGAGGTATGGAAGTGATAGACATATAAGGAAAAAATAAAAAAATATGAGGTGGTACAAAACAAAATATACCCCAAAGTACTCGAGGAGTGTTTAGGAATGAGATACTCGTAGATAAAGGATCTTTCAAGAGTGACACCAAAAACTTAGTACCAAGGTGCTAGAGTCTTGGTTTTCACCATTGGATATTTTTTGACATTATAATATATATAAAAATGTATAAAAATGAGACAAAGTGAAACTGGCTTAGGTTTAGAACTTCTATAGATGTTTGATATTCAAATAATGTACAAGGATGAGACAAAGTGAAATTAGCTTGTCCAATTCTTGGCCATATTGAGTAGCTAATCTATATGACTCTGATCCAAATTTGGTAATAATAACATATGGTTTGAGCCAGTTAGGCTCAAACTTTACCTATTTCTCATGATCATCATTTGTGTTTCACTACATTTTTTTGAGGACTAGGTCACCAATCTCAAATTCATGAAATGATATCTTCTTTTGATGTTGATTACATAGCTGATTTTAATAGTAATTAACATGATCAAGAGCTTAAATACATTTCTCATCCAAAATTTTGAGATCTTATAAATAGGTAGTCTAATGGAATTCCGTAGTGATTAGGCCTTGTAGTGAGATTCATAATAAAGGGAATTTGACCTCAATTGGAAAGATGGCCTCAATGCCATAGACTAATTAATATGGAGTGGTTCTAGTTAGATCATGAAAACTTATGTGGTAGGCCTATAATATATGATATATATTGATATGCCAATTAAAACCAATGTCATTGATGATTTTTTAAATAATCTTGATGATAGTTTTATTTATCATCTTGGCTTGACAATTTCCTTGTGGGTAGTAAGGCATAGACCATTTGTGTTGGATGTGATATTTTTGGCATAAGGATTTAACATATTTATTTTTGAATGAGTTTCCATTATTGAAGAAGATGACTGAAAGGATATCGAAGTGATAAATGATATAGTGAAGGATAAAATTTCAAATATATTTACTAGTGATATAGGTGAGTGGTATGGATTACACCCATTTGGTAAAGTATTATGTGGCAATGATGATATTTTTAAGACTATAAAATCATGAAGGATTGATCTTGTCAATGAGGTTTGATCCCCATGATGGGTTGCAATTATTGAGATGGAACATGTATCAAATCTCCATATTTTTGATAAGCTATGCATTTATGAACATATTGACAATCATCATGATCCATGGTGGGCCAAAAATATCCAATCCAAAGAAGCTTCTTGGCTATGACCAACCCAATATCATGGATTTCAAAAAGTCCATCATAAACCTCCTTAATTACCAAAAGAGCCTCATTTAATTTTAGACATATTAACAGTATCATCATAACCCTAATGATAGAGTGTGATTCCAATGATGGTGTTATAAGTGGAATTTTGAATGAAGTATTTATAGTGGTGATAATTATTATTAGGTGGAAGGATGTCATCATGAATATATGTATAGATATCTTGGTACCAGGGAGGACTAGGATTAATAATTTCACACACTTAGCTAGATGCCATTATTTGATGGGTAGGTGATAAGAGTTTTTTTTTACTAACAAGTGATTTTTTTGAATATTAGGGGTCATTTCCAGTAATGATATAATAGTGTCCATCATGTCAATAGACTTATATTTTCCTCTTGGTACTTGCTCAAAGGATATGAACTAAAATTGTTACTTGAAATTGTCAAGCATTTTTTATAGGGGAGTACTTTATCATCCTTTATTTAAAAATCATTATTATTTTATTTAATGATGAGATATAAATAGCCATATGCATGAAAATATTATATGTTACATTGATAGGCTAGCTAGAGACTAACAATTAGGGCCTCATATTCTTCAATGCTATTGGTGTGTGGAAATGCTAACCTGAAAGCTTTTGGGATAAAGTATCCTAGAAGAATACCAAGAGGGATGTTATCTCCTAAACCATGAGTGGTGAATTAACCATAAAAATATGTCTTTCAATAAGGTGTCTCTTTAGTTTTCATGATTGATTCATCAAGAAATGCAATTGTTTAAGGAATTTTATCACATAATGTAGCTTCTGCCAATTGATCTACCAAGACTTGTCCTTTAATTGCTTTTCAATTTTCATATTCAATGTCAAATTAAATTAAGAGAATTATCCATTTGGAAATTATTATTATGAGGTAAAATTTAGACAAAAAATCTAATTTTTTATGAGCTTGACTTGATTGTTGAGCATGTAATGCCTAGGATTTTGGGAAGTGAAGATAACTGCTAGACAAGTTTTTTTATTGGGGTGTAACTCAACTCATAAGAGACAAGAGTTATGTTAAGGTAATAAATGGACATTTATTTTCCATCTTCATTATGTTGTGCCAATAAATCTCATATGGAATTTTGAGTGGCCAAGATATATAGGAGCAAAGTTTTTTCAGGTGTTGGTGCACATACTAGAGGTTTTAACAAGTATTTCTCAAGATCCTAATTTTTTTTGACATTATAGATTCAAGTGAAATTAAGCTCCTTTATTTAATAGATGTGTGAAGGGTTGAAACTTATCTACAAATTAAGGGATGAAGTAATGGATGGTGTATAGTTTGACTAGTAAACTTTGGAGCTATTTGAGGTTCTTGGGTGGAGGCATTTCAATGATAACTTTGACCTTTGCTAGATCAAACTAGATGCCTCATTAATAGATGATGAAGCCCAATAAATTTCTAGATGTGATTATAAATACATGATTATTAGGATTAAGTTGTACTTTATATTCCCTTATCTTTTGAAATTTCTTTGAAGGACTATTGGATACTCAATTTGTGTTCTGGACTCACCCAAGATTTCATCCACATAATCCTTGATTATACCATGCATTATATCATGGAAGATGATATTCATAGCTCTTTGGTATGTAGTATGATAATTTATAATTCCAAAGGGAATTAATTGATAATATAAGGTACCCCATAGAGTGGTAAAGGTAGTTTTGTATTGGTCTTCTAGTGTAATTCTAATTTGATTATACCTAGAAAATCTATCCATAAGTTAGATCATTTCATAACTAGCAGTTTAATCCACGATCATATCAATATTTGGTAGTGTAAAATCATCCTTAGGGTAAGCCTTATTGATGTCCCTAAAATTATTACATATGCATATTCCTTCATTTGGTTTCCCAACATGGATGATGTTAGATATCTAATTGGAATAGTTTATTAGTCGAATAAAACCAACTTCTAAGAATTTTTATAGTTGTTTTTTAACTAATATGGCCACCTTCGAGTGAATATTTCAAAGATTTTGATTAATAATTTTTTGAATTAGGATGAACAATCATAAACAAATATGGATAAAGTCTTGACATATCATAATAACACCAAACAAATATATTCATAAATTCTATAGGAAGAACAATGGGAATTTCTCTTTCCTCAGAAGTTAAGGTGGCTTCAAGCTTCATGAGCCTAGGTTGGTCTTTAGTGATGATGTTAGAATCAATAGTTTATTTTAACAATGATGGAGACTGATCCTATACATATATTGGAGGACAAATAGTTGATACTCTTCTATTGATTGGAAGATGTTTAGGAAATCTACAAATAGTTTATCATAAGCCTTCTTCTCTTTAGGACTAAAGGAATCATTGAATGTGATAAGATGTGTAGGTTAGTGGGACATTTTTTATATTATTCTTATTAAATATAATTTAGATAATTAACTTGTTCTTAAAAAGGATAAATTATTGAGTTTAACTTGAAACCCTTTATTATGGTCCCCTGATGGCATGTGGGCTCAAATTTTCATGTATTCAACAATGGACTCATCATTTTGGAAAGTGTCAAAGGAGGGTTCTATATACACATAATATTTTCAAACTTTATCAATTAATGATTATTTATCTCTTATAATAACCCATCAATTCTTAATATCTCTAAGTGCATACCCTTAAGGGTGCAAGTAAGCAGACCATGGGTACCTTTTAGGATTTTTGTCCCCTATACCACCACTTAATATCAATCCAAACATCTCCCTGACACTTCCCTAAGCCTTGTATCCTCTCTTGCACACTCTTCCAAGCATTTACTACCTTTATTAGCCCTTTCCTAAGCCTAAAACCTTTTTCATGGTTTATGTTACACTGTCAGCCCCATCAACCCTATATTCAAATTGATAAAACACATTAAGGGTATAAGTCATCCCCTAACTGACCTAGACCAAGACCTAATTTATTTTTATAAATAATGATATAGATTCGATTAGGCTAACCCTATCAGCTAAAATTTCAAAAAGGTTTAGGGTTAGATTCAACTATATATACACATCCATTTACATCATTTAGAGAGAAGAGAAGAAGAAGAATAATATATTTCACATCTGGTTATCCACCATTCTACTTAAAGAGCATATATTAGGTTTTCAAAACTTTATTTAGAGATATGGATCTTATATTGTGGAGAAGTATTATGGATGCATAGAGAAGTTACGTATCCTAGAGTTGACTTATCCTTGCTATCTTTACATACCACAATAACCTCTTACAAAGCACCTTGGCCAAGGGAGATATTGAGGCTCAACGGGTTTGTCTTCAAAGGTGAGTATTCCTAACTTTGTTCCTCCTTTATAAAAGTAGATAGGTTTACATTTTTACTTCTCTCCCATGCATTAGTATTTCTTATACATTGATGTGAGTATATATTCTATGCATGTTTATTTTTTATGTTTATTACCCCTACTTTGTACCATAATATTTGGTGAGAAATAGATTATTTTTTTTACTTTACTTGTTATATACTTTGTGAATATGAAAACATAGGACTTAGCTAGGGTTATTGCATAGTGTTTCTTAACTAGAGGCTTTAGAACTCTCTCTAGTGATATTATTGTGGTAAGAGATCCATTGGTTATGTCTAGTAGACCCATCTTGGTCATGACCCTAAATATCTAATGTATCAACAATCATAAGTGTAAGTAGGATTTATCTTCTTTGAGCTAGGATTGATTAATAGATCAAATACATTTCCCTTTGTATAGATTTTGGTGAACCTGATGTGAATCAAACCCTCATAGGTTTTCTTTCATGATTTCATTTTATCATCATATTATATATTTATATTTTTTTAGTACTATATCAAATTAGTCAATATAGTTCTAACAATATGTGTATAGTTTTAACACACAATCACTCCAAAATGACTATTTTATCTATGTAGGTATTCTCTAAACACAAGTAACTGAATTGATCAATTTGGCACAATTCTCTTTTTTAGTTCTATATTTGCATACATAGTTGAAATTAGTCAAATCTATTCATAATTTTATTCTTTCATCATATAGGTTTGCCAACATAGTCGAACCAGTCGATTCTATTCACAACTTGTTTATGATGCATAGGTTTTGAAAACTCTATCGAGCCAATCAACTCTTTTAGTAGAATTATTGAATCAAAATTTGAACATCACAACATAAAAGTTTTCAATCTAAACATCTTCAAGCCTACCAAGGTTCATTTACTCTCTTTATCATTTCAACTTTTCCTTTTTATTACTATTTTTCACAAGTTAGAAATCTATAAAATTGTAACCCTATAACCGATTGGGTCAACTAGTTCAACATAATTCTATAGCTTGTCTTCTATCTACAATAAATAGTTAACCTGTTTGACTATGTTATTCTAGAACTTGCTTCTACAGACTAGTAGTGACGTAGTTGACTCTATTCTACACTATTTGCATACAATGTCACCTAAATTGACTCTATACACTTCATATTCAAGGACCTTTTTTTCTAGTAATTAATTCACCTTTCCTTTTAGTTGCTTGCATGCTCAGAGTAAAAAATATAGATTAATTAGGTGGTTTTTCAAATTACTGATTCAGTCACATTATGTTTCTCTTTTGCACACACTTCTAAATCAATTTACATTCAAAAAATATTAAAAATTTGTCTTTCTAAGGTCTACGTACTTAGATTTTATCACCAAGGGGAAAATTGACTTGGCTTTTTAGCCAAGTATAAATAGGTGGTTGGTGATATATATTGGCAAAGCAACCAACACCTTTATCATTATGAGATTGTGAAATGAGGGGATAGGCCCCAATAATAAGCCAAGACCATCATCAATATAGATCCCTTTCAGCCTAAAATTCTTGAAACCAACCTTAGATTGATTTTTAAGTTCCTCACTATGGCCAAATCCCTATCAAATTAAATTTAAACTTAATTATAACTTAATAACACTTAAGAATGACCAATTATTTAGCATTTACTTTCAATTTATTTTTTGTTCCTTGATCATTGTATATTGTATTACAAAACTATCATTATCCAATATTGGTGCAAGGTTTGTGTTGTGTGTTTCAATTGGATCGATAAAATTAATACAATTGGTTGTGTGATAAATTTCATTTTATTAGATATTATCTTGCAAAACCTTTCTCTATTTCAAAAAACTATCATTTCTATCGACACAATCTCTTATAGATTATTTAGCCTATCTACCTATAATACATAATCGACCTATCTGAGAGTGTCTCTTTATCCCCCTATTTAGTCCCTTATCTAAGTAGTACATACTTGACCTATCCAATTATATATTCTTATTTCTTGGCTTGTTTTATATTTAGTACTACATAATCAACCTATATGACTATGTTCTCTTTTTCTTTGTTATGTTCCTTGGTTAATAGAACACAATCGACCAATTCAATTTTGTATCCTATTTTTTGACCTTTTTTTTCATCACCTTTTTAGCCTCCTTTGATCATCATAAATTTCTTGTTCGAGGATAATACAAATTTTAATCCAAAAAACATGATGAACCTTATCCATCCCAATAGCATTCCCCAAAAAAAGCTTGTGGCTTCCACTTTAGATGAAAATAATGTGCATGTTTTCACTTGTATTACCAATTATGGGACTCCTCATTAATCATTAGTTCATAGTATTATTTTCTCTTTAGAATATGAGTTTGAATTAGAGTAAGAACATGAAATTATCTTCTTCATCAATGAATTTATTCAACATAGAAGAAAGGACCCTTCAACTATCTATAATCTAATGATAGGTGCTCAAGTAGAAGAACCTCTTTCACCCTCCTTGACATTCTCTCATGAATTTAGAGGTGAAAATTTTTTTTCTTCTCAACCTTTCCATTCTATTTTGAATCATTCACCCACCATGACCTCTTCTTCTATGACCTCTTCAACCTCCATGGTAAGTATCTCCACTAACATGGCAGGTTCAACATCTAGTGGGTCTTTTCAAAAGACCCTCCACCTCAATCATGCCACTAGTACATCATTTGTTACTAATGATAATCATATTACTAGTGCTTCTTTTTATTCCAATGCTAATCCTTCCACTAGTGCATATTTTGATACACATACCAATCATGTTAATATTTTATTATTTTTGGGAAACTAGGGTCTAGTTCCTAAACAATAAAGGGTCTAAATTAAAGGGGAAGAATGAAATTAAATATAATAAATTATAGATTTATATCAATTGAATTAAATCAATTACATAGGGAGAGAAGTAATCTTATCTAGAAAAATAGGCTAAAATTAATGATTCAAGGGCTAAAAACTATTGTATAAGATTGGGAAGATGTTAAGAACCTAGAACTATCTTTCATTTGGTGAAAGGACAAGAGCACCAAAATAGGACACCTTAGGGTCTGGTGATATTGTCCTTTTCTACTGATATTATCCAAACTACTTGTGAAGACCTAATTTTTTTGGGTTTTGTTCGCTATCTCTATGTTATCCTATCTATGAAATTTCAAAGTTTGAATGTTGACAGAGACCCTTGTATAGATTTTTTAATCTCAAAATCTCTAGGTCTATCTACACACACATAAAAAAAATACATTAAAAGAAAAGGGGGGGAGGAACTAGGTTAGGGGAAGTATGATTGCATGATCTAGAACCCCTACTATCCTAATCACAACCTACATTAACCCTCAAGCTAGGGTCTTAGATCAAATGTAGTTCTTCCTTAGGGAACATGCATAATAAACGTGCATGATAGATGCAAGAATGAAATTTTACCTAAGCCTTTCCTTGATCAAGCATGTAAATCTATGTGTGATTCAAAATGTTGAGCTATACTATTGACTAATTTTTAATTATGTACTATGACAAAGTAGTAAGTGATCAATATAAAATTCCTTGTGAAGTCCTTTATATAAGAGACTCTTTGTTTTGAATTTTGGAACTTTATTTGCATTTTAAAAATATTAGAAAGACAAAAAAAACTTAAGGTCAAATCTAAGAAGGGCTTGGGACTCATTAAGTGAGGAAACTTGAATATTGGGGCTCAAAAATGTAATTGGATAGGAGTTCTAAAAATGGACACCCAAAGGTCTAGATCTATGGTCCAATTTTGACACTCCTATTCTATAGGCTCAAGACCTAAGGGGATGAAATTAACATGGGAAATAGAGTATGGATGAGCTAGAATGACCATATAAAAGGATAAAAATGATTGGTTATGGATAAAAAGGTGATTCAAGCATGAAATAAGACCAATATAAGTAAAACAAAAGACATGGATAATGTGAACAAGGCTCATATTCTCCAGTTAGAGTCTCATGTGAAAAGACTATGAAAAGACATGATATGTGTGGTTTATTGAATAATTTATGGTGTATATAGTTACTAATGCTTCCTTTTCTACCAATGCTTCTCATGCCACTTCTCATAGTGTAACCCAAACCACAAATATCAATACCAATACTTCACATGCCACTCAAACTAGTCAAAATATTTCCCAAACCCATCAAATCTTATTGATAACACTCAATCAAATTAAAAATTTCAAACCAATAATGCCAATCAAATAATGTAGATGTAAAATCATCTCATTCACCTTCAAAATCAACCTCAATGGGTTCTATGGGGATCACAAAATCCTAATGCCCCCACCCCCTCTAAGGGATTCCCATGGTAACCTCATTCCTCAACCACCCCTCATTAATAAAATGATCAAACATCTCTATAATGAACCTCTTATACCTAAAATTTCCAATAAAACATAGGAGGTATCACACATACCATCAGTTAGAATGGGCCCACTAATCCCACATTACATTTAAAAAAATTTGGTAATCTTTATAAAAATTGGGTCAAAATTAATACCTTTGTTGCTACCAAGATGTTAACTAAAAAACTATGTGGAGATGATTTAGATTGGTATAATCAACTTAAATCTAATTCTATCACTAACTTAGAATATCTGGTTAAATCCCTCATACAAGAATTTCAAACTAGTTACCTCCCTAAACATACCTTAAGTCACTTCATCAATTATAATCAACTTGAAACTAAAATGACACAAGATTTCATCAAACGATGGAAGAACTTATCTAATAGATGTGAGAATAACATGGTAGATGATAATATCTTTCATTTATTCACTAAAGCTCTTTACCCCAAGTTGTAATATTAGGTTAGGACTCTCTCTCCAAGAAATTTATAATAAACCCTCAACCAATATAATCACCAATATTTTCTCATGCCTCAATTAAAACCATCCCAAGATCCTATGGGTACTCACATTCTCATTAAAAATTAAAAAAATTCATGCTACCAATGATGGTGCCACTAATAATTATGACACTATTCACAACATTCAAGCCATTTCTCCCAACAATGTTGTGTAGTATGATCCCCCTCCAAACAACACCCTTAATCCTATATTTTCCCAAATAAAAAACATTACTATACACAAACCATTATCCTTAATCGAGCTTCAAAAGTTTCTTCCAAGGCTTCTAATAGGAGATATTAACCCCACTCATCCTATGAAATCATGGTATGATTTGAATAATTTTTTTTGGTTTCATGCAAGTTGGGGCCACTCTCACGAGACTTTTAATTACATAATCTAGCTATGGATTTTATTCTTAGCCCAAACTTTGATCATGAATCACTCATTCATAAGCACCAACAAGAATATGACATGGCCTTTAAACCACATGAAACATGAAATAAAAATAAATATTTAAACCAAGCTAATGTTCATCTTTCCATATGTAAATATCCTCTTATTAATCATCAAGATAGCAATGATAAGCCTACTCATTCCATAAATAATTTTGAAAGTCTTATAGACCTCACTACCAAATAAAACATGGTAAATGTGACTAATATGTCAAGGTTAGTTGATTTTATTGATTATACTCCAAGACACACACATACCAAACCTCCCAAATATTTTGCATCATCCAAGACTCTTCCCCATATCATATCATAGAGTTGGGGCAAGAAGACCTTACATCATTTCAAGAACCACATCCAACATCTCAACTAGATAATACCTCTCACACTATCTCTACCATTCCTCCAACATATTCACACATTGAAAACATACCCCAACCTTCTAATATTATTTATTCAAATCAATAACAATAAATACCTACATCAACTATCCTACCTTCTAAATACAATCAACCTATTTGTCCTCAAACTAAACCAACTACATCTTACCAACACAAGTTTGATTGCACTTCCAATCTTCCTTCCTAGGAGCTCCTACAACACTATGATAATCTCTCTAGAAATACCCCCATGGGTTATGATGAATGGGACCCCATAGTATAAATTTATCATCTCCCATCTCAAATGCCTTTTCTTGAAATCATAAAAACTTCCCCCATCATCATAATTATCTGATGCAATTATTATTTGAATTGAATATCCCTCATCCTCACCTAGCAAGATGTGAAGCTACCTTTTTTGGGTCTAAATATAGTATATTAAAACAAAGTAAATAAATGTATATACATGTTGATGAAATAATGGACACCTCTCTTTCCCTTAAATTTACTATCATGTCCATGATTTTAGATTAGATTATGCTTCGTGCAGATGATCCTCCACTATTTATTAGCATCTAAATCAGTGATATCTAAGTTAAGCATGCCTTAACTGATGTGGGTTATGGTACTTATGTTTCTTCCCTAAATTTCATTAAAAATATTAGATACTTTGAGTGCAATCTCAAGTCCACACACAATACATGTTGAGGTTGTGATATAAAGCAAATGCCTCCTTTAAGTTGTATGTGGCTTCGTATTATAGTCCATCCTATCACTATTTTCATGAAAGTTATGATATTTAACTATCCCCTCTCTTATAACATCTTTCTTGGTAGACCTTAGACTCATTGCATGAGGTTTTTCAACTCATTATCCTACTAATGCATCAAATTTCTTGATAATGGTGTTATTTACAAGATTCAAGGAGACATAAAACCTTAGAGTTTTTAACAATTCCAAAAATGTAGTGTCTTGAAAACTTCAACCCTTGAACCCTTGCCTAGTATCCCATTTAAGTAATCTCAATGTTTTAATTATCTTGTCAATTCTACCCAAGATTATAATGGTCACCTTAAACTCATTAGGAACATACCACCTAACCTCTTTGATTCTGATGATGATGAGCCAGATGCGATCAGCCTCAAGATAAAAAATTTAGATCTATCCACTCATCTCATCACCCAAATTGAACTGTCCTTAAAGCCACACTCTCATCATTCACTTATTGATGACATACCTATGATATTAACCAAGACTAGACATTCTATTCATCATAATACCTTCATCAAAAATTGGCTAATGGCTTAGGGAGCAGGTTAGTGGGTAAATAAGTATTATCCAGGAATTAATGAAGGGATTAATTGGTTATAGGATGGGGTAGGGTTTTTATAATTTAGGAAAGGGGATATTAGTTGTATTATCTCAAAACTATAATTATAGGTTAAATTAGTGGAAATTAGCATAATTAGCAGGGTGAGTAGTTTTTAGTGCATACATTTTCCCCTTCTTTGAAATGAAATTATGGGTGGAATGAGGTAGAAGGAATAATGGTATTTTAAAAAAGAACAATAATGTTAGATGGTGTTATAAATGAGTTAGTAGGTATGATTCCCCCTCGAGGGAGATTTCAAGGTGAACTGACCCATATGGTCACTCAAATAGAAATCCTTGGGGTGGGATAAGACTAGGAGAATAATATGGGGTTGGGATGCCCCATGACATAGATACAATTATAGATGCCCTAAGTATAAAGGGGATAAAATAGATTAATTATGATGGGTTCTAAATAAATGACAAATGTCTAGAAATGATGTGTTTGATAGGGTAAAATTTATTGAAATGATATGAGTTCAAAGTAATGATAAATTTTGTAGTAAGGACACATAATAGGGAAGGCTTGAAAATAAATAAAGAAGATAAAAGTTGTAGAGTGATGATAAGTAGGTATTTCATGTATGATTCATATCTTAAAAATGACATGTGATTGTGGAGTGACGAGTCTAAGGATAAGATGAGAATGAGATGAATGGTGGCCAAGCTATCCCTAAGCAAAAAAGTGAGACCAGGTGCTACCTTCATAGGCTTAAGAGCCTTAGGATGATGTAGTTCTAATGTAGGATTTAGAATGGACAAAGGGGATATGGAAAATCCATGCCCTAGATGATGAGAGATGATTATAATGATTATGGGGATTTTTAGATAATTTTGATGGAATTGAATGTGAGAAATGTTAGTAAAGGGCTTATTAGGGGTTTAAGGTGGGTTCAAATAGGATAAAAGAGTAAAAATAGAGTCATTTGAGTAATTTATCATTGGTGAAACTGAGTTCTAAGCTAAAACCATATACCGGATTCCCTAAGCTTTCCATTATGGTGAACGAGTTTGGGAGTTCCAGAGGACACTAGAGGTTGGACCACCAGTGAGTGCTTGATCTTTAGCTTAGTAATTTTGTTAAATTTTTGTCAAATTTTAGTTAGATTTTTATAGAATTTGGAAAAAAAGGATGCTAGCTAAGTCACATTGATAATATCATGACTAATGGTAATACCCTCAGTTATGACATTACCATCATGACTTGCAACATTATAGGAAGACTTGTGGTATTATAATACCACGAGTCTAGAGTCATGGCATTGCAGTACCATGATTGTAGAATAATGATATTTTAATAAAATTATAGGGTTAAAATTTTTCAATATCATGGGATAGTGAGTCATGGTTTTGCCTGACCAAAAGGTCAAGAAAAATCATGAGTTATGATTGGTGACTTTGTTAAAGATGTGATTGGGGGCATAGTCATGAATTGTGGTTTTATCATGATTAAGAAAAATGGGTAAGGATGATTTAGATGATTAATAGGGTTATTTAGATAATTAGGATTGTTTTTTAGCTAGGTAGTTAGATAGTTAGGTGGATTAGGCAAGATAGAGGAGGTGATTAGATAGTTAGGATGGTAGGGGGTTGATTAAGTTTGTGGGTTAGTTAGATAATGTTAGTGGGATGGAGATTAAGTGAAGGTGTGATAAGTGTAGGGTAGTTTAATTAAGTGGGATTATAGAAGTTAATTGGATATTTATTAGATGGGGAGGAAGGGTTTACTTAATATAACGGGACAAGATGGGAGGGGAGGTAGGTAGGAGTGATGGGGGTAAGGAAGGGAAAACTAGGATAGGTGTATGTTAGGGGTCTATGGGATTAGGGATGTGTTGAGATAGGATTAGGGGGAGGTTTTACAAGAGCTAGTAGGATTGATTGGATTGTTGAGGGGAATGAGGATAGTTTAGTTGATTTGTGATAGGAGAGGTGATTGATGATAGATATGTAGTGATAGGATGATGATGACTAGTACATGAAGCCCTGGGAGTGATGGTATCTCAATCACAACATCTTATGGTGATCCATGAGATTTACTTATTAATAAAAGTTGAGTTTGTAGTTTTGGAGCTAGTGGGGTTACATAATGTGGTGATAAATCTAGTGATACACATTGATCATGCACTGATTACCACGTCAGTAGAACATTAGCACTCAAAGACTAGTACATTCCATTTTATCACAAGTGAGATGATGGTCACATTAGAGGATGTCTATTGGATCTTCCATTTATTAATGTGGGGTGAAATGATATATTGGAGATCACATACCCTTATAACAACACTATAGAGATTGTATGGGGGTTTACATGTAGGCGTGCATGATAGACACATAGATATTGAATGATGTTTGCATGAGGGGATAATTGATAGGATAAATTTGGTTATGATGTCTCTTATAACTGACATACTATTACCATAAAAGAGTGACCAATGGTTCCATTTGGGCCTTTGAGATGTTGTGGTTGATATGGTCTATGACTTTAGAGTGTTTGATTTGGGACCTATTATTTTGGTACATTTGTATAGATAGCTACACTTGGGTGCCTATAGAGGAGTGGTGAGTTTGGGACCTTCTATGCTTCTATAGGTCTAGATCTAGGAGCACATTGCCATCTAATGGACATTAGGGAATTTAGCAACTCAATAGCCTAAAAACTAATGGTTTTTGGTTGGTTTATTCCACTGAGAGTTCAAATGGGGCACATAGGTGAGTTGAGATTCTAGTATGATGCATTTGATAGATTGCACCCTAAGCACATCACTTAGATACCCTGTAAGGGCTTATAATTTAGCTAGGATAATGAGGCTATAGTGACATAGTATATGATGATGGAGTGTTATTTGATGGGTTGGAGATACTTAGTGATAAAGCACTCTAGGCCAGGCCAGATCATGTATCGTGTTAGTTTGGATTTATATAGTATGTGCTTGGAGAGGAGAACCTATTAGATTGAAGTGAGCAAGAGAGGCCTCAGAGGGAGGCTAGTAGATTAGACCAAGGGTCACATATTATGGGGGTATTACCCTAGTGCTTAGGATTTATAGATGTATATTCCTAATCCCCACATTACTATATCATACATGGCCTAGTGGAGATCAAGGATCCCACTGATATTGATGTGTCTAAGGGTGGTGGTTCAACATGGGGTGCTGAAGAAAGTGATGAAATAATAGACTAGGACATGGATATAGATGAGATAGGTACCTGTATAGGATGGTTAGGATGGACATGAAACCATGGATGTAAATGGAAGGAATGGTGATCAAATGATGGCAATAGGACATGATGGGTCTTAGGTTCAGGCGCAAGTATAGGTTAGTTGGTAGGTGTAGCCATAGGTGTAGACATAGGATGGAGGTAGTGGTCTATATATATAGGTACAAGGTAGACCCCCGGTGCATCCATAGGCTTAGGTTAGCACACAGGCTAGTGGGAGTGGTAGTGGAGATGGTGCAAAGCCCTCACAATAGCCATTATCAAAGAGTGAGTAGGTATTGCTAGTTGAATTATAGATAAAGATCCAAGCTCACCTATCAAATATTACTAGGATTACATTGGAGATGGATCAAATATAGGATTAGTTATAGGCTATGATAGCATAGAGAGATGGGAAACTAACCCAGGCATAGGCATAGGTAATTAGGCTTCAAGGATAGGTTAGTTCTTTACATGGCTAGGTAACATAGATAGATGTGTAGTTGATGTAGGATCAAACTCATATGATAGGGTTGTAGGCATAGTTCATGGTATCATAGGCACAAATAGCCACCCTATAAAGCTAGATCTAAAGTAGGGATGCCCAGATTATAGGTTTTTAGGGCTAGATTGCATAGATGCAAACTCATATTCACACCCTGAAGGAAAGGTGGAGATGGTCAAGAGGGCCAAGGATGAGGCTAATAAGTTAATGGATGGGTGTGAGATGGAAAAGGTGATGAAGAACATTGAAATATTGACTTGTGAGTCATATTATTATAGGATGCTTTATGAGCTAGTAGTGTCGATTGAGGGGTATACACCTTATTTTTGGGCCAGTTCATCATAGTCAATACATCAACCTTATAGAGGACCACCAAGACTATATCCGTGAGACATGGTGTATAGAACTTGTATAGAGGATTTTTGTACTATAGATCATTATTTCCCCATGGGCCCATGTATTGTCTCTGATGTTTTTTGACATGCACTCCATGTAGACTGTTGATATTATCTATATATGTGATAAGATGTTTAGATGATGTGATGTGTTGTATTTATACTTTGACGATGAGGTGATTATATTGATTGATGTGATGGATTATGTTATTTTTATATGATGAGATGTGGTTAGATTAGATTCATGATATTAGATATGTTGTATCATATTGATCTTGTTATGATGTGATATGGTATATATATGATTTAATGTTTACATGATGGGTTTATTTATGTGATGAGAAACATGGTGTTTAGATTTATAATGTTAGATGTGATGTGATAGACTTGGTTTATTTAATATGTTGTATTATTAGTGATGTACTGAGATGGATTCATTATTGATGTGTAGAGATGAATTTTTCTTAGATACATTTGATTTTATATTTATGGTGATGAAGTTATGTATGTATGGATTTATTTATGGGTTAGATGAGAGATTGTATCTGATGCAATGTATTTATGATTTTATATGTTAAATGACATGATATATGTGATATGGATTAGTCTGTATGTTGATAATGATGTAACATAATGTAATAGAAATGAATGTGCTAATAAAAGATTAATCCCCTTTGTAATTCATTAAATCTCACATTTTTAGGTATGAGTCCTCTTGCACCATTGGGGGGGTAGGATAATGATGGGATGGGATATGATTAGGTTTTGGTTGGGATAGAGATAGGTTAGATGGGATGGGGATAGTTGGGATAGGTCAAGGGATAGGTGATGGTTTTAGAAGCCATGGAGAGTGTTTGCAATGCATTTTAATGTTGAACCATTTAGTCATGTGCTAATGACATGAGAAATAAAAGATATATCAAAATATGTGCATGGGGGAAATCCATTTAAAGAATGGTCTTACTCAAGCAGAGCAATAGGGGTCACCAATACCTTCCTTTTTCCCATAAAAGTCAATAAAATAAAATATATACAAACTAGCAATAAATCATGATTGAATAAACAAGACATTGATATGTACATGATTGTAAAACAAACACACAATCACACAAGACAATCATACAATAACATAGACCAAAATAAGGATATTATCAAGGCTATATAAATGGGTAATGATGTGATTATGATATGATTAGAGATAATGGGCCTAGTGATGAACATGGATTATGTATAGAGGGTATGTAGTACCCAAAACTTTATTATATGTTAGAACAAGATTCCAACCAAGTCTGAAAATAATAAAAAATGGGGGTTAAGATGATCCCTCAATATTTAGTATCATAATACCTAGTTAAAACCCCAAAGTATAAAACCTATGTTTGACCCTTCCATAATGACAATGCTAGTGGGAAGGTGTGTGCCATGGTCTTAAAAACAATAAGGCACAGATGGAGATGAAATTTGTCTTGGGGATAAAAGGAGACACACTTGTCAAAAAAGATTTGATGGGGTGATAAGATAGGGGATAGTGATAAGGATGTGGTGGGACTTGGGGACATATATATGATTGTTATGGATGAGAGGCTATAAAGGAATTCCTCAAAAAAACATCCTCATTACTAGACAAGCAATGTCACCTACCTTGTGATGAAACATTTATCTACTACTACTTCATAAGAACTTATGATGGATGCCCACTATTAAGACTAGGGTTAGGAATAGGTTAGTTTACCATGATGTTGAGAACTGGTTTTCATCATGGTACTTCCTAAGGTGTCAAAAGACTAGTTTTCACCATTGGATGGATTTTTTTGTTTAATTGATTTGGACTATTAAGGAGATGTGATGGTGATATGATGATGGAGTGGGAAAGAGTATGATCCTAAGATTGGGGACTCATAGATGGAGGAGTGTGGAGCCTATCAAGTATATAAATGCTTTAAATGCATGATATTCATTGGATCATCTATCTCTTCACCATTTAATGTGGCTAATTTATAAGCTCCTGAACCAAATTTGGAAACTATGATACATGGCCCTAGATAATTAAATTAAAATTTACCCTTATTGTCCTTGTTAGCATTAGTATTTTTATAATTCTCCTTTTGAACTAGGTTACCAACCTAAAATTCTATAGACTAGATCTTCTTATGATGTTGGCCTTTCAATTTATTATGATATGCTCACAAGTGATCAAGGGCATTTTGATGTTTCTCATAGAGAAGATCCAATTATTATAGGCATTATTATCTAAAATTGTGGTTACTAATAATGCCCCTTAATGAGATTAGAAGGGAGGGGAACTCTACTTCCACTGGCAGGATTACTTTTATCCCATATACCAAGGCATACAAAATGGACTTAGTAGGTGTGTAGATGATTGTGTGATAAGACCAAAGAGATGGATATAGTTGCAGGTGCTAATTCCTTCCTACCTAATTAGCAACTTTATTGAGGATATTGATGAAAGTCTTTTTTTTTGCCTCATCTTGTTCATTCCCTTAGGGGTAATAAGGAGAGGAGAAATGTTGCTTGATGTGATACTGCTAATATAAGGCCTCAACTTATTGATTTTTAAATGATTTTCCATTATCAAAAATGATGTTGGTAAGGATTCCAAAATGGAAAATGATTTTATTGAGGATGTATTTATAAATTTGGAGGCTTGTAGTATATGTGAGTGTCATTGCCTCTACTCATTTAGTGAAATACTCTATTCCTATAATGATAAATTTGTGGCCATCTGAAGATGTATTAATCTTGCCAATCAAATCAATGCCCCATATATAAAATGGACATGGACTCATTATGGGATATAATTCTTGTACAAGTGCATGAATAAGATTCCCATGATTTTGGCAAGTGACACACTTCCATATGTACTGATATGAGTCTTGTTCCATGGTTGGCCAATAATATCTGATCTAGAGTAGTTTCTTGGCTAGGTCCATTTCATTGATGTGATCACCATAAATACCATCATAAACCTCCTTGATCATGTGAGAGGCCTCTTATGATGTCAGACATCTTAATAAATTTTGGTCATAGCCTCTATGATAAAGCATGTTATCAAGGATTATGTAATGAGAGGTACAATGGATGAAGGATTTTCATTGGTGGTGATTAAGGTTAGGTGGTATGATGTTATCATGGAAGTACCTATAAATGTCATGATAACATGAAAGACTGGCATCATTGATTGTGTAAATTTGGAAAGGATCCATGGATTGATGTGCTGGGAGAATCAATTATTATATTAAAAAATTTCTTTCTAAAATGTGTTTAGTGAGGTCGATAAGAGAGCTAATGGTTTCCATTGAGTCATCTACTTTTTTACTCCCTATTGGTACTTTATCAAAGGTGATAGTTTGAAAATTATGCTTTAATTGATCAACCAATTTCTTATAAGGGAGTAACTTCTCATCCTTTGTCTAGAACTCATCATTAAACTACTTGATTATAAGCTGTGAGTCACTAAATACTTGTAAATGATTGATATTCCACTAGAGGGATAGATAAAGGTTGGCTATCAAAGCCTCATACTAGAGGTTGTATATTCACCTACATATCAGATGTATTGTTTCATGATTATTTAGTTGGTTGGTTCATATAAAATAGAAACTTTCAAAATGTGACATGCCATGCCACTCTATTCTTATATCCCTTATCAGCTTGTACATAGTATTATTAAAATCAAAAAGTGACATTGGTCATAGTATTATTTCTTATGAGTAGAGTACACCTCTTTTCATATATCTTCTTGCACAAACCTATAAAAATGCTAACCTATAGTGGAGTATAGAAACTTGTCTATGATAGAATCTCCCTTTTATGATGGCTTTAGAAAAAAACATTAGAACACATAAAATAAAATTAATTTATCCACCCATCTTGGTCCTTGGTGGTGAGCCCTTGCTTCTTACTAGTTGTATGGGCCCAAGGTCTTAGGGTGAAGGCCATAAAAATATAAAAGTAAATGTTTTTATGAAATTAAAAGCTTATGCAAATATAAAAGTTAAAATCATACATCTCTCACTCTTTGTTAACCCTTAGTGTTGAACCCTCACATATTACTAGTTGCATGGGGTTGGCATTAGGGAGATATGCTCTTAGTCACCTATATCTAGCCTTAGGTATTGAGCTCATTATTTTCATTGTCACATGAGACTAGGTATAAGGGGTCACAAAGAAAAGAAAAAGATAAAAGTAAAATCAATGTCAAATTAGAGTTTCTAAAAATAAATTTCTTCAAATGGAGTTGTCTATATGTTTACATTTAAAGAAGGTATCCTTTTCCCATTTATTGGTTCTATTAGGGCAGGTTCTCTCTAGGTGATGCCAATAAAGTCAATATTTTATAAGTTTAGAAAGAAGTACATATTACCATTTGTTAATAAGGATTAGGTCATCTTCTTTTTTCTTATGAATTCTTGATTTTTGGTTCATCTCACATTTATCATGTTTTCCCCTTTTTCATCCCTTACTATAAATTAAAAGTATATATTATGTGAATATAAAAACTAAGTAATCACTTGAAAGATAAATGTTAGCATAATCATAGTTCCATATGTATGTTTATCACATTAAATCATTTATATACATTATGTTTCCACATACATAAGCATTTCCCCATAACAACATATCAAAAATAAAGAGATACACATATACATATATCATCACATATATAGTCCTCTAAAGTGCATGAGATGAGAAGCTAAATTGAAAATAAAGAGTCACATCACATATTGATCAATAAGAGATATTCCAAAACATCCATATATATATATATATATCATCTAAACTATCAAGTTTATACAATAAAACTATCTAATATAAACACCTCTATTGAGGGCCAATATGCCTCAAGGCATCTAAAAATGAATCAACATCTACAATGGTATGTTAAAAACATTTTCAATAAGTCTCAAAAACCTATCCTCCTCTGAGATGGAGCCGAGGCAGAAGAATGTCCAAGGCTTTGGCTCTGGTGATGTCTCCTATTCATGCCTCCCTCTGATGATGCCTCCTTATTGATAGGTTGGTATCTATGAGGATGGTCCCTACCTAAGCCTCCCTTTGATGTCATCCTCCCTATCTTATGACTAGAGGATCTACTACCTCCTCCTCCCATCATGGTGTCCACTAAGGCCTTTACTCTCCTCACCCTGGCCAACATAGTGTTATTCTCTATCCTCAATCCCATCATCATCATTGAGACATGGTGTGCTAGGGAAAACACATCTGTATGATGCCTAATCCCTAAAGGAAGCCCAAGATATACCAATAACTAGACCTATGTCTAAATAGTGCTTAATTAAAATAGATTGATTAGGGTATCCCTGATCATCCTCCTCCATGCACCCACATTATCTACTATCAGAGGGTACCCAAGATACATCAAATATAATTGACATGTTAAAGTTCAACACAGGTAAAATCAGATATGTAACTAGAATAAATAAAAATATAAGCTATAATAAAGAATGAATAAAATCAATAATTTACCTAGATCTCCCTCCTACCACTCAGGATCAGAGTCATCATCTATAACCTCCTCCTCATCTATGTCAAGGTCCTCCTCTAGCTTAGTGTCTGATAGGGCCTCACCCTCTCCATCTCTTAAATAATGCTACTACTACTATATATGTCCTTATGGTAATGGTGGGGTGGTGTTGGTGGTGGTGTGGACCAATCTACTATAATTACCTAGCTCCAACCTATCCTCCTCCTCTAATTGATTATTGTGTTATTTAGGTAATAGGCACCCCTCTCACAAGTGGATACAATACTAGTCACCCTATCCTCATAGATCTTGCCTTCTAGGTCCTATACACAACCTTATGGATGGGGACGTTATCTATATAGGGCATACTATACTATTGAGGTACTCAATTAATAGGGTGTACCTCAATCTATAGTAACTTGTCTCAAACTTGGGTAGCTTCAACAACTACCATATGATAAACTTCCTCATTGGCCCATTATCAAACCATGTCCTAGTAAGATAGGATAATTGTTAAGGTGTGGATCCTAAAAGCTTCACCAAGGAGCAGATTTAGCAGTTCATAGGTTTACACAGTCACTGGCGTCGGTCAGGAGCAACCGACATCGGTTAGGTACAGTTCAAGAGACGCTGGCATTGGCAGAGATCGGCCGACGTCGGTCACAGGCAAGCAGGCAGGAACTGATGTCAGTTACCTATGCATCCAAAGAGCTATTTTTGAGGACAAAATCGAGTGTTTGCATGATGAGTTTAAGTCATAGTCTTAAGTCTGTGTCTCTATTATTAGTAAGACTATTTTTAGAGCCCTTGTTTAAGATGCTTAACTGTTGGTTGTAAATGCATGCTCAAGTCTCCTAATTCTATATGTAGAATTAGATCTTCTTAGCTTATTGTAGTGTATGTGAATGTTGAAGAACAGTACATAATTGTATAGGTGAATCAATCCAGGTTGTTAGATTAGATTGTACTTGAGAGAGAGAGATCTTGAGGGAAAGAGATCTAGAGAGAGATCTATACATCTGAGAGAGGTGTGGAAGAAAGAAGTTTATTCAATTGTATTCCTTTTGTAAAGAGTTTAATACAAGTTTTCAGGGTGGTTTCTTGTATCTCTTGTTCTTGCTATTTATCATTCTAGTTACTTATCTATCTGATTTAATTTTGTGATTTATTACTTTCATAAGTGTAATCAAATTGTTGGTTGATCCCCAGCAAGTGGTATCAGAGCCTTGGTTGTAGGTTTAGAGCTTGATATCCAACAAGTGGTATTAGAGCTTAGGTTCACTAACAGGTGGTTCAGATCTGTGTAGTGTGTATTGATTATAGGTTACTCACAGGGGTTTCTGCAAGGATTTCTATTTGAGTGGGAGAAGCAATGGCAGAAGAAAGTAAACTGAGAATGGAAAAGTTCAATGGCAAAAATTATCAATATTGGAGAATTCAGATAGAGGATTATCTATATCAAAAAGATCTATACTTACCGTTAGGTGGGATTGCAAAGAAGCCCACAGACATGGATGATGAAGAATGGGAAGTTCTTGATAGAAAGGATCTAGGGTCTATAAGACTGAGTCTAGCATCTACTGTGATATCTAATTTATCATAGGCAAAAACAACGATAGAGTTGATGACTACTTTAGCAAATTTGTATGAAAAACTCTTAGCTTCTAATAAGGTATATCTTATGAAGCAGCTATTTAATTTGCATATGCAGGAAGGTGGATCTGTATCTAATCACCTGAATGATTTCCATGGAATTGTAAATCAATTAAGTTCAGTCAATATTGTGTTTGATGATGAAATTAAAGCTCTTTAATATTATGTTCTTTGCCTGAAAGCTAGCATAGCTTAGTAATGACAGTTAGTAATACTGCATCTGCTTCAAATATTTTAAAAGTAGAGGATGTTGTTAGTGTTATCTTGAATGAGGAAATTCATAGGAAAAGCATAGAGGAAACATCAGGGAATGCTTTAAGTTTTGAGAGCAGGGGAAGGCAAAAAGAGAAGAGCAAGAAAGGGAGATCAAGATCTAAGTCTAAGGTGAGAGGTAGATCCAAATCCAGAAATGGCAGGAAGCCACAATGTTGGAATTATGGAAAGATGGGGCACATAAGCAGAGATTACTGGTCAAAGCCTAAGGAGGACAATCAACATGAAGGAAAATAAGAAGCAAAGGTTGCAGGTATTGCACAAGATGCTTTAATATGCTCTTTGCATAATAATATAGAATCTTGGGTGTTAGATTCTGGTGCATCTTTTCATGCTACCCCTAATAGGGAATATTTTAGTGACTATATCCATGGAGATTTTGGAATAGTGTACTTAGGGGATGATGAGCCTTGTAAAATTATTGGCAAAGGTAAAGTGCAGCTGAAAATGCAGAATGGAAACACATGGGTGTTGAGAGATGTTATGCATGTTCCCAGCTTGAAGAGGAATTTGATTTCTATAGGAAAGTTAGGGGATGAGGGTTGTACAGTAACTCTCACATCTGAATCTTGGTAAGGTGACCAAGGGTGCACTTGTTGTATTGATTTTGGTGAGATTTTTTCTCCTGTTGTTAAAATGACTTCTATACGGACTGTATTGTCTTTAGTTGCTATTGAGGATTTGCATCTTGAGCAGCTTGATGTTAAGAAAATGTTTCTTCATGGAGATTTGGATGAGGAAATATACATGGAATAGCCAGAAGGATTTGAGGTCAAAGGTAAGGAGAAGTTAGTTTGCAGATTGAAGAAAAGCTTGTATGGCCTCAAGCAAGCTCCTAGATAGTGGTATTTGAAATTTAATAGGTTTATGACTGAGCATGGCTATAGTAGGTTTTAATTTGACCATTGTGTGTATTTTAAGAGATTGGATAATGGTAGATATATTATTCTATTGTTGTATGTAGATGATATGCTAGTTGCAGGATCACACATGCAGGATATCTCTGAGCTTAAGGTGAAATTAGCTCAAACATTTGCCATGAAGGATTTGAGAGCATCAAAGAAAATCCTTGGCATGAGTATTAAGAGAGATAGGAAAAATCACAGGTTGATTTTGTCTCAAGAGGATTATGTGAATAAGGTGTTGAAACGGTTCAACATGTAGGATGCAAAACTGGTAAGCACACCTTTGGCTGGACATTTTAAGTTGAGTAAAGAACAATGTCCTAATTCACATGATGAGGTAGAGTAAATGAGTAAAGTTACATATTCTTCCATAGTAGGGAGTTTAATGTATGCAATGGTGTGTACTAGACTGGATATTGCCCAAGCAGTGGGAGTTATAAGTAAGTATATGGCCAATCCAGGAAAGGAGCACTGGAAAGCAGTTTAGTGGATCCTTAGATATCTGAGAGGAACCAGTAGTAGGCATTTGTGCTATGGAGGTTCAGATACTTCTCTACATGGTTATGTAGATTCAGAAATGATAGGTGATTTGGATGGTAGAAGGAGCACCATAGGATATGTTTTCACTGTTGGTGGAACGGTGATTAGCTAGATATCAAAGTTATAGAAAGTTTTTGCCTTGTCAACTACAGAAGCAGAGTATATTGTAGTCACAGAGGCTAGCAAAGAGATGATATGGATGACACAGTTCATGGAAGAGCTTGGAAAGGAGCAAGAGAGTTGTAGATTATACAGTGATAGTCAGAGTGCAATTCATTTGGCTAAGAATTTAGCCTTTCACTCAAGAACAAAGCATATACAGCTTAGGTACCACTTCATAAGACAGGTATTAGAGGATGGTGAGTTGAAGCTGGAGAAGATCCATACAGATAAGAATCCTATTGATATGTTAACCAAGCTGGTTACAAAGGAGAAGTTGAATCTTCATTCAACTTCTGTTGGTCTTCATGATTGAGTTGAAGATGGAGGAGCTAGAAGATGTTGTTGTACAGGTACTGGTGCAGCTATTTATCTCCAAGTGGGAGATTGTTAAGGTGTGGAGCCTAAAAGCTTCACTAAGGAGCAAATTTGGTAGTTCGTAGGTTTACACAGTCACTGGCATCGGTCAGGAGTGATCGATGTCAGTCAGGTGTAGTTTAGGAGACACCGGCATTGGCAGAGATCAGCTGACGTCAGTCATAGGTAAGTAGGTAGAAACTGATGTCGGTTACCTGTGCGTCTAGAGAGCTATTTTCGAGGATAGAACTGAGTGTTTGCATGATGAGTTTAAGTCATAGTCTTAAGTCTGCGTCTCTATTATTAGTAAGACTATTTTTAGAGCCCTTATTCAAGAGGCTTAACTGTTGGTTGTAAATGCATGCTCAAGTCTCCTAATTCTATATGTAGAATTAAATCTTCTTAGCTTATTGTAGTGTATGTGAATGTTGAAGAATAGTACAGAATTGTATAGGTGAATCAATCCAGGTTGTTGGATTAGATTATACTTGAGAGAGAGAGAGCTCTTGAGGGAAAGAGATCTAGAGAGAGATCTGTACATCTGAGAGAGGTGTGGAAGAAAGAAGTTTCTTCAATTGTATTCCTTCTGTAAAGAGTTTAATACAAGTTTTCAGGGTGGTTTCTTGTATCTCTTATTCTTGCTATTTATCATTCTAGTTACTTATCTATCTGATTTAATTCCGTGGTTTATTGATTTCATAAGTGTAATCAAATTTTTGGTTGATCCCCAACAATAATAAAATTTTCTATCATTAAAGACCTCATATTTTGGGGTAAAGCACAAAAGGGTGCCATGTCTACCCATATAATGGCTCTAATGTCCCCTAATTCCCCAATCAATAGCCCCATTTAGTAGGGAGTTGTTAGGAACCCCTTATCCAATGGAAGCACAATTGATTACTTTCTTATAAGCAATTAAACATGAAATTATACCAGAATGATTAAGTAACTAGAAACTTGAGACAACCAAGAATTTGAGAGACAATACACACTCTTGTATTAAATACTACTAGAAAAAAATACAATAAGGAAGATGCCACTTCTTCCTCCACCTCAAAGGCTTGCCACACCTCAAGACCTTCTTCCCTCTCTCTCTTGCTCAACACAACAAACTCAACAACTTGAGTTATTATCCCCCCTTGAATACTTTAGCTGATCTCCTTGACCTTACACCTGTAGATCTCCTTGACCTTGCTTCAATGATTTACTTGCTTGCTTGATTTACAATACATGCCTCATGGGTCTTTAAATAGAATCCCATGGTTACAAAAATAGAACTCTAACTACAATAATTAGACATGCAACTCGTGACTATAATTAGTCATTTAACATGCAAACACTCGCTTCACTTAACTGACTATTTGTCAACAACAGTTTTGGAACACACAGGTGACCGACGTCGGTCCCTACTTGTCTGGTGTTACCAATGTTGACCGACTCCCTACCAATGCTAGTTGCCTTTTGCACTGGTAATGACCGACATCGGTCATGCTTTTGACACCGGTACTTCTAGATCTTTAGCAACCTCTTGTTTCTTCATGTTTGTAATAGTTGAAGCTTTTAGCTCCACACCCTAACAATCTCCCACTTGGAGATAAATAGCTGTAACTATACCTGTACCTGTACACCATCTACTTTGTTCCCTTGGCTTTGTATCCCTCTTCAACATCACTCTTGAAGACCAACCACCACACAACTTGTGATGCTATACCTGTCACTTATGCCAAAAGAATTTTACTGCTCTCAAATTCTTCCTGACATACTTCTGAACCAACTCTACCCTTAGCTCAGAAAACTCCCTGTATATGAGACCCTGCAACAAGTAACACAATACAGTAACAGGATAATGTAACTAATATTATCCAACCCGATAAAGATAAATACAATGGTCAAACCTCCATTGTCCTGTAGCCTAATCAAGACCATATACCATAGCCTTCTATCTCACGTGTCCATCCACTCTCTTCTCTAAAATGGGAATCCATCCCTCATCTAGTGCTTTCTTCCAGCTGACAACTCCACCAATAAATACCTATTTGGTTCTTCTCTAAGGACTCACACTCCTCATCCATGCCAAGCTCCCACTATTTCTGGATTCTACCTGCATTACTTCTTCCATCTTCCTAGTTCTAGACCATCAATAAGCAATTTAAAGAAGGTGAACAATGAATATGAGGTTCACTTACCCTTTCTGACCTCCATATGGGTGTTTGAGATTCCTTGATAGGTTTCTATCCACCCAACATCCATTCCAGTGACCGATCTCAACCATCTCCTAGTCTGCTCCCAACCGATGTCAGTTCCCTACACTGACCCTAACTGCCAACGTCATTTCCCTAGCCAACGCCAGTGTCCCCCCTATCGACGTCAATTCCTTCCTGACCGATGTCGAACTTCTCTGCCTGACTCTACCGACCCTACTGGTCTGTACATGACCGATGTCAGTATCTGACTGACCAACGTCGGTCCCAAGTGACTGACATCAATGTCTGTGTGTTCCTGTAAGTGATGAAATTTTCATCCATGAGCTCATCTTGGATCAAACCTCTATCCATACTACCCTGCTCAAAATTATTCAGCCCCTGTGACTGATCTCTGTCCTTCATCTCCTCCATAAACACCAAGGCTTCTTTGTTCCTGTCAAAAGCATCAAATTTCCTTTTCCTGTAATGAACTCTATCTATGCTTCCCAAATCTGAATACATACCTTTTGAGTCAAGAATGTCTATTCCCTTCTTATTCATGTGACCAAGCCTATTAAGCCACATCTTTGAATCTACAGCTAAATTAGATAAACCAAAAGTAGAATCAGTAATACAAGTAGATAGATAAAAAGTACCTACTTTCTTACCTCTAGCTAAAAGAAGTGCTCCCTTGGTAACCTTCCAAGAATCCACTGTGAGGGTTATTTTGCATCCCTCATCAACCAACCTTCCAATAGAAACCAAACTCTGCTTCAGAACTGGGACATGCATGACCTCCTTCAACACCCATGTGTTGTCCATCTGCAATCTCAGCTGCACTTTCCCTTTGCCAACTATTTGATAAGGCATACCATCCCCTAAATAAAGCACTCCAAAGTCTCCCTGTTCATACTCATGGAACAAATCTCTGTCTGGGGATGCATGAAAAGAAGAACCAGAATCTAAAATCCAAGATCCTACCTAACTATCCAAAGAAAGTATGAGAGTGTCCTGTACCATAATATTTTCATCCTTTGCTTCTTCATTACCTTCATTTTGATTCTCTTTATCCCTCAACCAACACTCCTTCTTTGTGTGTCCTCTCTTTCCACAAAACCAGCAGGTAACACCTCTGGATTCAGATCTCCCTCCCACCTTCGACCTTGATTTCCCTTGTTCTACCTTCTCTCTTTGCCTTCCCCTGCTTTCTGCACTTAGAACATTCCCTGATGATTCACCTGTGCTTCTCCTACATATTTCTTCATTCAAGATCACACTTACAACATCATCAACTTTTAAGATTTTAGAAGCAGATGCATAATTACTTACTGCCATAACCAAACTATCCCAACTTTCAGGTAAGGAGCATAAAATTAAAAGAGCCTTTACTTCATCATCAAAAACAATATTGACTGAAGCTAACTGGTTTACCAAACCATGAAAATCACTAAGATGAGTATGTACTGATCTGCCTTCCTGCATTTGCAAAGTAAATAACTGCTTCATAAGAAATACCTTATTAGAAGCCGAGGGCTTTTCTTATAAATTTGCCAAGGATTTTATCAACTCTTCCATTGTCTTGCACTGTGATAAGTTGGAAATCACAGACGATGCAAGGCTCAACCTTATGGAACTGAGAGCCTTTCGATCAAGAACACTCCATTCTTCATCCTTCATATCTATGGGCTTACATGCAACCCCACCCAACGGTAAGTAAAGATCTTTCTGATACAGATAGTCCTCTATCTGCATCCTCCAATGTTGATAATTCTTGCTGTTAAACTTCTCCATTCGTAGCTTACTTTCTTTTGCCATTGCTAAACTACCACTCAATCAGAAACCCTGTGAATGACCTATAATCAACAAACAATAACCTACTTCCTGCAAACCGTAGCTCTGATACCAACTGTTAGGAACCCCTTATCCAATGGAAGCATAATTGATTACTTTCTTATAAGCAATTAAACATGAAATTATACCAGAATGATTAAGAAACTAGAAACTTGAGACAACAAAGAATTTGAGAGACAATACACACTCTTGTATTAAATACTACTAGAAGAAAATACAATAAGGAAGATGCCACTTCTTCCTCCACCTTAAGGGCTTGCCACACCTCAAGACCTTCTTCCCTCTCTCTCTTGCTCAACACAAAAAACTCAACAACCTAAGTTGTTATCCCCCCTTGAATACTTCAGCTGATCTCCTTGACCTTACACCTATAGATCTCCTTGACCTTGGTTCAATGCTTCAATGATTTACTTGCTTGCTTGATTTACAATACATGCCTCATGGGTCTTTAAATAGAATCCCATGGTTAAAAAATAGAACTCTAACTACAATAATTAAACACACAGCTCGTGACTATAATTAGTCATTTAACATGCAAACACTCACTTCACTTAACTGACTGATTGTCAACAGCAGTTCTGGAACACACAAGCGACCGACGTCGGTCCCTGCTTGTCTGGTGCTGCCGAAGTTGGCCGACTCCCTGTCGACGTTGGTTGCCTTCTACAATGGTAATGATCAATGTCGGTCATGATGCCAATGTCGGTACTTCTGGATCTTCAACAACCTCTTGTTTCTTCGTGTCTGCAATAGTTGAAGCTTTTAGCTCCACACCCTAATAGGAATCATCCTCTCATAGACCCAACCCATGATGATGGTCATGTTGCTAATAGAAAGTTCCCCTAGGAAAGTTACTCAATATAAATCCCTATAAGTCTATGTAGCATATCCTTTCTCTAGGCATAACAGGCCCCTCTCTTCTCTATGTGTCACATGATCAATGACCATATGTAAAAGAGTCTATTTGTGCCATTATATCCTACTAATTGGGAAGCAAGGATAATGATGATGACCTTCCTTAGATTGGGGATCACTGATCTCCTCAATCTAATAAAGTCTCACTCTACTTTTTGTACCCACATTAGGTATGTCAGAGTCTCCAAAATGATCTACCCAGCTACTGGCTTCATGATGACTGTTAACATCATGGATAGATACCAATTAATCGATTGTAAAAATATTGGTGATCTGATACATGTCCATGAGAGTGATTGTCCACTCTCTTAGTGCCTGAGGAAATATGAAAGTGTTTGGTTAGGGTCCTAATAGTTCAATAGGTTACATAATAGTCAGCTAGAAGAGGAGGTGATCCCTACCTATGCTATACAAAGTATCCCCACTCAATTGAGTAGGGTTAACTCATCAGCTATCAGAAGTACTAGAACTTAAGGGAGCCATTCTTGCTCACATGTTTTATTATATCAAATATAAGACCCATATAATAAACAAAGAGACGCTACGTTAGTCAAATAAATCAACTCCATAGTTTAGACAAGTTAGAAACTTCATATTCCTTTAATGTGAGAAACTTTCCTAGCTTATAGGTGGTGGTAATGTAAACAACCCAATTGATTACATAACCACCCAAAATAGTTTCATAACTTCCCCAAGATGGTGATATCTTAACTACCTCATGATGATTACAAAATTACCACCCTACAAAGGTGGTGGTTTTATAACATGAGCAGTGGTTTTTCCAACCACCCATGGACTCCCCAAAAATCCCCCAAAACCCACTCTAATCTACCCAAATCCTAATGAATTCCACAAATCTTTAATCTACCCCCCAAAAATGACCACAAATCAATTTTTTTTAATTTTGTTATATTTCAACTAAGTTTTGATTGAAATTTCAAATTTGGGGCAAAAAAGAAAAATTTAGCAAAAACTGATCTGATTGTGCCTGATCATGCCTATCATTGGTGTGTTCACCATCCTCTTATCACCCTCATTATAATTACCACTTTTGTTTTCAAAATGGTCACTGACATTCTAGAGCTCAAAAATCTCTCTCAAGACAAATGACATAAATGAACTACTTTTGGCAAGTTTTTGACTATATTAGATCCCAAACTAGCCATTTTGATTCAAAAGATTTCCATTTTTGAAGTGACGTTTTATTTAATGTTTTTTATTGTGATCTTAGGAATTTAAAAATAGAGAGGATTTTAGATCAAGCATTAGTTTTCCAAAACATTAAAATCAACACACAACATGCTAACATCTCTAAGCCTAGATCTTAAGGGGAACATAGTGAACAAAATACATATGAAAGCACAACTAAAATTCAAATAAAATAAATCCTTACGTTCTTTGATATCTCCAAATGATTTACTTATGGCTTACTCGGTTTATGCTCAAAGATTCTTTGGCAATGGAGTTTTCTTTGCTCCTTCTCTCCTTGGCACCATTGTGGCTTGATAGCTTGATGTGGCTTATGCTTGTGGCTTGATGGATTGGATAAATATTTTGAAATTATATCATAATTATCATGAGTCTCATGCAAACACCTAAATTATAACTCTACAATATCTAAGCTCTCTAAATGAAGAGGCAAATGCTTATATTTATAGGCTTAAGAACTAACCCCAACTCAAGGTGAGTTAAAGTGTAGTTTAAACATGGAATGGGTTCAAACCTAATTTGAGTGAGTTAATTAATATTATTAGAGTTAAAAGGTGTTAAAATAATAAATAGGCATGGGTGAGATATTTGTAAAGGCTTGACAAGTCACAAATGTTATGATGAAAAGCTAGGATATTCTTGATTTTTGAATTTCCTCTTATAGAATTTCATTATTTTCACATGGATAATTTAAATAGGAATTTAATTTGATTTATATTATTAATTTATTCTATCTAGGATTTTTATCTCTTTCAATATTTTATTTTATGTGTGCACTTACCCCATTTAATAGGTATATATGCTAAATTACATGTTATGATGCTGTAGGATGATTAGAGATGAATCCATGATAGGTTTTTATTACTTATGGTAGGATACCTCAATTAGGGATGTCTCAACATGATTATAAGCTTTGATGAATGATGCATAATCAAATTTGGAATGTTTAATGATTCCTAGGAATAATTTTCAAGGGTTGGTAAAAATTGGTCTGAAGTCCAATCGAAGGTCATTGGTGGCTAGTTTTAGGTGTCTACATTTATCACGTATATAAGTTATTTTTCTTGGATCTCAAAACTATATTATCACTAACATTTTAATAATTTTTTATGTTCTCTTGTAGAAATTTTTATAGTTTTGTAGGTACACATGGCATGACATGAGGTTCAGTCCCTTGATGGGATGATCTAGGTATTACGATATTTTATGCATATATGGAACATATTCTTTCCAAATTCAATTACATAGTCTATTTTTCAATTTTATTTAAAATTACACTTGAATCTGATCTTCTATTTTCAAGTTACATATAGTCTTGATAGGGTTTGTTCCTCCATTTGGGTAATTAAGGTGAGTATTTATAAACTCCTATTTCATTTTCATTATGCCTTACTTAGGACTACACCTTTCCAACTCATGACAAAGTGCCCTCTTGAGGGGGAAATATGTATGTACCCAAAATTTACATGGCGTGACACTTTTGATACAAATCTGATGATGATGTAATGACCTCTTGTTTCATACTCCACAAGGAACTCTCTATCTCTATTCCTTCCCTATTAGTCTTTTGACCCCTTCTAATCCCCTTGATTCTAACCTTTCTATCTATTTTCACTTTGTTTCAAAAACTAACCATAGGTGACAAAATTTCCCCCCCATGTAATATAACCACCCTTCTATGTTACACAACCACCATGGTAGTTGTGTAGCTTATGAGGTAGGTTTACATTAAAAAGGTGGCAATCTTGAAATGTTTAGTGGTAGTTTTTAAACCTTAAGTAGTGGTTTTTCAACCACCCTTACATAAATTTATAGTTCTATCACAGTTCAAATTCCTTCCAAAATTAACTCTCATAACTCTAGTTTTTATGTGTTTCAT
The DNA here is from genome assembly GCA_037957365.1 of Torreya grandis. Taxonomy (NCBI): domain Eukaryota; kingdom Viridiplantae; phylum Streptophyta; class Pinopsida; order Cupressales; family Taxaceae; genus Torreya; species Torreya grandis. The sequence continues at coordinate 1,084,305 of JARHVA010002455.1, forward strand.
ATAAATAATATCACATTTTAAATTTTTATCACCTTGTGTTTGCCTCCAATTAGACCCAACTCAGTCCTTCTATTTTTAGACCTTTTCTATTCCTCTCAAGTTGAACTAACTGTCATACTTAGTTAAATTCCTTCATGCAAGCTCTTAGCATTTCTTACAAGAAAGCCAATTTTGGATTGAATTTACATCCAAAAATTTCCATTAGAATTTTTTGTTGAGAATATTTTAAAATGAAAACCTTACTATAATTACCAGGAGATTCAACCTATGTTATTTTTGAGTCAATTACATAGTTGAAAGTGAATAAGTGTTCTTGGTGAAAACAACTCAAACTTTGTAAATCTAGGGCATTAGCTAGCCTCAAATCAACTACTCTCCATTTATGGATTATATTTCCCATTTTTTTCATCTTGTCCCAAAGGTTGTGAATCCTCAAACTAGTGATTTTTTAAAATTTATATACGAGCATATGGAGCTAAGATACCAAAGATTCTTCTATCAACACACCATATAACCTTCAACTAATTTATACCAAAACTAGGTTGGAGTTTTCTTGATTTCTAATCTTTGTTTTATTTATTAGATTAGATGTAGTGTATCTTGTTGTTGTGTTAGATTAATTTTATATATTAAAAAAAAGAAGAAAATGATAGTGAAAGATATCTATCCCCTTTCATTTCTCTTTGCCATAAAAATATAGCTAGTTTTGATTTATGCTTGCATCTCAGTAGATTAATTTCCTTCCCAATTTGTAATACATTTTTCAATCATATTGAAAAGAATATTAGTAAGTATTTAGATTATTTCCATCCAAGATAACTTTCCTCTTTCAAGATCTAAATGAGTCTCTTTCACTCCAAATAATTACCTAGTCAAACATAGAAATATAGATAATTACAGTTGCATACACAATAGTGGTGGATTGCTTATGTTATTTGTTTTTAAGGGTTAAAAGAATTATAATTTTACTCTTTCAAAACAAAAAAATGAGAACTAGTATCTCTTGTTTTCATCTTAGAAAATCATTAAAAAGAAAAGTGTTTTGTTTATAGTAAATTAGAAAGGTCAAAAAACTAGTTTAGTTTGTTTGTAAATAATAAAATCCATAAAACACATTTCATTCTTGATGCTTTAAATCAGATTTTGTTTTCAAATTATTTACATGAATAAATTAAATTTATACATTTAGTTAATTTCATACAAAAATAATCAAAATAAACACAAACATCTCAATTTATATAATGTTTTACAAGCTACGAACCCCTTGCAATGGGCATTAGTCAAGTGAATCTAAATGTTTCCCTAAATCTAGGTTTGGTGTATAATATCATCTAAAATACCTTGTTGTTTCCCCTCATCATCACCACTCATATCACCTTGAAATATTTCACTATTTACATGTTTTGGATGGCCTTCCCTTTTCTTCTAGGGGTTTGAGTATGGTGTTTTTGTATGTTCTTAATCCTAATTTAATTACTCTAGGTGTCATTATATTGGCATCATAAATGAATGGAAACTACAAGATAGATTCTAGGACCTCAATACCTTATCCCATCATTAGCAACGTTGCATCATTGATTCAAGTTTCACATGAGACATAGAGCACTACCACAATCAAATCAACTCTCATGACATCCTCATCCACCCTTGATAAAAGAAAATGTCCAATCAAATATGCCACCACCTTACAAGTTGTGAACCCATTTGTAGTGGATATTAATAATGTAAATCCAATAGTTTTAATAAATCTAGGACTGGTTTATGATATGGACCCCCTAGAGTAAGATATCACTCAAAATAACTTATAATTTCCCCTCATCATCACTGCTCAACTCACCTTGAAATATTTCACTATTTTCATGTTCTATATGTCCATGCCCTTTATTCAAAGGGTTTGAGTATGGTGTTTGTGTATGTTCTTAAGCTTGATGTTATTTTTATAGTTTTTAATATATTGGTAGCATTGATGAATGGAATATACAAGATAGACTCTTAGACCTCAATGTCTTATCCCCTCATGAGAGAAAATGCCAACTTATTTCTCATGATGCCTTTGTCCACCCTTGAAAATATAAAATGACCAATAAAATATGTTATCACTCTATAAGGGTAACAACTCACCTTATTAGAACTAAATAAAAACACATGTAGTATTTTTTGATAGCTTAGTATTATTATTTTAATGTATATGATATATTTTAGTTTCTCAATAAGGGTAACAACTCACCTTATTAGAACTAAATAAAAACACATGTAGTATTTTTTGATAGCTTTGTATTATGATTTTAATGTATATGATATATTTTAGTTTCTCAATTGATATTTATATGTTGATTATAGAAATGATTTACTTTTGATTATTATTATCTCTTGATATAGGTACTGTAAATATCATTTGACCATTATTATAGGCATAATCAATGAGTTAAGCCCAAGAGTGGAATATTTATGCAAACCATTATAAAACACCTTTGTATGTTTAAAATGGGTAAAATGTAAATTAACATTTTTATTTAATCTATTTTTAATTGACATAAATAAAACTAATAGATATAAACTATTGAAATTGAAATACATGAAATATATAGATCTAGAAGTAAAATGTAGAATTTATAGAAGTGAAAGTGATCTAAAAATAGTAAATAAATACAAGATATGCAAAAATCCCTCAAATAGATTTTATGATGACTATGCAGCTAATTATTAGTGAAAACTACCTAAGAAGACTTGTAAATTATGCCACATCTGAAAATAAATTTGTAAACTATGTTGGGAATAGGTCACATAAGGAGGACAAAGATGAAATATGGCCTTCTCTATTGATTAGGGTCATGCCCTAGTTGACAGTGTGAGTAATTTTTATATCTGGGTCTATATGCCTGTCTGTGAGGGTTTTCTATCAGTCTATGTGTCCCAATTTATCACTTTGAAGGCCTACAAAATAAAAATTATAGATTTTGTACAATAAAAAAAATATAAATCAAATTCAAAAGGGGGAATAGGGTCAGGGTGATAAATAAACTATCCTAAAAAAAGACTACACAATTTGAGTGTTACCTACATAGCCTAAAAGGGCCTTAGGTCAATGTAGTTCTCCCTCCTAGAGTGAGTTTATGAATATTGAATTTTGATAGATGGATGACACTAGATGAATTATTTTAGATGATTGATAATGAGTTCCCTTGAATTGAAATAAAATATATTCAGACTTGGCCTATGACTATTATAATGCTTTAGAATTGGATTTGGGAGAAATAGTGCTCTTTTGTTCAATGTGCAATAGTATTACCAAGTGATTGCTAGATGTGTTTAGAGAAGCCCCTATGTGATTATATAGGGGATAATTTTAAAGATTTCCACTAAATTAAATTTATTAAAAGTGTGAGAGGGGTAAGATAAAATGCCTTGAATTTAAAAAGGTATTGTTGGGGTGTGGGGGACAAGGTCACAGTATGACCCTGTCTAATAATATGTAATCCTATAATAGAAAGAAAAAGACTATTAGAATTGGTCAAACATGAGTCTTAATAAAAATATGGATGCTTGAGTATTATCTAGATAATTTATATAACAATGAATGCTCCTATAGATATTGTAAGTTAGTGAAATGACAAATTGGACAAGCATGGTAAAGATGTCAAGTTTAAACAATGTCAAACACTTAATGATTAAATTTATGTATATATTTACCCCTAGTTTATTATAGTGATGTAATGAAGTGACATTACTTGAGTAAAGTAGATGAGAACTTGTGTGTATACACTTTATCTTTTTATGCAAAGTTTGATCATGCAAGGTGCCTTAAATTAAAATATGCAACAATTTCAGTAAAAGTGGTTATTGTCTATATTTGAAGATTAAAATATAAAATTTAAAAAGAGAGTAAGGAAAGTATATACTAGAATTAGTATGCAATATAATTACCTTGTAACTTGATAATGGATAAGTGGTATTGCCCCCTTATTAAGGCATTTGGAGAAATGTTGAAATTGTGGCAAATTGGGAGTGACCAATTCTTAATTTGAAAACCAGTGAAAACCCTTGAGTTAGAAAGATTTTGTGCTCTAATTTTCATTTGAATATGTAGATTACTCTATAAATTAATTAAAGGATGTGTTGATGGCATAAAATTGTGTTAGGTCCTAGCCAATCAACAATGGGAAGTTTCAAGTTGTGGGACAATATGATTTGAAACAACCTCTAGGTTTTAAAGAAGCTAGTCTCTTCTATTTTATAGGTGTTGGGGAAAAGGGATAGGAGACTAAACAAAAATGCAAATGCAGGAATTAAAACCTAACTATGGTGATGCACCTGAGTGTAATCCTAATCCTAGCCTAAGCACAGAGTGACTATTATAGGATTCTATTACATTTAAGAGTAGACAAGTGCATGATCAATGTAAAAGATTGGAATAATAGAAACAGAGGCTAACAATAGGGGAGTCTTTTGCTGAGATACATGAATTGTCAACAAAGGCATAGTGTTCTATCTTCTTAATAAAATCCTCCAATCACATAAGAGGCATAGAAGTCACGCACAGTTATGTAGAACTTCAGACTCTAGAAAACGGGACAAAAGCAAATAACATTTCCAATCATATCACTAGAAAATATACAACATAAACTACTTTGTAATTGACACAGATAACATCAACAAGGGCATAGTATTCAATTTTCTTATTGAATCTTCTAGTCATATAAAAGATGAAAAAATACACACAGTCATATAAACCTTTCAACTCCAGAAAGTGGAACAAAAGCAAATGATATTATTGCTCAAAATATAGGAAGTCTAAACTATCAAAAATTTCCCCCCTTCTTGATTTTACAATTATCCTTATATAGACTCAGATGTCTCCCTACATCACTCCCCCTTCCCTAGAAATCTTCTCCATCCTTCACTCATAGGGGACAAATAGTCGATGCCTTCAATGCTATGGGTGGCTCCAAAAATCTACCTGATGAACTGTTTCATCTACTCGAATTAACTCCAACCGATTTTCCCTCCATTTTGCTTTTTGGCAACAGATACACGGAACACTCTGCTATGTTTGAAATGGGAGAGGACACTTAGTCAATTTATGAAAATTCTCTTGATCACCTAGAAGGCACTAAAAAATGACACTTGGTGTTTTCTGCCTGATTCATTGAAGACACACAACTCTCTCTACTCTTCTTGGGCTGTTGTAGTATCATTTGGGACATATATTAGACTTTTATGGATGGCAACACTTGGCAACTTCTGCAAACCTTGAGGTAACACCTGGGGCCAACCACAACATCTATTCGACAATGAAACTCAAAGATGGTCTCTTGAGAATTGGCACATGGTAGCTTTCGCTACCTTTGGGAAGATGCATGGCACGATCTGCTTCTCCTACTTGGGGTATGTGGCACCTTCTACTTTTTTAGGGATGGAGTAAGCAAGGAACTCAAAGAGTGACACTTGGTAGCATCCACTACTTTATGGCACTTGATAAAAATGAAATGATGCCTTTATGCATTGAACGAAAGCATGGACCCAAGTGTTGAACCAAATTTCCTCAAATGTTGACACATGGTGACCTCTGAGGTTCTTCAAAAGGTAGTTTAGGGCCTCCGCTATTTCCACTTGGCACTTTCCACTCTCTTTGTTGCTTAGCTCGTTGGAAGTCTTTGTCAAAATAGGAAACATGGGTGCCTCTTATGATACATAGATGCTGACACATGGTGCATTCCATGGTTCCTTGGGAGGCTACAACAAGGTCCTCAGAAGTCACCAACTGTCCATCTTCATCTCCCAGAGGCCGACACATGACTGCTTCCACTTGAATCCAATACTTAGGCCAAAATTGAAATGAAAAGAATAAGAGAGGCAAAAAGGGACCGTGCTTTGAGGTTGACACTTGGTAGCTTCTGTTACACTTCAACACTTAGGCAAAATGAACCCATCCTCTACTCTAAAACTCTATGGCTTCGCTCAAAGTGTGAAAAAACCAAAATTGCAGTGCTCGATTGAAAATTTGAAAGCAACGTCGAGTAAAAATTTACTCTACAGTTACTGGCAACCCTCAAGACTTTTGAGCCTACTCAAAAAGAAACTCCACATCTCACTTGATCAAAATTGTGAAAATTATAGCTTCAAAGAGCCATCAACAAAATTTTAAAACACTTATTAAAAGCAATGCATGAAAACAATGGGGAAATAATGCGAAGAAGGGAAACTATTTGACTATAATACATGAGAGACCCAAGTCAATTGAAAAGTTTCAAATAGATCCCATTTATAGGAATCTCTTTAGGTTCTCCCTCCATTGATTCTAACTCAAAAGAATTTTCCTATTTTCACGCATGAATCCTATATGAACCAGTCCATAATGCTTCAAATTTGGTATGCTGACCCGATTTGGTGGCCCTTGCATCCCATTTCAAAACAATCGATCTTACTTCAAAATTAGGATTTGAAGCCCTTTTATCAAAGCAGGCCTTAACCATTCCTTAATGCTTGATCATGGAATCATGGGCTATATCTTTCTTTTCCTAAACTTCTCAAAGTTCTACGTGTCTGACCTGCATGGGGCCATTTTCTTTGATCTCGATTTGCTTGATTAGCTGAAGAGTAGGGATTTCCAAACTTAGGGGAATCATGGCAGACTTTCCATACACCAATTCATACAGAGACATTTTGATCACCTACTTGGGCATGATCCTATCAGCCCATAGTGCTAGATTAAGCACTTTGTGCCACTCTTTGTGATGATTTGCCCCCACTCTTTTGTTGAGTCTTATTAGGTTCTTGTTGGTTGACTCTTCTAAGCCATTACCTTGAGGGTAATAATTAGATGAGGTTTTTAGATATATTCCATGTCTCAAGGCAAATTCAGATACCTTATACCCCAAGAATGATTTAGCATTATCTAAAATGATGGTGCGAGGAGCCCCAAAGTGAGTAGTGATACCTCCTAGAAAATCTAGGATCACATTCTCTGTTGCTTCCTTAAGTGGGACTGCCTCGGTCCATCTAGTGAAATAGTCCGTAGTAGTTAATATCCATTTGTGACCCATGCTGGACACTGATTTATCATCCCAATGAAGTCAAGACCCCACTGGGCAAAAGGTTCATCCACAACTATTGGACTAAGGGGCATGGCTACATTCCTCTGCATCCCCATATAATACTGGTAGGATTGACATTTTCTAACCAGCTAATAACAATCTGCAAATAAAGTAGGCTAGAAATATCCTACCTCACTTATCTTTATGGATGTGGTCTTTATAAAAAAATGTCCTCCTGATGTTCCATAATGCATTTCATGTAGTATCCTTTTGGCTTCAGCTTGTTCTACACATCTTAACAATTTCCCATCAAAATTTCTTCTAAAAAGGATTTATTCAATTAAGACAAAATGAACTCCCTATATCTTGTAATATCTCCTCTTGTTTTGAGGGAGTTCTCTTGGATAAACCCCATTTTTCATGAATTGAATCCTGTTGGTGACCCAAGATTCTGGATCAACCTCTTATAACTTAAGCACCATGTCTGGCTCTCCTTCTGAATTTGCTTCCTCAAGTAGCATCTTTTCCAATTCTTGGGTTATATATTGGCATAGACCCCTACCCCTGACTAGCTTGGTGGGTCTGACCTCCACATCATATTCCAGGATCTTAGTGATCCAATCAACTCTTTTCTCTATAATCTCCCCCTTCATGATGTATTCCCTGACACTTGGATGAGCCACAAGTATCAAAATTTTGTTCCCTAAGATCAAATGCCTAAATTTCTTGAGGGATTTCACCATGGCATAGGCTTGTCTTTCCAAAAAATTGTACTTGGTCTCATAATCTCTTAGAGATCTTGAGAAAAAGGCTATTGGGTGTTCCCCCTCTAGTCTGTCATTCTTTTGAGTTAGGACAACAACAATACCTAACTCCCCTCCATAGACATACATTACAAAGGGCATGGAAAAATTTGGGTTCCTAAGCACTGGGGTTGCTAAGATAACCTTCTTGACCTCCTCAAAATCTTGCCTTCCTTTTGTATTCCACTTAAAGACCTGATTCTTTTTAAGTAAGAGTGTCATTGGCCTAACCAAGCCTACAAAATTGGATATGAATTTATTGACAAAATTGATCTTTCCCAAAAAAGACTGGATTGCCTTTTTATTGGCTAGGAGAGGTAGGTATATGATCCTCTTGGGATATATAGAAACCCCTTCCTTGGATACTATGTGCCCCAACAATTTACCCTGAGGCACAACAAAAATACATTTCTTGGGATTCAAAGATATCCCAAAATCTTGACATTTCTTGAAGACAGACTCTAAATGATCAAAATGATCATCAATGCTTTTTGAGAAAATAGTGAGGTCATCTAGATAGACCAAGATAACCTTGTTTATAATTTCACCGAAGGATATATCCATAGCTCATTGAAAGGTGGCTCCTATGTTTGATAAGTTGAATGACATCTTCACGTAGGCAAATGTCCCCCATTTGGTAGTGAAAGTAGTTTTATACTGGTCATCCTCAGCTAGCCAAATCTGATTATACCTAGAGAAACCATCAAGTAAAGAAAACCTCTCTAATCCAGCCACAATTTGTAGAATTTTTTCCATGGAGGGTAAGGGATAGTGGTCTTTCAGAGACGCTCTATTTAGATCTCTAAAATCTACACATAGTCTTACATCTCCATTCTTTTTTCTAATTGGGACTAGATTTGATACCCAAGTTGAGTGCTTGATTGGAAATATTATTTTTGAATCTAAAAGCTCCTACAACTCATCTACCATTAGAGGCTCAATCCTTGGATTCACTGGCCTCTATTTTTGCCTGATGGGTTTGGATCCTTCAGTAAACTCTATTGTGTGCTAGATAACATCCCTGTTGTATCCATGAAGATCTTCATAGCTCCAAGCTATGACTCTGTCATATCTCTGACACAATTCAATTAGTTTTTCCTTTTCTTTCTGAGTTGTGGAGTTCCCAACCTTTAGCTTTTTCCCGTCACTCACCTCTACCTTAGAATAGTCTGCCTCATCTACCTTGAACCTTTTCTTTCCTAGGCTTACATCCTTTGGGTCAAACAAATTTTCTAAGGTGATCAATCCTTTGAGAAGCTTATTAGTCCTTAATTGAATAATCTAATCACCATATGCCTCTTCAATTCTAGTTTGTAACTGATCCACAAACTCATCTGATTGCTGTAAGAAAGAGACTACCTGAGCATCATTTTCAAACACTTGCCAATTTTCATCATTGTCTGGGATGGTTGGCCTCACTATAACTTTTACTGACTCATTGTTAACCAATAGGCTAGTTGTTGGGTTAAACTATGAGCCAATTTGAGCCATCCTATCAGCCTTGGTGTTTTGACTTCTAGGGATTATTTCAATGTTGAAGGCATCAAAGTCTTCTATCAAATCCCAAATCCTATGCCTGTAGGACCTCATTCTCACATTCTTGGCTGCCACTTTTTCCCGTAGTTGCTTCACTACTAGTTCTGAATCTCCTTTTACTTTTAGATTCTTTATTCCATTTTTTTGGGATAACAAAAGCCCATGTACTAAAGATTCATATTCTGCATCATTATTAGTGCAAGTAAATTGGAATCAAATAGCCCTTAAAATTTTATCACCATTTGGAGCGGTAAGACAAATTCTTGCTCCAGCTCCATGTTTACTTCTGGCCCCATCAAAATTTAAAGTCTAGACCTTCAAATCTTGAGCAATAAGTGCCTCTTTTCTTATAACATTTGGGATCACCTAATCCTCATCAAAAATGACATATGTACCCAAACTAGTAGAGTCATAGTTCCCATACGGGTTGCTTTGCATCATGGCCAACAACTGGCTATTTTCTTCTTCTTGATCATGCTCAGTCCATTCTCCTAGTTATTCAACAAAATTTCTTTCTTCTTTATTAATCATGGTATGATCTGCTTCTAATCTTGTTGTTGGTTTGTTGGTGATGTGGTCTTTGGACAGTGGTTCAGATAGAATTTTCATCTTTGAACAATACCTGGTTCTCAGAATGAGGTGAGACCAGTCAAGAGACATATACCCTCCTATTTTTGCTATAAAGTCTCTAGATAAACATAAATCAAAGATGGGAGGTATATCTATGACAACTATATCTTGGGTTACAATTATATTGGGACATGTGTATAACTGTAAGGGGAGTTGTTTGATTCTCCCTATGGTTTGCACTATTGTGCCATCTAACTACATAACTCCCTTTGTAAGGGGTTCATATTTTATTTCTAAGGCATCAGCTATTTGCTTAGTCATCACAGTGGTACTAGCTCCTAAATATATCAATGCATTATGCAAGAGTTTCTTTCCAACTATCAGAGTCAAATAGAAAGGCTCTGGCTTGGATTTACTTACTTGTACTGCATTGTTCATGAAGGCTATTGTCATTGTAGGAATCATATCTTTGAGATTTTCCTTTCTAGCAGGCCTTCCCTTGGTAACAGCACCTTCAAGCACCCCTTGCCCTTATAGAGCTTCTTGCAATAGTCTTTTTTGTTTAGGAATTTCCAAAATATCCCATATCAACACTTGTGCCAGAGTTTTCTTTAATTGGTCCACAATATTGATCGGTCCCAAAGACTGAGTTTTTTGGTAATAGGGATACCTCATCCTTTCTTGATTCTGGGTAGGAATCCCTTGATCTTGTACTGGTTGGGGTACTTCTTGTCTAATAGTATCATTCTTTTTCCCTTGAGATGGGGGATTATTCTTGACTTGACCACTTACAAACTCAAGCTGCTCCACCATTCTCCTCTCCAATCTAGTGTAATAATCAGATTGTACTACTGGCCTCTGGGAGGTGGATGCTTCGTTTAGGAAAACTACTTCTTCATCCTCAACCCATGAGAACAAAGCATGTTTTGGGGCTATTTCTTCCTCTTGCTACAAGGACATTCCCTACATCTGAGCCACCAATATTGAATTCTGCATGTCGAGAGATTAGTAGGCTTGATTGCCATTGGTACTAGCAAACTACCCATCCATTCTTCTCTGCTCGGCCACTCTTTGTTGTAGATTACCTCTAGGACAATCTCTGGGGGTGTGAGCATCATTGCAAGGGAAACACCAAGCGTTAGTATCATCCACATAATTTTTTTGGCCTAGAACCATTTCCCTATTTGAGTTGGGAGGAATGGTCTGTGAGGGTGTGGGAACAACAACTAATTGATTTGCTAGTTGATTGTTGGTTTGCCTTAGAGGGCCTTGATACTGGTTTGGCTAGGATGAAAACCTATTCCCTTGGTAGCCTTGATAAGGAGGCTTAGGGAAAGTGTTCTGCTACCTCTTCATATTAATTAGCTCATTGGAGAATGTCCTTAGCATACTTTTGATATCATCCATCTCAGATTATTGAGCAGGGACTAGCTACTTCACAAATGATGAAGGGTAAGTATACATAGACACAGGGGGCCTTACAGCTTTAGGAACCTCTTGAGGTAAAGGCAAGGAGATTTATAGGAACATAGGCATGGGAGGCCTTATAGGTAACTTTCTGGCATAAATTAAATGATTTTTAGCTCTGACCGTAAGGTCATAAGCTACTGGCAAAGTGTACCCCTCCAACAATTGAATCATAATAGATATATTTGAATTTAAAGCTTTGAGATAGAATACTATGGCCATACCAGGGGGTGGCTTAGCTACAACAGGGATTCTGTCCCAAGTTTTCTAGAATCTAGAGTTGAAGTCAGTCATATCTTCTTATGGTCCCCTTTGAATGGTGATCAACTTCTGTAATAAATAGGACTTATCACCCTTTTCTACAAATCTTTCAAAAAATAGATCTCCAAGCTAGTCCCATGTAGAAATGGTATTCAGGGTCAAGGATCGATACCATTTTAAAGCCTTCCCTTTGAATGAGGTTGCTAACAACCTTAGGGCCACATTTTTCTCTATGACACCATGTATGGCATAGACATCTAATACATCTTGAAGATGTTCTATGGGTGTTTTTTAATCTTGCCCACTAAATTTGGGTAGAGCCTTTAAAGCATTTCCTAGAATAGGGTCCCAAACAATTGGTGGTGTTGGGAGGATTAAGGGGCTACCAGTGTTCTAGTTCACATAATTTCTTGGAGGGACATTGGCTCCCATGTTCGGTACTGGTAGAAACTAGTTAGCTCTCCTTCTTGGACTAACTACCAGAGGTGGCAAAAGAACACCTAGATTTGTAGTAGATTGTGATCTGGTGACTGGTCCATAGCTCTGACTCTTGGTAGCTCTCTGGTTCATGTGGTCTTGAAGTTTCAAGATTATCCCTCCAGGTGTGCCAAAAACTATTGATGGCATAAAATTGCGCTAGGTCCTAGCCAATGAACAATGGGAAGTTTCAAGTTGTGGGACAATATGACTTGAAACAACCTCCAGGTTTTAAAGAAGCTGGTCTCTTCTATTTTATAGGTGTTGGGGAAAAGGGATAGGAGACTAAGCAAAAATGCAAATTGTAGGAATTAAAACCTAACTATGGTGATGTGCCTGAGTGTAATCCTAATCCTAACCTGAGCACAAAGTGACTATTATAAGATTCTATTATATTTAAGAGTAGACAAGTGCATGATCAATGTAAAAGATTGGAATAACAAAAATAGAGGCTCACAATAGGGGAGTCTTTTGCTGAGATACGGGAATTGTCAACAAAGGCATAGTGTTCTATCTTATTTATATAATCCTCCAATCACATAAGAGGCACAGAAGTCATGCACAATTATGTAGAACTTCAGACTCTAGAAAATGGGACAAAAACAAATAACATTTCCAATCATAGCACTAGAAAATCTACAACATAAACTACTTTGTAATTGACACAAATAACATCAACAAGGGCATAGTATTCAATTTTCTTATTGAATCTTCTAATCATATAAAAGATGAAAACACACACATAGTCATATAAACCTTTCAACTCTAGAAAGTGGAACAAAAGCAAATGATATTATTGCTCAAAATTATAGGAAGTCTAAACTATCAAAAATTTCCCCCCTTCTTGATTTTACAATTCTCCTTATATAGACTCAGATATCTCCCTACATCGCTCCCCCTTCCCACGCAATCTTCTCCATCCTTCACTCATAGGGGATAAACAATTGGCACCTTCAACACTGTGGGTGGCTCCAAAAATCTACCTGATGAACTGTTTTATCTACTTGAATTAACTCCAATTGATTTTCCCTCGATTTCACTTTTTGGCAACAGATACACAAAACAATCTGTTATGTTTGAAATGGGAGAGGACACTTAGTCAAGTTCTAAAAATCCTCTTGATCACCTAAAAGGCACCAAAAAATGACACTTGGCACTTTCTGCCTGATTCATTGAAGACACGTGGCTCTCTCCACTTTTCTTGGGCTGTTATAGTATCATTTAGGACATATATTAGAATTTTGCAGATGGTGACACTTAGCAACTTCCATAAACCTTGAGGTAACACCCAAAGTCCACCACAACCTCTATTCAGCAATGAAACTCAAAGATGGTCTCTTAGGAATTGGCACATGGCAACTTCTACTGCCTCTGGGAAGATGCGTGGCACGATCCACTTCTCCTACTCAGGGTATGTGGTGCCTTTCACTTTTTCAGGGATGAAGTAAGCAAGGAACTCAAAGAGTGACACTTGGTATCATCCACTACTTTATGGCACTTGAGCAAAATGATATGATGCCTTTATGCGTTAAATGAAAGCATGAACCTAGGTGTTGAACCAAAGTTCCTCAGATGTTGACACGTGGTGACCTCTGAAGTTCTTCAAAAGGTAGTTTAGGGCCTCCATTATTTCCACCTGGCACTTTTTGCTCTCTCTATTGCTTAGCTCATTGGAAGTCTTTGTCAAAATAGGAAACATGGGTGCATCTTATGATCATGGATGCTGACACATGGTGCATTCTATGGTTCCCTAGAAGGCTACAATGAGATATTCAAAAGTTTCCAGTTGTCCATATTCATCGCTTGGAGGCTGACACATGACCACTTCCACTTGAATCCAATACTTAGGCCAAAATTGAAATGAAAAGAACAAGAGAGGCAAAAAGGGATCGTGCTCTGAGGATGACACTTGGCAGCTTCTGCTACACTTTAACACTTAGGCAAAATGAACCCATCCTCTGATCCAAAACTCTGTGGCTTCACTCAAAGTGCATAGGAACCAAAATTGTAGTGCTCGACTAAAAATTTGAAAGCAACATAGAGAAAATTTACTCTACCAGATGGAACCACCAAATGTATCTTTCTACATAGAAAAAGTGAAACCATATACGTTGAGTGTGACTAGACTCTAACATGACCCACTTACAACATGAAGATGAATCACACTACTATAGATAAATCTATATTATGTTTGAAACTTCATAACTTTGAAAATTTTGAACTTTGAAAAATTTGAAATTGCCATTTAGTCATTTGAATATGAATGAGTATCATGCCCCCTGTATTTTAGAAAATTGATATTTGAATGCCATTTGAACTTTGTAACTTGTAATTATTTTACACATACCCATGTATATTCATCATGCATATATGAATATGTTATTGAAATAACTATAGGAATGAGTGCACATGTATGTCATTTACCCACATGATTTAAAAATTCTAAATCATGTTATAATTTTGAGAACTGTATTTTTCTATAAATCTAAATTTTTTTTCTCACAAGACTTGAATTATCAAGACAAGCCCATTGTGATGCCCACCTTTTGAGATGAGAGACATAGCCTACAAGTCAATTATCTAAAAAAAATCATATTTGAAATATATAATCATATAGTATCACTTTGAAAATTTGAATTATATTGCAGCATAGTATTAAATATAACATTGAATTATATATGAAATATATTTTAGATAGATATAACATCAAACTATAGAAGCAACATGTGCATAATATGTATTATGGCACCAAATTAAGAATAAAGAGTATAAGTAATGCATGATATGATTATGACACCATATAAAAAATCAATAAACCTATAAGCACTTTCATATAATGTCACATGTAAAGGCCAAAGGTCGACATGTGAATGTCACATAAATACACAAGGCCAAGGGGAACATACAAATTATAGGAGAATACCATACAAGTGAAAACATGTAAATATATTGCACATATAAGGACAAGGTTCACACATAATAAGAAATCAAGTCCTAACTTATCATACATAGTAAAGTAAGAAATAATCATAGAGAAAATGAGTTAGTCTACATCATCATATGTATCAATGATAGTGTTAGAAAATATAATGTAAAGTATGAGTGATTAGAAAAAAAATTGTATGATACATATATTGACATGATAGAAAGTTTGTGGATAGATACATGTTGAAGTCTTCATGGAGAATAAAGAGATACCCCCAACTTAGCAAGGTTGTTGGGTAATAAGGAAAGCCTAACATTAAAGAACCATGTAAAAGTGTGCCCTATATCACACTGACATACCTCATGAAAAATAATGTGTTTTGAAAATTTAAATATGATATCTACTTACATGAAATAAATAACACAAGTAAATAAGCTAGCAACATTTAAAAATGCTCTTTAGGACCTAATTTTGATTTTTTTTAAGTATTATGATTTTTTTGAATTTTTTAAATATATGAATGTTTTTGAACTTTTTGAAATATTTAAAACTTAAAAATTTGAAAAGGGGTGCTATGTGTTTTATCAAATTTTGAGTAAATAGTATATAATTACCTAAATAAGACAAATTGTTGTGTAAAATCATAATACTAAAAATATGCAATAAGAAACATGAATTGATTTGGAGCTTACTATATTTAGAAATATGATAAAAGGGGAAATAACAAAGATAAAGTATACATGAGTAAATATCTTACTAAAAATTAATATCCAATGAAATTAATCATGAAATAATTAAACATAACATTAAAGATAAAGTACTTAGCTAAAAATTTGTCAACTCTAAATTGAGATATAAACTAAAAAATTAACTGTGTTGGCTGATTTTGAATTAGGAATATTACTCTCTAGATAAGGCCACTGGAATTAGAAATGGGTGTGGTGCACTGGTATCCTTAGGGTGCATCAACATCATGTAGGTTTTTATGATCTACAACTGATATGATAGGTTTGTTTCACCTATGAGTTCTATCCAACTATACAAGAGCTCTTGTCTATGTATAAACCATTATTTGTCATCTTTTTTCCTTATAACCCTAGCTCAATAGACCATGGATGATAAACATAATAATTTATAAAAAGTGTTAGTAGCTGAATTTGTGTTAAACCTCAACACCCAGGCATTGAGTGATACCTACATACTATTGCAATGCTAGATTCTTATGCAATTATAATGAAATTACGTACTTCAACCATGACTTGTGACCTTATATGTGTATTCATAATTTATCTCAAGGATACTAAGGTTATATGTATTTATATTGGAATAAATAGGTAATTTTATCTCAATGCATAATTAGAATTTTGGTGCTTTTCAATGCAAAATCCTCCTAGGTGTAAAAGGACTTGAAATTATGGATTTTTAGTGATTAATTAGGAATTCCTTTAGATGGGGCTTTCAAAACTTTCAAGAAAACCAACTACATGAGTTTTAAATTGAGAAACTAACTATTATTTGGCAGGAGGATGCAACCAATAGAACTAGATAGGACCAGGGAGTAAGATAGTCCAAATGAGACATTATTGTTTGAGGAGCAAAGATAGCTAACTTGGGAGTATGGATTAGTTAGCAAATGAAATTGAGTCATTTTTAAAGAGGAATAGGGAAATTATAATATAATTAGTTTCTTGTAGAAATGGTTCATCCACATATAAGTTCAAGGAAAGGTGGTTAAAATATCATGGAATGAGGCATGAGCTAAATGTGTATAAGGAGTGGTCATAATTACATTGTTTCAACTTAAATGTTAATTGATGTGTATATATTTATTCCCATTTATTTTATTAATGCAATGGATTAAAATTACTATAGTAAAAGTAAAATGCATATCTGAACTTACTTGTGAAGAATAATATTAAATATAGCCACAATGTTGAACTATGCTTCATGCATAATATGCAATGAAATATGTATAAAATAACAAAATTATAGATCAAATAACAATGAATGAATAAATTATTGGTTATGTAAACTATTTGTGTTTTTTGGTGTAAACCTGGTAACTATAGAGGGTAGAACCCTAGAGATTTATATTCGTTAAAGTTCTTGGATTGGACTGTGAATGCCCTAATCCTAATTAATAGGAGGGTTTGCTTAAGAACCCAAGGTGTGTTTGAATCCATAATTTCATACCCAAAATAGTATCATATCTTGGAATTCTTGTATGAATTTTAATAGATCAATCTAGTGTAAAAAGGTGAACCAACCACTACAAAAAGAATAAGGTTTTGTAAAAGAATAAAAACTTGAAATTAAAATTCAATATCAAAAGAAATAATTAGCATACAAATGACCAATATCCAACTTCAAATCTATTTCAAAAATCAAGATAGGCAAGGTAGATAAATCATAAGTAATCAATAATGAAATTTAAGGAAATTATACCATTATCTTGTTCCAAATTTACCTCCAAATTTGCATGTTGTGCCTCAAATTTGATAGAGTATTGGTGCTTGAATGCTTACTTATTATATTGATATGGATTCTTAAGACTTAGACATAATGATATCAAGAAAATATTGTTGATATGTTAGTTGGATTTTTATGGGAAGAGGGTGGTTTAAATAGATGGTGGCAAGGAAAATGGAGGGCTAGATTTTGATCTTGTAGGTGGAAAGATACTTAATCTAGGAATTTACAAATATTTTAAAAAATACTTTGAATATTTGAGAAGGATATTAGGGATGGGCACTGGTGATTAGGATAGTTAATGAGGATTATTTTAATAGAGGTAGGTGAGATTAAGGAATTTAAAATTCCTAAAAATGAGGGTGCATAGCTCTAGGTGGATTAGAAAATTCTAGAGGATTTTTTAGGCTAATGAATAATGATTAGATAGGGATTAATAGGTGGATTAGTAAAAATGGTAGCTAAGAGTTAGGTAGGATGTGAATTTAATATTCATAAATAATGAATAGGATAAGATTAGGGAAAAATGAGATGAGATAATGAAGAATTAATAATATGTTGGGATGATATAAGGTAAATATAATAAGAGATGATATTAGACTAATGATAAAAGAGGACTATAAAGATGAGTAAGACAAGTTAGATGAAATAGTGATGAGATGGAAGTGAGAAAATTTTGATGTATACATTTTCCCCCTCTATGAGAGGGAATTATGATTGGAAGAATTAATGGTCTTTCAAAGAAGAAAGATAGTCATGGAAGTTAGTAAGTTAGTGGATAAATGATGCCCCTCGAGGGGACATGAAGGGAGGAATGAGACATATGGATACTAAAAATAAATGAGGGGTGGGATGCAAAAATGGATATGGGATTAGATTGGATAAATATAAAATATATGATGATGAAGAAGAAGATTGATGCCAACAATGAGCTAAAAATTGACTATGCCCTAGATAAAGACATGCATGAGAGAAAAAATGACAATGTCATAGTTGTTGACATGTCCTGAATGAGAATCAAATATGATCAAATGATGTTAAAAGGCTAGAATATTTTAATGTATCTTAAGCAATGACACATGTCAGAGAGAGTTATAGACCTAAATTAGATGATTGGACATAAACTTTGGATATGACCTAAGCAAGGATGCATGCAAGGTAGAGATGTGGCCAAAAATAAGATCTTGAGAGTAGCTGAAAGAATTTATAAAGTGAAAATAGAATGAATAAATGCTAATATCAAGTGACCAAGAGATGAAGGGGATAAATTGGTAAGTATGACTGAGATGGCCTCAGACACTGTATATGACTAAATGTTACCTACATAGTCCCTAAATGACCTCAATCCAATATAGTTCTCCTTAAAAGGGAAGAATGATGAAGGGATGAGATGATAGAAGATGAATGGATGAAAAGAGATGTTGTAATAGATGTGAGTGATGGTGATAGACATAATGTTGGCAAATCAATGAGTGATAATGCTATTTATAGTGATGATTCTGTAGTCAAGGACACATGTGAGGGAATGCGAGATGATGATAAATTTATATATTTGTAGATGCCCTAATCGAGGGAATAAAACATAAATTTTGAATGACTAAGATATCTATGAGATTTTGACACATCCCAAGTAATGATGCATGCTTGAGAGAGCTACAAATATAAATAAGATGAGAATTTGATTGATAAGTTGATATTATAGCTCATCGTTTTGACTGGTGAAGAATGAATGATTTTGATTATGAAGGATTGGATAAGATTAACAAAGATGAGATAATGTGATGATAAATGACATGATTGTGTGATGGTGACTAGGTACAATGGGGTGATTACCATAATGACAAGGAATAATGGAGAAAGAGGACAAGTTAGTGGAATGAGAATTAAAAAATGATTTATTTATCCTTATCCCTTGGGAGACATTTGGCATTGGTATATGTAACAGAAATGGTATAAATTCCACATGATCGACATCATAGTGAGCAAGGGTAAGAATATCGGTACCAGATGAGTATGAAAAACCTATAAGTACTTTTATTTTCTATGGTATGTTGAATTTTTTATCATTAATTTTGGGGATTACAAGAAAATAATGAATATGTGTTTGGAAAAATATGAGTTCATCTTTGCTAAATATGATTTTGTGAAGCATAGACACAAGATTGTTAGAGTTAAATGTGGGATTATTAGATCAGGAGAGGGATAAGAAGGTTTATAGTGGTCACATATTCATGACTAGGGTTGTAAATTTGAAAAGGGGAGCCATGGGTTAAAAAAAACATCTTAAAAAAATGTTAGGGTAGGGGAAAAAATCTCACTTTTGTAGAAATGTGAGATTGGATTAGTTAACATGAAATCATGGTTATGTATATGCATGTTCGGTTAAGGGGAGAAATAAGTGATTTGTAAAAGTTACTAAGTGATATAAAAATTTATGTATGGACTTGTTAACATGTTTACAAGAGGAAATGACTATGAATAAATCTTTGAGATTGATGTTGTTTATAGGGCATGCCCCTAGGTTGGTGATTGGATTCAATAGGTGGTGAAAATATTAGGATGGAGGTAGTGATAGAGAATGATATTAGACAATCCTATGTGATAGAGGATAAGTATATGAGGGGAAAAGGATGGATATAAGACATATATTGATTAGGTAGGGCTGTATCACCTCCATGTGATAGATTCAGAGCAAAAGACCATAACACATTTGAGGAGTGAGATTTAGAGTATGGGTATTGAGATAATAGAGTTGGTGTGGGAAAGTGCTGATTTATAGAGTCATTTAGTGATTTCATAGGGACAAGTGATAGAGTCATAAGACTAAGTGTTTTTTTTATAGATTTATGTTATATAAAGAGATACACACATGGCTCTTGTATCATCACATATGACTATGTTGCCTAGTCATGTTTCCTAAAAAGATGCATAAATTAATACATTATAAGAAATAGTCCAAGAGATGTAAATAATAATAATTGCATGATGCACATGAATAAATCCTAGATCAAATAAGATAGATCACACCTACACTTTTGATTAGGGCATACACTTGTTAAGTAAGAGCATGACCAATATGAAGATCCACTAGACCTGATTAAGGGATCACTTGTATCATCTGTCACAACACCTCATGCTAGGTAGGGTTCTAAAGTGTATAGTCTAACACAATCACACAACAAGCCTAAAAGAGTTGTATGGTTTGTATATTCACTTATGATAATAAACAATAAATTAAACTAATCTAGTGTTCACCAAAGCTTATGACATAAAGTGGGGGTTAGAGCAAAACAAGTAAATAAAAACTAAACTAAACATGTATAGGAGACATACATAAATCTATAAGAAATAATAATACATGGAAGAGAAGAATATATACTGCATTATCTATCTACTCTTACAAAGGAGAAATAAAGTTAGAAATATTTATGTTTGAAGATGAACCTGCTGAGTCTTAACCTCTCCCTTGGCCAATGGTGCTTCATAAGAGATTATTGTGGCTTGTAAAGAAAACCAAGATAAATTAGATCTAGGCTACATGACCTACCTAAGCATATAAAATACTTTTACACAAGACAAGATTGAAGCTCCAAAAGAAAGTATTGAACCCTAAAGCTTTATTCCTTAAGTAGAATGGTCAATAATCAGATGTTCATTCATGCTTCTTCAATTAATTCAACTCTTTTATGAAATGGTAAGGAATGGCCTTATATATATAGTAGTATCTCACCCTAAATACTTTTAGACATGTTATCTGTGCTAGGTCGACTGGGTTGGCCTAACACATTATCAAGCTAATGCCTAAAGTTTGTACTAGGTTAGTTGGGATGCAAGGCAATAAAGAAAGGAAAAGTATCCCCAGAATAAGCTAGATCAACTAGGTCAACCTAGCTTATTAAATAGGTTAAAATTGAAACAAATTAAGAAATGAGGGATACATCATGAAAAATGGTGGGAATAGATAAGAAAGAGATAAATAAGCTTAGGGTTCAAGGTTTTAGGAGGTAAGAGTGTAGATAACAAGTGGAAAAAGGAACAACAATCTTAAAAAGCACCAAAGGTCTACCCACCCCTTTCTTGGTGCACCCCTTAAGGTATGCACTCAGAGAGATTGAGACTTGGTAAGTTAATTCAAGATATGAAGTGTTAGTAATCAATAAAAGTGTGAAAATATTTTGTGTATACACAGTGAAATTAATATATTTCAAATATTGATGAGGGAGATGAAAATAACTTTAGAGGAAATATAGAGGATCTATTAGTTCTTGATCAAAGGGGACCAACTATACTAGAGGTCTTAGGCCCTGATGGTGATGATCATGCACTTGATATATAAGATGATGGTTGGGTTATATTAGGGGTGACTAGATGTGGACAAGCTATATCACTAACAATGGATGGAGACATAACACTAAAACTAATGGATCTTATCAGTGACATCTTGCTGGATGATAAAAGTGGGTGGTATTTTATGATTGGTTTGAGATATGTAGTAGAAAATATGGTTGAGCATCATCATGTGTTTTCTTAGGGTCCTACTATACTAGCCAAAATCTATAGGGACCTTCACCTAACCACTTATAAAGGAGGAGGGAGTATCAACTCAGATAATTTATTATAGACATAGGCATGGGAGCATGTGGCTATAAAGAGGCTCATGGGGATCTAATAGGTGCAAACACCTATTTATCTTATGGTGTTTGCATGGGAGTTGATAGTTGGGACATATAGAGGTCACATTAGGGACCTTATTTTTTTATAGATACACTATTAATGATTTGATAACTACATATATTATATGGATGCCCTACAAGGGTATGCAATGGGGTTAGGTGGAGGATGAATAGTATTCATCCATATGATTATTGCTTGTTATATTATTAGTATATAGGATACTATCATGGAAAGGTATCAATCAAACATGGTATTTTAATAATTTTGGTAGCAATAGAACATCCCAATGGGTCTTCATATATTTACTTAGGTGGTTAGGTAGAGGCAGCTATGGGGATGATCTATTGAAAACACTATAATGATGTCAAATTTTGATAGTGTATCTATGATATCATGGAAATATTAGACAATGATAATTGATTTGGGGGTTACTACAAACTTTGATGGATGTTGGGCATAATACGTGCCTCCCAGGTTGACACAACCAACATGATGGGCACCTAAAATTAGATGATTGTATCTCTTAGGAAATGTAGGGATTCAGGAAGTGATGCTAACTAAGAGCCTTGGTAGGTAGAAGATACAGGCAATGGAGAGATGATGGAGTTAGAGGAGGAGGTGATGGAGGTAGAGGAGATGGGGATGGTCATGGAGGAAATGAGGGTGATGGAGGTAAAGGTGATGGAGGGGGAGATGGAGGTGCACATGATTAGACCTAGATAATATGATTAGTATGGTAGCCATCATGAAAATAATAGTCTATTCCCTCTAGCCCCATGAGATCTATAGAGATCACAACACAAACATGTGAGATCACATGGTTAGAGAGGTGATTAACTAATTTACAATTTCATATTATTGGTGATTAGGGATAAATAAGGAATTTATTAGCTCATGTGACTACTCATTTGACTGAGCTAGAAACCTAGAAGATATAGGTATCTTAGCTAAATACAATTTAGGAATATCTTATATAGTGGGATGCCTAGATCACCATATTATAGGGATAGGTGGCCCAAAAAGATGTATAAATTTTAAAATTATAGTGTCAGGTGAGAGAGCTATAATTAGCACATGATGATATGAATGATCTATATGTATAACTAGATCATAAGGATGAATAGATATAGGTTCTGTAGGGTGAGTAGGATACAACATAGGAGGCAATGCTAGAGGGTTTTTCTTAGATGAGTAGATAGTTAGTGAGGGATGGGTGAGAGACCCAATACTAAAATAACTTATATGAGTTGGTTCTACTAGAAAGACATAGAGTGCATTCCTTTAAGGAGAGTACTCATTTAGGTGGATCTTCCAAGACCTAGTTGACATGATCTATTCATCCATCACCAACACTTGATATTTAGAGTGGGATGTGATACTAGATACATATTGTATTTTAACACATAAATGTCTATGATTCATGTTTTATATATCATTTATGATGTATGCATGGAAATTATATATATATATATATATATATATATATATATATATATGATGATGATGATGATGATGATGATGATGATGATGATGATGCTCTAATTTGAGTATTATATGGGCTTATAGTTATTTATTGTGATTATAATGATTTATTGTTTATGTATGATGAATACTCTTTATATGGTTATGGATGTTAGATGATTACATGTTTAGTGTAGATGTTATTTATTAACATGGATGATGATGTGATTTGTATATGTTAGATGTTTATGTATTATTATTTTTGATATGACTTAGTGATGATATGAGATGACATTTATGATGTGATATGATATATAACATGTGATTTGATGTATATGAGTTATGGGACATGAGATTATGGTTTGTGTTGTTATGTTTTAAATGTTTATATGGGGAATTCTAACAAATATTCATGGTTATGGAGATGATATATATATATATATATATATATATATATATATATATATATATATATGTATATATATATATGTTAGATAAATAATTGTAATTATTTATGGTTATATGCATTCTACACTTATTACATTTGTATGGATGAGGTTATATATATATATTTCATGTATGTATGATACATTCATATGATGAGTAGATGATGTAAGTGATAGTGATTATGTTGTATCTATTATCTGGATAGTGATGAGTTTGTTCCTCCTTCATGAGATATGATATTAGTGTGTTTAATTGAGGAGGGAAACATGTGTTTGGTTGGTCTAGATAGTAGGGTGGGATAATGTTGATATGGTGATTGATGTTGGGATAGGAGAGGATAGTTTTGGGGGGATATAATATGGATAAGGGGATGTGATGAAGTCTTGAGCCATATTTATTTTACCAATCCTTTTAATGTTGCACTAGGAAGTATGCACCATGACTTGTATGTGGTAATGTTGATGTTGTGCTAAATATCGTATCATAAAATTAAAACCTTGTGTCAATAAACATCTCACTATATGCACCACTAGCATCATCCTGGTGAGAAATTTATTGCATAGAATATAAAAGACAATGTGTAATGAATGTATAAATGAAGAAAATTAAAATACATAAAAAACATATAATACATAAAACTAGACAAATCATACACCATAAAAATAATTATAAACAAAAATGGTGAATATTATTGTGTTTCTTATGGGGATTATGGTGAGCAACCCAATATTATATTATGTGAATGGTATTGTTATTATTTTACCTGAATAGGGATGGAGACATATTGAGGACATTTTTTAATAATGATGTAATATTTTTAGGTACACAAGGAAGGGATTATTGTATAGGAAAGGAGGCTATAAGGATAAATATGGGAGGGTAGATAGTAGACTATTGAGTTCAATCAGAAAATCCATAAGGAATGATCAATATTATAGGGTGTCGATGAGGGATTTTAGGATGAAAGACAAAAGGGAGAATAATGGGGGGATTTTAAAGAATATATGGATGGCTCTCCAATACCTTTTCATTGTTAACTCGATTAGATTTTTCTATATTCCCTATTCTACTGAGTGATCACTGCCACACTATACATATCTTCTCATAAAGCATCATATAATTCTAGGACCAAGGTTAATCAAGAGGATTAGGATGAGGTATGGAAGTGATAGACTTATAAGGAAAAAATAAAAAATGATGAGGTGGTACAAAACAAAATATACCTCAAAGTAGTCAAGGTGTGTTTAGGAATGAGATACTCGTAGACAAAGGATATTTCAAGAGTGACACCAAAAACTTAGTACCAAGGTGATAGAGTCCTAGTTTTCACCATTGGACATTTTTTTGACATTAGACTATGTAAAATAATGTATAAAAATGAGACAAAGTGAAACTAGCTTAGGTTTATAACTTTTATAGATGCATGATATTCAATTAATGTATAAGGATGAGACAAAGTGAAATTGGCTTCTCCAATTTTTGGCCATCTTGAGTAGCCAATCTATATGCCTCTAATCCAAATATGGAAATAATAACATATGGTCTAAGCTTTTTAGGCTCAAACTTTACCTATTTCTCATGATCGACATTTGTGTTTCACTATGATTTTTTTAAGGACCACGCCACCAATCTCAAATTCATGAAATTAGATCTTCTTGTGATATTTATTATGTAGCTGATTTTAATAATATTTAAAATGATCAAGAGCCTACATAAATTTCTCATCCAAAATCTCAAGATTTGATAAATAAGTAGTTTGATGATATTCCTTAGTGATCAAGCCTTATAGTGAGATTCACAATAAATGGAATTTGACCTCATTTGGGAAGATGGCCTTAGTGCCTTAGACTAATGAATATGAAGTGGTACCAATTATAGCACACACACTTATGTGTTAGGACCATAATACATGATATAGCTTGGTATGCTAATTAGAACAAACATCATTGATAATTTTTTAAATAATCTTTATGATAGTTTTATTTGTCACCTTGGCTTGACCATTAAATTATGGGTAGTAGGGCATATACCATTTGTGTTGGATGTGATGTTTTTGGCATAAGGATTTAACATCTTTATTTTGGAATGAGTTTCTATTGTCTAAGAAGATGACTGAAAGGATACTGAAGTGATAAATGATATAGTGAAGGATAAAATTTTAAATTTATTCACTAGTGACATAGTTGAGTGGAATGGATTCCACCCACTTGGTAAAGTATTATGTGGTAGTGATGATATGTTTATGACTATCAAATGATGAAGGATTGATCTTGCCAATGAGGTATAATCCCCATGATGGGATACAATTCTTTACATAGAACTTGTATCAGATCTCCATGTTTTTGATAAGTTATGCATTTATGAACATATTGACAGGCATCATGATCCATGGTGGGACAAAAATATCCAATCCAAAGAATCTTCTTGGCCAAGACCAACCCACTAGCATGGCTTCCAAAAATGCCATCATAAACCTCCCTAATTACCAAAAGAGCCTCATTTAAGTTTAGACATATTAACAAAGTATCATCATAACCCCAATGATAGAGTGTGATTCTGATGATGTTGTAATAATTGGCCTTTTAGATTAAGTATTTATGGTGTTGATAGTTATTATTATGTGGAAGGATGTCATCATGAATATATGTATAGAAATCTTGGTACCAAGGAGGACTAGGATTAACAATTTCACACACTTGGTTAGATGCCATTATTTGATGGGCAGGTGATAAGAGTTATTTTATTAATAAGTGATTTTATTTAATATTAGGTGTCATTTACAATAATTATCCAATAGTGGCCATCACATAAAATAACTTATTATTGCCTCTTGGTACTTGTTTAAAGGATATGAACTAAAATTATTGCTTCAAATTGTCAAGAAGTTTTTATAGGGGAGTAGTTTATCATCCTTTGTTTGAAAATCATTATTTTTATATTTAATTATGAGATAGGAGTCACCATAAGCATGAATTATTGGATTTTACATTGACAGACTAGCTGAAGACTAACTATTAGGGCTTCATATTCTACAATGTTATTGGTGCATGGAAATGCTAACCTGAAAGCTTTTGGGATAAAGTCTCCTTAAAGAATAATGAGAAGGATGCCAACTCCTAAACCATGAGTGGTGAAATAACCATCTAAATATATCTTCCAAGAAGGTTTCTCTTTAAGTTTCATGATTGATTCATTAAGAAATGTAATTGTTCAAGGAACTATATTAGACAATGGAGCTTCTACTAATTGATCTACCAAGACTTGTCCTTTAATTGATTTTTAATTTTCATATTCAATGTCAAATTAACTTAATAAAATTATCAACTTGGCCATTCTTCTTATGAGGGAAAATTTGGACAATAAATCTATTTTTTTATGATCTTGACTTGATTGTTAAGCATGTAATGCCTAGGATTTTGGGAAGTGAAGATAACTACTAGACAAGTTTTTTTTATTGGGGTGTAATTCAGCTCATAGGAGACAATAATTATGCTAAGGTAATAAATGGTAATTTATTTTATATCTTCATTATTCTATGCCAATAAATCTCATAAGGAATTTTGAGTGGCCAAAATATATAGGAGCAAAGGTTTTCCAGGTGTTGGTGGTGCACATACTGGAGGTTTTAACAAGTATTTTTTAAGATCCTAGAAAACTTTTTGACATTCTAGATTTGATTGAAATTAATCCATTTTATTTAATAGATGTTTGAAGGGTTGAAACTTATATACCAATTGAGAGATGAAGCAATGGATGGTATGTATTTTTAATTATAGACTTTGGAGCTATTTGAGGTGCTTAGGTGGAGGCATTTCAATGATAACTCTAACCTTTGCTAGATCAACCTAGATACCTCATCGATAGATGATGAATCCCAATAATTTTCTAGATGTAATCATAAATACATGATTTTGATGATTAAGTTGGAATTTATAATCCCTTATACTCTCAAATATTCTTTGAAAGACCATTGGATGCTCAACTCATGTTTTAGACTAACCCAAGATATCATCCACATAATCTTTGACTATACCATGCAATATATCATGGAAGATGATAGTCATAGCTCTTTGGTATGTAGTACAAGAATTTTTAATTCCAAAGGGAATTACTTGATAATATAAGGTACCCAATAGAGTGGTAAAGGTAGTTTGTTTTGGTATTCTAGTGTAATTCAAATTTGATTATAGGTAGAAAATTTATCCATAAGCGAGATCATTTCATAACTAGCAGTTTACTCCTTGATCATATCAATATTTGGTAGTGTAAAATCATCCTTAGGGTAAGACTTATTTATGTCCCTAAAATTATTACATATTTAGATTCCTTAATTTGGTTTCCCAATATGGATGATGTTATATATCTAATTGGAATAGTCTATTAGTTGAATGAAACCAGCTTCTAAGAATTTTTATTGCTCTTTATTAACTAAGAGGGTCACCTTCGAGTGCATATTTTGAAGATTTTGATTAATAAGTTTTGAATTTGGATGAAAAATGAGATTATGAAAAAAAAATGGATCAAGTCCTAACATATCATAATAGAACCAAACAAATATATCGATAAATTCTTTAAGACAAGCAATGGGAATTTATCTTTCCTCAGAAGTTAAGGCAACTTCAACTTCATGATCCTAGGTTGGTATTAAATGATATTATTAGAATCAATAATTTATTTGACCAATGATGGATATTGATCCTATAAATATGTTGGAGGATAGGGTAGTTGATACTCTTATATTGATTGGAAGATGTTTAAGAAATCTACAAATAGTTTGTCATAAGCCTTGTTCTCTTCAGGACTAAGGGAATCATTGAATGTGAGAAGATGTATAGGTTAGTGGGACATTGTTTATATTATTATTATTAAATTTGATTTAGTGAGTTCACTTATTCTTAAAAGTATAAATTATTAAGTTTAACCTCAAATTTCCATGTATTCAACAATAGCTTCATCATTTTAGAAAGTGTCAAAGGAGGGTTCTGTATACACATAATATTTTCAAACTTTATCAATTAATGATTATTTATCTCTTACAGTAACCCATTGAGTCTGAATATTTATAAGTGCATGCCCTAACGAGTGCACCAAGAAAGGGGTTGGTAGACCATTGGTGCTTTTCAAGGTTGTTGTCCCCTATACCACCAATTAATATCAATCCAACCATCTCCTCGATACTTCCTTAAGCCTTGTATCCTCCCTTGCACATTACTTAAATCATTTACTAACTTCATTAGCCCTTTCATAATACTAAAACCTTTTTTATGGTTTATGTTACACTATTGACCCCATCAACCCTGTATTCAAATTGATAAAACACATAAGGGTCTAGGTCATCCCCTGACTGACCTAGACTAGTACCTAATTTATTTTTATCAATAATGATATAGAGTCAATTGGGTTCACCCTATCATCTAAAATTTCATAAATGTTTAGGGTTATATTCAACTATATACACACACACACACCTATTTTTGTCATTTATAGAGAAGAGAAGAATAATAATAATATATTACACATCTGCTTATCCACCATTCTACTTGAGGAACATATTTTAGGTTTTTAATACTTTATTTAGAGATATGGATCTTGTATTATGGATAAGTATTATGGATGCATAGAGAAGTTGTGTATCCTAGAGTTGACTCATCCTTGTTATCCTTACATATCATAACAAACTCTTATGAAGCACCTTGGCCAAAGGAGAGATTGAGGCTCGATGGGTTCATCTTTAAAGGTAAGTATTCCTGACTTTGTTCCTCCTTTATAAGAGTAGATAGATTTGCATTTGTACTTATCTCCCATGTATTATTATTTCCTATACATTGATGTGCGTATATATATTCTATGCATGTTTATTTTTTATGTTTATTACCCCCACTTTGTACCATAATATTTGGTGAGAACTAGATTAATTTTTTTACTTGTTATATACTTTGTGAATATGAAAACATAGGACCTAACTAGGGTTATTGCATAGTGTTTCTTGACTAGAGGCTTTGGAACTATCTCTAGTGATATTATTGTGGTAAGAGATCCATTGGTTAGGTATAATAGACCCATCTTGGTCATGACCCTAAATATCTAATGTATCAATAATCATAAGTGTAAGTAGGATTTATCTTCTCCAAGATAAGATTGATTAATAGATCAATTGGATTTCCCTTTGTATATATTTTGGTGAATCTGACATGAATCAAACCCTCATAGGTTTTCTTTCATGCTTTCATTTTATCATCATATTATATATTTATATTTTTTTAGTATTGTATCAAACTAGTCAATATAGTTCTAACAATATGTGTATAGTTTTAACACACAATCACTCCAAAATGACTATTTTATCTATGTAGTTATTCTCTAAACACAAGTAACTAAATTGATCAATTTGGCACAATTCTCTTTTTTAGTTCCATATTTGCATACATAGTCAAATTAGTCAACTTTGTTCACAATTTTATTCTTTCATCATACAGGTCTGCCAACATAGTCGAACCAATTGATTTTATTCATAACTTCTTTATGGTGCATAGGTTTTGTAAACTCTATCGAGCCATTTGAATTTTTTAGTATAATTATTAAATCAACATTTAAATGTCACAACATAAAAGTTTTCAATCTCAACATCTTTAAACCCACCAAGGTTCATTCTTACTCTCTTTATCATTTCAGCTCTTCTTTCTTAGTACTTATTTTCATGGGTTTGTAATCTATAAAATTGTAACCCTATAACCTATTTGGTCAACTAGTTCAACACAACTATGTAGCCTATCTTATATCTAGAAGACATAGTCAACCTATTCGACTATGTTATTTTATAACTTGCTTCTATAGACGAGTAGTGACCTAGTCAACTCTGTTCTACACTATTTGTATATAGTGTTGCCTAAACTTAATCTATACTCTCCATAATCAAGGAATTAACCTTTTTTCTAGTAATTAATTCACATTTCCTTTCAGTTACTTGCTTGCTTAGAGTAACAAACATAGATTAGTTAGGTGGTTTTTCAAATTACTAATTTAGTCACACTATTTTTCTCTTTTACACAAACTTCCAAATCAATTTACATTCAAAAAGTATTAAAAATTTGTCTTCCCAAGGTCTACCTACTTGTATTTTATCACCAAGGGGGAAATCAACTTGGTTTTTTGGCCAAGTATAAACAAGTGGTTGGTGATATATATTGGAAAAGAAACTAACACCCTTATCATTGTGGGATTGTGAAATGAGGGATTAGGCCCCAATAACAAGGTAATACCTTCATCAATACAAATCCCTTTCAGCCTAAACTTTTTAAAACTAGACTTAGATTGATTTTTAAGTTCCTCATTACAACCAACTCCTTATCACATTAAATTTAAACTTAATTATAACTTAATAACACTTAGGAAGGACTAATTATTTATCATTTAATTTCAATTTTATTCTTGTTCCTTATTCCTTGATCATTGTGTATTGTATTTCAAAACATTTATTAGCCAATGTTGGTGCAAGGTTTGTGTTGTGTGTTCTAATTGGATCAATCACATTAATCCAATTAATTGTGTGCTTAATTTCATTTTATTAGATATTATCTTGCAAAAACTTTCTCTATTTTAAAAAACTATCATTTCTATTGACACAATCTCTTATAATCTATTTAGCCTATCTACCTATAGTAAACAATCAACCTATCTAGTTGTGTCTCTTTATGCCCCTATTCAGTCCCTTATCGAAGCAATACATAGTTGACCTATCTGATTGTGTCTTCTTATTTCTTAACCTATTCCCTAATCAATACTACACTATCAACCTATATGACTATGTTATCTTTTTCTCTATTCTATTTCCTAGTTAATAGAACATAATCAAACAGTTTAATTTTGTATCCTATTTTTGACCTTTATTTTCATCACCTTTTTAGCATCTTTTTCTCATCATAAATTTATCATTTGAGTATAATACAAATTTGAATCCACTAAACATGATGAGCCTTAACCATCCTAATAGGTTTCCCCAAAAATAGCTTATGGATTCCACTTTAGACGAAAGCAATGTGAATGTTTCCACTTGCATTACCAATTATGGGACTCCTCATTCATCATTAGTTCATAATCTTATTTTCTCTTTAGAAGATGATATTTAATTAGAGTACACACATGAAATGATATTCTTCATCAATGAATTTACTGAACATATAAGAAATGAGCCTTCAACTATGTATAATCTAATGATAAGTGCTCAAATAGAAGAACCTCTTTCACCCTCTTATACATTCTCTCATGAATTTGGTGGTGACACTTTTTTTTCTTCTCAACATTTACCTTCTATTTTGAATCATTCACACACCATGACATCTTATTATATGACCTCTTCAACCTCCATGCCAAGTATCTCCACTAACATGGCATGTTCAACATCTAGTGGGCCTTTTCCAAAGACCCTCCTCCTAAATCATGCCACTAGTAAATAATTTTATACTAATGC
Source organism: Torreya grandis (assembly GCA_037957365.1). Taxonomy (NCBI): domain Eukaryota; kingdom Viridiplantae; phylum Streptophyta; class Pinopsida; order Cupressales; family Taxaceae; genus Torreya; species Torreya grandis. The sequence continues at coordinate 1,116,897 of JARHVA010002455.1, forward strand.
TAATCATGTTACTAGTTCTTATTTTTATTCCAATACTAATCCTTCCAATAGTGCATATTTTGATACACATTCCAATCATGTTACTAATGCTTCCTTTTCTACCAATGCTTCTCATGCCACTAGTGCCATGCATGCCACTACTCATAGTGTAACCCAAGCCATTAATACCAATACCTATATTTCACATGCCATAGAAACTAGTCAAAATATTTCCCAAACCCATAAAATCTTATTGAAAAAACTCAATCAAATGAAAAATTTTCAAACCAATAACACCAATCAAATGATGTAGATGTAAAATCATCTTTTTCACCTTAAAAATAAACCTTAATGGGTTCTATGGGGAGCACAAAATCCCATTGCCCCTACCCCCGCTTAGGGATTCTAATGGTAACCTCATTCCTCAACCAACATTCATTAATAAAATGATCAAACATCTCTATAATGAACCTCTTATACCTCAAATTTCTAATATCAACATAGGAGGTATCACACATACCATCAATTATAATGGGTTCACTGATCCCACATTACATTAAAAAACATATAGTAATCTTTATAAATATTAGGTCAAACTTAATACCTTTTTTGCTACCAAGCTATAAGCTAAAACACCTTATGGAGATGATCTAGATTGGTACAATCAACTTAAATCCCACTCTATCACTAACTTAGAATATCTGGTTAACTCCCTCATACAAGAGTTTCAAACTAGTGACCTCCCTAAAAATACCTTAGCTCACTTCATCAATTGTAATCAACTTTAAAATGAAATGACATAAGATTTCATTAAATGATGGAATAACTTGTCTAATAGATTTGAGCATAGAATGGAAGATGATAATCTCTTTCATTTATTCACTAATTCTCTTTACCCCAAGTTGTAATATTGGGTTAGGACTCTATCTCCAATAACTTTGGAATAAGACCTTGACCAAGATAAGAACCAATATTTTCTCATCCCTCAATTTGAACAATCCCAACCTCCTGTGGCCTCTCACATTTTAATTAAAAATAAAAAAACTTCATGCTACCAATGGTGGTGTCACTGATTCTTATGACACTATTCACAACATTCAAGCCATTTCTCCCAATGATGTTGTGTAACATGATCCCCCTCCAAACAACACCCATAATCCTACATTTAAAAAAATAAACATTAATTTTCATAAACCACTATCCTTAATCGAGCTTCAAAAGTGTCTTATAAGGCCTCTCCTAGGAGATATTGACCCCACTCATCTTATGAAATCATGGTATGATCTAAATAAATTTTGTTGGTTTCATGCAAGTTGGGGCCACTCTCATGAGACTTGTAGATAATTACATAATCTACCTATGGATTTTCTTCTTGGCCCAAACTTTGATCATGAATCACTCATTCGTAAACACCAACAAGTATATAACATATCCTTTAAATCTCCTGAAACATGAAACAAAAAGAAAGATTTAAACCAAGCTAATGCTCATCTTTCCATATATAAATATCCTCTTCTTAATCATTAAGCCGACAATAACAAGCCTAATCCTTCCACAAATAATGTTTAAAGTCTTATAGACCTCACTATGGATTAAAACATGGTAAATATGACTATTATCTAAAGGTTAGTTGATTTTATTGATTATACTCCTATACACACATACACCAAACCTCACAAATATTTTATGTCATCCAAGACTCTTCCCCATCTCATCTCATAGAGTTGGGGCAAGAAGACCTTATATCTTTTCAAGAACCACTTTCAACATCTCAATAGGATAATACCCCTCATACTATCTATACCATTCCTCTAACATCTTCACACAATGATAACATACCCCAACCTTATAATAGTATTTATTAAACTCAATCATAATAAATACCTAAATCAACTATCACACCATCTAAAGATAATCAACCTATTTGCCCTCAAACTAAACCAACTATATATTACCAACACAAGTTTGATTTCACTTCCAATCTTCCTTCCTAGGAGCTCTTACAACATTATGCTCCTCTCTCTAGAAATCCCCCCATGGGTTATGATGAATTGGACCCCATATCAAAAATTTATCATCTCCCATCTCAAATGCCTTTTCTTGAACTCATGAAAACTTCCCCCCATCATCATAATCATCTCATGAAATTATTATTGAATTAAAAATCCCTCATCCTCCCCTATTAGGATGTGAATCTACCTTTTTTGGGTCTAAATATAATATATTAAAATAATGTAAAGAGATTTCTATACATGTTGATGAAACAATGGAGATCCCTAGGTATTCTACGCATGAGATCCCTCATGAGTATGAACATGATGCTTCAGCTATGCCTATATTTTCTATGTGGAGATTCAATGAGAGGTCTTTTCACAACTTTCCCTGAGGATAAATGAGACTATAGCTTATATTAAGATCTAGCTTCATAGATATATTTTAGATGTCATGGATAATATTTGTGGACAAATTTATCAATACTTGTGAACACAACATGGTGTTCTCTCACATTCTTCATTATGATTTTGGATTGGAATTATGATCCACTTTTATATATCTTATATCATTTGATTATGTGTCAAATTTGGTTTCACTTATTTATTTCACATGGATCTTTATATTATGAATTTTATGTTCTATATGATTTCATTTTATTTCATCTTTTCTTATGGCTTCTTTTCATTTCTTTCCATGATTGCATTCTTATATTTATGAGTTCATTTCTTTTCATTGATATCTTTGTCTTTTCTAATGATTATTTTCTACTTTATCTCAGAAAACTCAAAAAATTATTATTGTGATTTGGTTATACAAACCTGTCTCCCCTTAATAATCCTTATTTACCATGTGATCAGTTAGTAAAGAAGTCACCTCATTATAATCCTATTTTATCGATCTACTTTAGATCTTCCTTTATTACCTTATCTCCTTTCACATACTAAGCATACATATGTTTGAAAATTGAGAGAACATACTGATTTATAGGTAAGCTTGAATGTTTAGTTAGTCATATATTTGGATATTTAGCTCCCTTTAGCCAAAGTCTTAAATCTCATTTGTGTGTATCACTTCTATCACTCATGTTGGTTATTACAAATCCATATGGAGGATAAATCTTAAAATCCATGAAACTTGAATTCCAAATCATTTAAACAAAATTCAATGATATAAAGGTAACATACAAGTTTTAAAATTCAAATCACACTAAAAGAGGTTATTCATAACACATCTCCTTTTTATAATGGAAGCTCAAACTACATATTTGACCTAATGATAAATTCAAAGTCCATTAGGGTGTTGTAGGTTGGTAGATTAGGAAGGGAGAATTAAAAAAAATCTTTTAGTGCTACCTAGTTTCTCACACAAGTACCCAATCTTCATGTAAGAGGTCATGAGGAATGGGAAGCATATTGTGGGAAGGTAAGTCCATTTTTATTTTATCGTTCATATTGTAGTATAAATTTTAGATTCAATTTATATTACTAATTTTAGTAATAAAAACCCAAAATCTAAACACACAAGTAGATTGGGATAAAAGAGATATTCAACTCAATAAGAACACTCTTATCATCACTTTACCTCTTTATAGCTCCTCTCCAAGATTTTCCAATAGATGTTTGATGAAAAATTTATAGATTGTTAGATCTATTGCTTGATGTTGATAATGGCTTTCAATGGATGATTGAGCTTGATATTAGTTTTGGATGGATGTAAGGAAGATGATAATGGCAACAAGATAGAAAGTAAGCTTCAAGATTTCTAGTTAGTTTGAAGGAGGGGGTGAGCTTGGTTATATAGGCATGGAGGGAGAAATCAATGGCTCAAATTCAAATTTTGAGCCATTGAGATCAATGGCTAAGGATTTTCCATGAAATTTTTAATTCCATGGAGATCTCTAGAATAGAAAATTCCAGAGAAAAGGGGGCTAAAATGAAGGAGATTTCTAGAATCCTTTAATTCTTGAAATCTCCTATTAGGGTTTAGGGGTTTATGAGAATATAGAAAAGGGTGGTAATTGGGTAGGTAGATTAGTTGTATTTTTAAATTGGCTAATGGCTTAGTGACTAGGTTTATGGGTAAATAAGTATTGTTAGGGGATTAATGAAGGGATTAATTGGTTAAAAGATGGGGTAAGGTTTGTATAAAGTAGGAAAGGGTATATGGACGATGGGATATTAGTTAAATTATCTATAAAATGTAGTTATAAGTTAAATTAGCAAAAAATAACATAATTAGCGAGGTGAACATATTTTAATGCATACATTTTCCCCCTCTTTGAAAGGGAATTATGGGTGGAATGAGGTGGAAGGAATGATTTTATTTCAAATAAGAACCATAACATTAGATCGTTCTAGAAATGAGTTGATAGGTATGATTCCCCCTTGAAGGAGCATGTGGGGTGAACTGACCCAGATGGTCACTCAAATAGAAATCTTGGGTGTTGGATAAGACTAGGGGAATAATATGGGGTTGGGATGCCCCAAGACATATATATATAGTTGTATATTCCCTAAGTATCAATAGGATAAAATAGCTTAATTATGATGGGTTCTAGACAAATTACTTATGGATACAAATGATGTGTTTGATAGGTTAAAATTGATGGAAATGATTTGGGTTCAAGCTGGTGATAAATTTGATAGTAAGGACACATGTTAGGGAAGGCTTGAAAATTGATAGAGGAGATAAAAGTTTTAAAGTGATGATAAGGAGTTATTCCATGTATGATTCATATCTTAAAAACAACATGTGATTTTAGAGTGATGAGTCTAGGGATGGGATGAGAATGAGATGAATGGTGTCTGTGTTATCCTTGAGCATAAGAGTGAGACCAAGTGCTACCTTCATAGGCTTAAGAGACCTCAAGCCAATGTAGTTCTGATGTGAGATTAAGAATGGACAATGGGGATATGGAAAATCCATGCCCCAGATGATGAGATAGATGATTAAAAATTATTATGGGGATTATTAGATGATTTTGATGGAATTAGATGTGATAACTGTTAGTAAAGGGATTGTTAAGTGTGTAAGGTGAGGTCAAATAGGACAAAAAAATCAACATAGATTCATTTGAGTATTTTGTCTTTTGTGAAACTAGGCTATGAGATAAAACCATAGACTAGCTTCCCTAAACTTCCTGTTATGGTAAACGAGTACAAGATTTCCATAGGGTGTTAGAGGTTGGACCATTGGTGAGTGATTGATCCTTAGCTCAATCATTTTGTTAAATTTTTATCAAATTTTAGGTAGATTTTTATATAATTTGGTAGAAAAGGATGTCAGCCAAGTCACCTTGATAATAACATGATTGATGGTAATTCACTTAGTCATGACATTATTGTCATGATTTATGGCATTATAGGAAGACTTATGGTATTACAATACCGTAAGTCTAGAGTCACAGTGTTACAATACCATGAGTCTAGAGTTGCAACATTATAATACCATGATTATAGAATCATGATATTATAATAACATGACTATAGGGTTACAATTTTGTAATATCATAGGTTAGTGAGTCACAAATTTGCTTGATTAGAAGGTCAAGCAAAATCATGAGTTATGATTGGTAATTTTGTCAAAGATGGGATTAGTGGCATAGTTATGAATTATGGTTTTGTCATGATTAAAAAAAATGGGTAAAGATGAGTTATATGATTGGGAGGGTTATTTACATAATTAGGATGGTTGGTTATCTAGGTAGTTAGATAGCTAGGTGGATTAGGTAAGATAGAGGAGGTGATTAAGTAGATAGGATGGTAGGGGTTGGTTAAGATTATGGGTTAATTAGATAATGTTAGTGGGATAGGGATTAGGTGAAGGTATGATAAGTGTAGGGTAGTAAAATTAAGGGGGATTAGATGAGTTAATTGGATAGTTATTATATGGGGAGGAGGGGTTTAATTATTTATAAGTGATAGGATGGGAGGGGAGGTAGGTAGGGGTGATGGGGGTAAGGAAGGTAAAATTAGGATAGGTGCATGTTGGGGATATATGGGATCAAATATGTGTTGAGATAAGATTAAAGGGAGGTTTTACAAGAATTAGTATGATCGATTGGGTTATTGAGGGGGATGATGATAGTTTAGTTAATTTATGATAGGAGAGGTGATTGATGATAGATATGTAGTGATCGGTTGATGATGATTGGTGAAAGAGGACCTAGAAGTGATGGCATCCCAATCATGACATCATGTAGTGCTCCATGAAATGCATTTATTGACAAAGGTTGAGTTTAAATTTTTAGAGCTGGTAGGGCTACATGATGTGGTGATGATGCTAGTGACACGCATTGATAATGTACTGATTACTACATTAGTAGAGCACTAGTACTCAGAGACTAGTGAATTCCATTTTATCATAGGTGAGATGATGGTCACCTTAGAGGATGTCTATTAGATCTTCCATTTATTGATGTAGGGTAACATGATATATTAGAGATCACATACCCTTATAGCAACACTAAAAAGACTAGCTAGGGGTTTGTAGGTAGGTGTGCATGATAGACACATAGACATTGACTGATGTTTGCATGAAGGGATGATTGATAGGCTAAATTTGGTTATCATGTCTCTTATAACTGGCATATTACTACTAGTCAAGAGAGACTAGTGGTTCCATCTAACCCTTGGAGATGTTGTGGCTAATATGGTTCTAATATTTTAGAGTGTTTACTTTAAGACCTATTATTTTGGCACATTTGTATAGAAAGATACACCTGGGTGCCTATAGAGGAGTGGTGAACTTGGGAGATTCTATACTTTTAAAGGTCTAGATTTGGGAGTACATTTCTATCCAGTAGCCATTAGGGACTTTAGCAGTTAGGCAACCTAACCAATTGATGGTTTTTGGTAAGTTTTTTATATTAGGAGTTTAAATGGGGCACACAGGTGAGATGAGATTCTATTTCGATGAATTTTATAGATTACACCTTGAGCACATCACTTGGATGCCCTATAGGGGCTTGAAATTTAACTAGGATGATGAGGTTGTAGTGACCCAGTACATGTTGATGGAGTGTTATCTAATGGTTTGGAGAAACTTAGTGATAGAGTGCTATAGGCCAGATCATGTACAATATCAGTTTGGATTTATATAGGATATACCTAGAGAGGAACATTTTTTCACTCAAAGTGAACAAGAGAGGCCTCAGTGGGGGAAGCTAATAGATGGGACTAAGGATAACATGGATTATGAGGGTATTACCCTAATGCCTTGGGATTTATAGATGTAAATTCTTGATCCTAGTGTTATTATATCATGCATGGCCTAGTGGAGATCAAGGATCCCACTGATATTGACATGTTTGAGAGTGGTGGTTCAACATGGGGTGGTAAGGAAAATTATATAGGTGTAAGCTAGGATATGGAGATAGATGAGATAGGTACCTTCATAGTATGGTTAGGATGTCCATGATGCCATAGATATAGATGGAGGGGATGGTGATTAAATGATGGAAATAAGATAGGTTGGGTCTTAGGTTCATGCCTAGGTATAGGTTGGTCCATAGGTGTAGACATAGGTTGGAAGTAGTGTTTTATAGATATAGGTGTAGGGTAGACCCTAGGTGCATCTAAAGTCTAGTGGGAGTGGTAGTGGAGATGGTGTAGGGACCTCATAGTAGCCATTATCAAAGAGTGAGTGGGTATTATTGTCCTAATTATAGATAGAGATCTAGGATCACCTATCAAATATTACTAGGATTACATGGGAAAGGGATCAACTATAGGCTCAGGTTACAAGCTATGATAACACAAAGAGATGGGTAGCTAGCCTAGGCACAAGCATAGGTAATTAGGCTATAAGGATAGGTTAGTGCTTTACAAGCCCAAGTAACATAGAGAGATGGGTACTTGATGTAGGCCCAAACTTAGAAGATAGGGTTTCATACATAGATCATGGTATTTTAGGCATAAATAGATAGGGCCAGATCCAAAGTAGGGATGCCAAGATTATAGGTTTACAGGGCTAGATTGCATAGATGTAAGCTCAAATTTAAACCCTAATAGGAGAGGTGGAGATGGCCAAGAGGGCTAAGAATAAGGATGATTAGGTGATAAATGGGCATGGGATGGTGGATGTGATGAATAAAATTATGAGACTGACCCATGAGGCATAGTATTATAAGATGCTTTATGAGGCAATAATGCCAATTGAGTAGTATGCACCTTTTTTCTGGGTAGTTCATCACAATCAGTGCATCAGCCTTCTAGAGGACCATTAGAGCCATCAGTGCCATTAGGACTACATTTGTGAGACATGATGTATATATGTATAAGGGATTTTTGTACTATATATCATTATTTCCCCATGGGCCCATGTATTGTCTCTAATTTTTTTTTGACATGGACTCCATGTAGACTATCAATATTATCTATGTATATGATAAGATGTTTAGATGATGTGATGTGTTGTATATATACTTTGACGGTGAGATGATTATATTGATTGATGTGATGGATTATGTTATTTTTATATAATGAGATGTGGTTAGATTAGATTCATGATATTAGATATGCTATATCAGATTGATCTTGTTATGATGTGATATGGTAGATACATGATTTAATGTTTACATGATGGGTTTATTTATATGATGAGATACATGGTGGTTATATTTATGATGTTAGATGTGATGTCATAGACTTTTTTTTTTATAATGTTGTATTATTAGTGATGTATTGAGATGGTTTCATGATTGATGTGTAGAGACAAATTTTGCTTAGATACATTTGATTTTATATGTAGATGATGGAGATATGTATGTATGGATTTATTTATGGGTTAAATGAGAGATTGAATATGATGTAATGGATTTATTATTTTATATGTATAATGATGTGATATGGATTAGTCTATAGGCTGATATTGATGTGATTGACATAATGTAATAGAAATTAATGTGTTAATAGAAGATCGATCCCCTTTGTAATTCATTAAATCTCACATGTTTGGGTAGGAATCCTTCTACACCATGGGGGGTAGGATAATGATGGGATAGAGATAGATTATATGGGATGGGGATAGTTGGGACAGGTCAAGGGATAGGTGATGGTTTTAGAAGCCATGGAGAGTGTTTACAATTCATTTTAATGTTTCACCATTTAGTCATGTCCTAGTGACATGAGAAGTCAAAGATACATAAAAATAGGTGCATGGGGGAACTCCATTTGAATAGAGTCCTTACTTGAGTATAGCAGTGGGGGTCACCAATACCATCCTTTTTCCAATAAAAGTCAACAAAATAAAATATATACAAACTAGTAACAAAGCATGATTGAATAAATAAGACATTGATATGTATATGATTATAAAACAAACACACAAAATAATCATACAATAAAATAGACCAAAATAAGGATATTATCATGGTTATAGAAATGGGTAATGATGTGATTATGATATTATTATAGATAATGGGCCTAGTGATGACTAGGGATTATGTATATGGGGTATACAGTGCCCACAACTTTTTTATATGTCAGAATAAGATTCCAACCAAGTCTGAAAGTAACTGGAAATGGGGGTTACGATGATCCCTCAAGATTCAATGTCATAATGCATACATAAACCCCTAAAGTAGAAAACCTATGTTTGACACTTCCATAATGACAGTGGGAAGGTGTGTACCATGGTCTTAGAAATAATAAGGGACAAATGGAGATGAAATTTGTCTTGGGGATAAAAGGAGACATGCTTGTTAGAGAGGATTTGATGGGGTGATAAGATAGGGGATAGTGATAAGGATGTGGTGGGACTTGGGGACATATATGTGATAGTTATGGATGAGGGGATCCAGAGGACTTCCCCAACAAACATCCTCATTACTTGACAAGCAACGCTGCTTGCCTTGTGATGAAACATTTGTCTCTTGTTACTTCATAAGAACCTATGATGGATGCCCAATATTAAGATTAGGGTTAGGAATAGGATAGTTTACCACAGTGTCAAGAAATAATTTTCATCATGGTACTTACCCAAGCTGCTAAAAGATTGGTTTTCACCACTAGATAGATTTTTTTTGTTTAATTGATTTGGACTATTGGGGAGATGTGATGGTGATAAGATGATGGAGTGGGAAAGAGTATGCTCCCAAGAGTGGGGACTCATAGATGAAGGATGGTAGATCTTGTTAGGTGTAGAAATTATTTAGATGCATGATATTCATTGGATCATCTAGATTTTCACCATCTAATATGGCTAATTTATAAGCTCATGACGCAAATTTGGTAACTATGATATATGTCCCTAGCCAATTAGCTTAAAATTTACACTTCTTGTCCCTATAAAAATTAGTAATTTTTAATTATCCTTCATAACTAGGTCATTAACCTCAAATTTTATATGTTGGATCTTCTTATAATGTTGGTCGTTTAGTCTATTCTGATATGCTCATAAGTGATCAAGGGCATTTTAATGTTTCTCATTGATAAAATCTAATTCTTGTAAGCATTATTATCTACAATTATGGTTAGTGATAATGACACTTAATGAGATTCGAAGGGAGGGGAGCTCTACTTCTATTGGTAAGATTGCTTTTGTCCCATAGACCAAGGCATATAGAGTGGCACTAGTAGGTGTGCAGATGCTTGTGTGATAAGACCAAAGAGATGGATATAACTGTAGGTGTCAATTTCTTCCTACCTAATTAATAGTTTTCTTGAGGATCTTGATGAGGGTCTTGTTTATTGCCTCAACTTGTCTATTCCCTTGGGAGTAATAAGGAGAGGAAAAATGCTACTTGATGTGATATTGATAACATAAGGCCTCAACTTACTGATTTTTAAATGATTTGCCATTATTAGAAATTATGTTGGTAGGGTTGAAAAAGTGGAAAATGATTTGATTGAGGATGAATTTAGACATTTAGAGGCCTATAATATATGTGAGTGGCATTGCTTCTACCCATTTAATGAAATACTCTATTTTTTAATGATAAATTTATGGCCATCTGAAGATATAGGATTACTCTTACCAATCAAATTGAGGCCTGATATAAAATATGGACATGCACTCATTATGGGTTATAATTTTTGTGCAGATATTCCCATGCTTTTGGTATGTGACACACTTCCACATGTATTAACATGAGTCTTGTTCCATGGTTGGCCAATAATATCTAGTCCAGAGTAATTTCTTGGCTAGGGCCATTCCATTGATGTGATCATCATAAACACCATTGTGAACCTTCTTGATCATGTGAGAGTCCTCTTTCAATGCCAAACATCTTAACAAATTCTCATCATAGCCTTTATGATAAAACATGATATTAAGGATTATGTAATGAGAGGTGTGGTGGATGAAGGATTTTCATTGGTACTGATTAAGGTTAGGTGGTAGGATGTTATCATAGAGGTACCTATAAATGTCATGGTACCATGAAAGACTCGAATAATTGATTGTGTAAATTTGGAAAGGATCCATGGATTGATGTGCTGGGAGAATTAGTTATTCTATTAAAAAATTTCCTTCTAAAATGTCTTCAGTGAGGTCAATAAGAGAGCTAATGGTGGCCATTGAGTCAGTTACTTTGTTACTCCCTCTTGGTACTTATTCAAAGGTGATAGTTACTTTAATTGATCAACTAATTGCTTATAAGGGAGTAATTTATCATCCTTTTTCTAGAACTCATCATTAAACTACTTGATTATAAGCTAAAAGTCACAAACTACTTGTAAATGCTAGATATTCCACTGGATGGCTAGATGAAGGTTGACTATCAAATCCTCATAATATAGGTTGCATATTCACCTACATATCAGATGTATTATTTCATGATTATTTAGTTGGTTATTTCATTAAAAATATAAAATTTCAATATGCAACATGCCATGTCACTCCATTATTATATCACCTTATCACCCTATACATAATATTCTTGAAATCAACATGTCACATTGGTCTTTGTATTATTTATTATGAATAGAGTAAACCTCTTTACATACACCTTCGTACACAAACTTAGAAAAATGCTAACCTATAGTGGATTCTATAAACTTGTCTATAATAGAGTCTACATTTTATGATGCCTTTTGAAAATAAAACATTAAAACACCTAAAATAAAATAACTTTACCCACATGTCTTGGTCCTTGGTGGTGAATCCTTACTTCTTACTAGTTGTATGGGCCCAAGGTTTGGGGGTAAAGGCCATAAAAATAGAAAAGTAGATGCTTTTATGAAATCAAAAGCTTATGCAAATACAAAAGTCAAAATCACACATCTCTCACCCTTTGTTAATAATTGGTGTTGAGCCCTCACATCTTACTAGTTGCATGGGGTTGGCATTAGGGAGAGATGCACTTAGTCACCTATATCAATCCTTTGGTGATGAGTTCATTATCTTCCTTATCACATGATACTAGGTGTAAGGGGTCACAAAGAAAAGAAAAACATGCAAAATTAATGTCAAATCAGAAAGTGTCTATAAAAAAAGTTCTTCAAATGGAGTTGTCTATATGTTTACATTTAAAGAAGGTATCCTTTTCCCATTTACCAATTTTACTATGGAATGTTCTCTCTAGGTGATGCCAATAAAGTCAGTATTTTATAAGTTTATCAAGAAGTACATATTCCTATTTATTCATAAGGATTAGGTCATCTTCCTTTTTCCTATGAAATTTTGATTTTTGGTTCATCTCACATTTATCATGTTTTCCCCTTTTTCATCCCTTGCTATAAATTAAAAGTCATATATTGTGTGAACAAAGCAACCAGGTAATCACTTGAAAGATAAATGCTAGCATAATGATAGTTACATATGTATGTATGTCACATTAAATCATTTGTATGCATTATGTTTCCACATACATAAGCATTTCTCCATAACAACATATCAAAAATAAAGACACACACACACACACACATGTATGTATGTATATATATATATATATATATATATATATATATATATATATATATATATATATATATATATAATCTAAAATATCAAGTTTATATAATAAAATTATCTAATACAAACACCTCTATGGAGGGCCAATATACCTCAAGGAATCTCAAAAAGAATCAAAATCTATAATGGGATGTTAAAATTTCTTATAACAAGTCTAAAAAACCTATCCTCATCCTCTCAAATGGAGCTGAGGCAAAAGAATGTCCAAGGCTCTTGCTATGGTGATGTCTCCTATTTATGCCTCCTTATTTAGGAGGGTGGTCCCTATTTAAGCCTCCCTTTGATGTCATCCTCCCTATCCTATGACTAGAGTCTTTCCTTCCTCCTCCTCCCACCATGGTGTCTACCAAGGCCTTTTCTCTCCTCTCCTTGGCCAACATAGTGTTGTTCTCTATCCTTAATAACATCATCATCATTGAGGCATGGTGTGATAGGGAAAACACATCTGTATGATGCCTAATCCCTAAAGGAATCCCAAGATATACCAATAACTAGACTTGTGTCTGACTAATGCTCAATTGAAATAGATTGATTAGGGTATCATTAATCATCCTCCTCTATATGCCCACATTATATGCTATCATAGGGTACACAAGATACATCAATTATAATTGAAATGATAAAGTTTAACACATGTAAAATTAGATACGTAACTAGAATAAATAAAAATATAAGCTACAATCAAGAATGAATAAAATTAATCATTTACCTAGATCTCCCTCCTACCACTCGAGATCAGATTCATCACCTATAACCTCCTCCTCATCTATGTCAAAGTCCTCCTCTAGCTCAATGTGTGATAGGGAATCACAATTTCCATATCTTAGCTAATGCTACTACTATTATGTATGTCCCTATGGTAGTGGTGGTGGTGGTGGTGGTGGATCAATCTAATGTAATTACCTAGATTCAACCTATCCTCTTCCTCCTCTGACTAACTATCAGGTTAGTTGGGTGATAAGCACCCCTCTCATAAGTGGGTGCCATAATAGTCACTCTAACCTCATAGATATTAACTTTTGGCTCCACTTATACACAACCCTAAGGATGGGGAGGTTGTCCATATAGGGCATACTGAACTACTGAGGTACTCAATTAATAGGGTGCACCTTGATCTATAGTAACTTGTCTCAAACTTGGGTGGAAATTGTGACTACCATAAGATAAACTTCCTCTTTGGACCATTACCAGACCATGTCCTAATAAGATAGGGTAATAAAATATTCTATCATCAAAGACCCCAAAATTTGGGGTAAAACATGAAAGGGTGTCATGTTTTCCCATCTAATGGCTGTAATGTCCCTTGGTGTCCCAATTAATACCCCCCTCTAGTAGGGAATAATCCTCTCATAGACTCAACCCATAATGATGGTTAGGTGGCTAATAGAAAGTTCCCCTTAGAAAGTCACTCAATAAAAATCCTTATAGGTCCTTGGTATCAAATTCTTTCTCTAGGCATAATAGGCCCCTCTCTCCTCTATGTGTCACATGATCGATGACCATTTGTAAAAGAGTCTATTTGTGCCATTATATCCCACTAATTTAGAGGCAAGGATAATGAGGATGACCTTGCTCAGATTGGGGATCACTGATCTCTCAACCTAATAGTCTCACTTTACACTTTGCACCCACTTCAGGTACTTTAGAGTCTCCAAAATGATCTACCTAGCTATGGGCTTCATGATGACTATCAATATCATGGATAGATACCTATTGACTAATTGTAACAAGACTGGTGATCTAATACACGTCCATGAGAGTGATTGTCCACTCTCCTTATGCCTAAGGAAACATGAAAGTGTTTTAGTTAGGGTTCTAATAGGTCAACATGTTACATGATAGTCAACTATAAGAGGGGGTGATCCCTACCTATGCTATACAAAGTATCCCTACTTAATTGAGTAAGGCTAACTCATCAACTGTTAGAAAATCTAGGACTTGAGGGAGCTATTTTCACTCCCAAGTTTTATTCCATCAAATATAGGACCCTTACAACAAGTAAAAAGACCCTACATCAGTCAAATAAATCAACTCCAAAGTTCAAATAAGTAAAAAAATTTCATATTCCCTTAATGTGATAAATTATCGTAGCTTACAGGTGGTGGTAATGTAATCTCCCCAAGTGATTATGTAACCACCCCAAGTAGTTTCATAACTTCCTCAATATGGTGATATCATAACTACCTCATGGAGATTATAAAATTAACACCTTGCAAAGGGTGGCGGTTTCATAATACTAGTAGTGGTTTTGCTAGCCACCCATGGACTCCCCAAAAGTCCCCCAAAACCCACTATAATCTACCCAAAACCTAATTAATTCCAAAAATATTTAATCTACCCCCAATAATGATCACACACACACACACACACACACACACACACACACACACACACACACACACACACACACACACACACACACACACACACACACACACACACACACACACACACACACACACACACACACACACACACACACACACACACACAATTTTGTTGGATTTCAACTAAATTTTGATTGAAATTTCAAATTTGGGGAAAAAATGAAAAAGTTTGTAAAAATTGACCAGATTGTGCCTAATCATGCCTCTCACTAGTATGTTCACCGTAATCTCATCACCCTCATTTTGATGACTAATTTTGTGCTCAAAATGGTCACTAGCATTCTAGAGATCAAAAATCTCTCTCAAGGCAAATGACATAAATGAACTATTTTTTTCAAGTTTTTGAATATATTGGGCCCCAAACTAGCCATTTTAATTCAAAATATTTCCATTTTTGATGTGACCTTTTATTTAATGTTTTTTATTGTGATCATATGAATTTGACAATAGAGAGGAGGTTAGATCAAGTGTTAGTTTCACAAAGTAATGAAATCAACACACTAACATGCTAACATATCTAAGCCTAGATCTTGAGGGGAGAATAAAGAATAAAATACATATGAAAGCACAAATAAAATGAAAATAAAAATAATCCTTACCTTAATTGAGAGCTCCAAATTATTTGTTTGTGGCTTGCTCAGTTTATGCTCAAAGAGTCTTTGACAATGGAGTTTTCTTTACTCCTTCTCTCCTTGGCACCATTGTGGCTTGAGATCTTGATTGGGCTTATGTTTATGTCTTGATGGCTTGGCTCAATATTTTTGAATTATAACATTATTATCATGAGCCTTATGTAAAAAATTCCATTATAACTCTACAATATCTAAGCTCTCCAAATGAAGAGGCAAATGTTTGTATTTATAGGCTTAGGAACTAACCCCAACTCAAGGTGAGTTAAAGTGTAGTTTAAACATGGAATGGGTTCAAACCTAACCTAAGTGAGTTAATTAATCCAAATAGAGTTAAAAGGTTTCAAAATATCATGATTTTTAATGAATAGGCATGGATGAGATATTTTCAAAGGCTTGACAACTCACAAATGTCATGATGAAAAGCTAGGATATTCTTGATTTTTGAATTTCTTTTTATAGAATTTCATTATTTACACATGGATAATTAAAATAGGCATTTAAATTTATTTTTCTTGTTAATTAATTCTATTTAGGATTTTTATCTCTTTCAAGATTTGATTTTATGTGTACACTTGCCCCATTTAATAAGTCTATAAGCCAAATTGCATGTTATGATGCCACAAGATGATTAGAGATGAATCCATGAGAGGTTTTTATTATTTGTGGGAATATAACCTAATTAGGGATGTTTCAACTTGATTATGAGCTTTGATGAATGATGCACAAGAAAAGTTGAGAGGTTTAATGATTCTTAAGAATAATTTGTAAGGGTTGGAAAAAATCGATCTAAATCCCAATCGAAGGCCATTAGTGGCCAATTTTAGGTGTCTACATTTATCACGTATATAGGTTATTTTTCATAGATCTATCAACTAGTATATTATCACTAATATTTTAATAATTTCTTATGTTCTCTTGTAGCGAATTTTACAATTTTTTAGGTAGACCTAGCTCGACATTAGGTTCAGTCCCTTAATGGGATGATCTAGGTATTATGATGTCTCATGCATGTATGGTACATATTATTTCCATGTTCGATTACATAGTCAATTCTTATTTTTTCTTTAAAATTTCACTTGAATCTAATCCTCTATCTATAAGTTTTGTAGAGTTTTAATAGGGTTTGTTCCTCTATTTAGGTAATTAAGGTGAGTATTTATAACCTTCCATTTCTTTTTCATTATGCCTTAGGAATGCACCTTGCCAACACATGACAAGGTGCATTCCTAAGGGGAAATCTATATGTACCCAAAATTTACATGGTGTGACACTTTTGATACAAATTTGATGATGATGTAATGATCTCTTGTTTCATGCTCCATAAGGAACTCTCTATCTCTATTCCTTCCTTATGCTTCCCTATTTCTCTTTTGAACTTTCTATCCATTTTCACTTTGTTTCAAAAACTAACCATAGGTGACAAAATTTCTACCCTAGGTAATAAAACCACCCTTCTATGTTACACAATTGCCATGGTGTTCATGTAACTTAGGAGGTAGTTTTGATGAAAAGAGGAAGTTTTGCATTAAAAAGGTGGTGGTATTGAAATCTTTATAGATATTTTTGACACCTTAAGTGGTGGTTTTGAAACCACCCATACAAAATGTGAATATTATATCACAATTGAAATGTCTTCTAAAATTAGCTCCCATAACTCTAATTTTCATATGTTTTATATAAATAGCATCACATTTTTTTATTTTTATCACCTTGTGTTTGCCTCTAATCAGGGCCAACTCACTCTTATTTTTAGTCCTTTTCCATTCCTCTCAAGTTGAACTCACCATTATACTTAGTTGAATTCCTCCATGTAAGCTCTTAGTGTTTCCTACAAGAAAGCCTATTTTGGCCTAAATTTACATCAAAAAATTTCCATTAGAATTTGATATTGAGAAGATTTTAAAGTGAAAACCTTACTATAATTACCAAGAGATTCAACCTATGTTATTTTTGAATCAACTACATAGTTTCGAGTGAACAAGTGTTCTTGGTAAAAGCAACTTAGACTTTGTGAATCTTGGACATTAGCTAGCCTCAAATCAACTAATCTCAATTTATGGATTGTGTTTCTCCCTTTTTCCATCTTGTCCCAAAGTTTGTGCAGCCTAAAACTAGAGAGTTTATAGAATTTATATATGATCATATGGAGCTAACATATTGAGGATTCTTCTATCAACACACCACATACACTTCAACTAATTTATACCAAAATCAGGTTGGAGTTTTCTTGATTTCTAGTATTTATTTTCTTTATTAGATTAGATTTAGTGTAGCTTATTATTGTGTTAGATTAATTTTCCATATTAAAAAAAAGAAGCAAATTTGATAGTGAAGGAAATATATCCCCTTTCATTTCTCTTTGTTATAAAAATATATCTGATTTTTATTTATGCTTGTATCTCAGTAGATTAGTTTCCTTCCCAATTTGTAATACATTTTTAAATCATATTGAAAAGGATCTTAGTAAGAATTTAGATTATTTACATCCAAGAAAACTTTCCTCTTTCAGGATCTAAATGAGTCTCTTGCATTCCAAATAATCACCTAGTCAAACATAGAAATATAAATAATTTTAGATGCATACACAACAGTGGTAGATTTATTATGTTATTTGCCTTGAAGGGTTAAAAGCAATATCATTTTCCTCTTTCAAAAAAAAAAAAAAAAAGAACTAGTATCTCTTGTTTTCATCTTAGCAAATCATTAAAAAGAAAACTATTTTGTTTGTAGTAAATTAGAAAGGTTAAAAAACTAGTTTAGTTTGTTTGTAAATAATAAAATCCATCAAAAGTGTTTCATTGATGATGATTTAAATTAGATTATTTTATCACATTATTTACATACATAAATTAAATTTATACATTTATTTCATTTCATAAAAAAATAATCAAAATAAACAAAAACATCTCAATTTATATATAATGTTTTACAAGCTACAAATCCCTTGCAATAGGCATCAGTCATGTGAATCTACATGTTACCCTGAATCTAGGTTTGGCATATAATATCACCTGAAATACCTTGTTATTTCCCCTCACCATCACCACTCATATCACCTTGAAATATTTCACTATTTACATGTTCTGCATGGCCTTCCCTTTTCTTATAGGGGTTTGAGTATGGTGTTTTTGTATGTTCTTAATCCTAATTTTATTACTCTAGGTGTCAATATATTGGCATCATAAATGAATGGAAGCTACAAGATAGATTCTAGGACCTCAACGCCTTATTCCATCATTAATGACATTACATCATTTATTCAAGTTACACATGAGACAGAGAGAACTTTCACAATCAAATCAACTCTCATGACATCCTCATCCACCCTTGATAATAGAAAATTTCCAATCAAATATGCCATCACCTTACAAGATGTGAACCCATTTATAGTGGATGTTAGTCATGTAAATCCAATAGTTTCCCTAAATATAGGACTAGTATATGATATGAGCTCCTAGTGTATGATATCACTCAAAATACCTTGTAATTTCCCCTCACCATCACTACTAAGCTCACCTTGAAATATTTCACTATTTACATGTTATATATGGTCATGTCCTTTATTCAATGGGTTTGAGTATGTTCTTAAACTTGATGTTATTTTTATAGTTGTTAATATATTGGTAGAATTGATGAATGGAATATACAAGATAGACTCTTAAACCTCAATGTCTTATCCCCTCATGAGCAGAAATGCCAACTTAGTTCTCATGATCTCGTTGTCAACCCTTGATAATATAAAATGACCAATAAAATATCCTATCACTCTATAAGGGTAACAACTCACCTTATTAGAACTAAATAAAAACACATATATTATTTGATGATAGCTTAGTATTATGATTTTGATGTATATGATATATTTTAGTTTCTTAATTGATATTTATATGTTGATTATACACATGATTTACTTGTGATTATTATTATCTCTCGATATAGGTACTACAAATATCATTTAACCATTATTATGGGTATAATCAATGAGTTAAGCCCAAGAGTGGAAAATTTATGCAAACCATTACAAAAAAACTTTGTATGTTTAAAATGGGTAAGATGAAAATTAATTTTTTTGTTTAATCTATTTTGAATTGAAATGAATAAAACTAATAGATATAAACTATTGAAATAGAAATATAGGAAATATATAGATCTAGAAGTAAAATGTAGAATTTATAAAAGTGAAAGTAATATAGAAATAGTAAATAAATACAAGATATGTAAATCTCCCTCAAACATATTATATGATGACTATGAAGGCTAATTATTAGTGAAAACTACTTGAGAAGACTTGCAAATTATGTCACATCTGAAAACAAATTTGTAAACTATATTGGGATAAGGTCACACTAGGAGGACAAAGATGCAATGTGGCCTTATCTATTGATTGAGGTCATGTCCTAGTTGATACTGTGACTAATTTTTATATTTGGGTCTTTGTGCCTCTTTGTAAGGGTTTTCTATCAGTCTGTGTGTCCTAATTTATCGCTTTGAGGGCCTACAACATAAAAATTCTAGATTTTATATAATAAAAAATATATAAATCAAATTAAAAAGGGGTAATAGGGTTAGGGTAATAACTAAACTATCCTTAAAAACCCTACATGATCTAAGTGTTTCCTACACAGTCGAAAAGGGCCTTAGATTGATGTAGTTCTCCCTCCTAGAGTGAGTCTATGAATATTCAAATTTGATAGATAGATGCAATTGGATGAATTATTTTAGATGATAGATAATGAGTGGCCTTGACTTGAAATAAAAGATATTCAAACTTGGCCTATGACTATTAGAAAGCTTTAAAATTGGATTTAGGAGAAATAGTGCTCTTTTGCTCAATGTGCACTAGTATTGACAAGTGATTGTTAGATGTGTTTAGAGAAGCCCCTATGTGATTATATATGGTAAAGTTTTAAATATTTCCAATAACTAAACTTTATTAAAAGTGTGATGTGGGTAATGTAAAATGCCTTGAATTTAAAAAGGTATTGTTGGGGTGTTGGGGACAAGGTCACACTAGTGAACAAGGTCACAATATGACCCTATCTAATAACATGTGATCCTATAGTAGAAAGACAAAGACTATTAGAATTGGTTAAACATGATTCTTAGGACAAATAAGGATGTATGAGTATTAACAAGATAATTTATATAACAATGAATGCTCCTATAGATATTGTAAGTTAGTGAAATGGCAAATTGGCCAAGTAGGGTAAAGATGTAAAGTTTAAATAGTGTCAAACACTTAATTATTAAATTTATGTCTACATTTACCCCCAATTTATTCTAATTATGTAATGAAGTGAAATTACTAGAGAAAAATAGATGAGACCCTGTGTGTATACACTTTATCATTTGATGTGATGTTTGATCATTCAAAGTGCCTTAAATTAAAATCTATAATAATGTCACTGAAAGTGGTTACTATCTATATTTGAAGGTTGAAAATATAAAATTTGAAAAGAGAGCAAGGAAAGTATACACCAAAATTAGTATGAAATATAATTACCTTGTAACTTGAAAATGGATAAGTGGGCATGCCTCCTTATTAAGGCATTTGGAGAAATGTTGAAATTATGGAAAATTGGGAGTGATCAAATCTTAATTTGAAAACCAGTGAAATCCCTTGAGTTTTAAATATTGTGTGCTCCAACTTTAATTTGACTATGTAGATTACTCTATAAATTAATTGAATTATGGAACCTCCAAATGTATCTTCCTACATAGAAAAAGTGAAACCATAGATGTTGAGGTGACTAAACTCTAACATGACCCACTTGCAATATGAACATGAATCAAACTATTGTAGATGGATCTAGATTATGTTTGAAACTTTGCAACTTTAAAACTTTTAAACTTTAAAAAATTTTAAATTGCCATGTAGTAACTTGAACATGAATGAGTATCAAGCCCCCTATATTATAGTAAATTGATATTTGAATACCATTTCAACTTTGTAACTTGTAATTATTTTACACATGCCCATGTATATGCATCATGTATATGTGAATATGTTATTGAAACAACTATAGGAATGATTTCACATGTATGTCATTTCCCCCCATAATTTAAAAATTCTAAATCATGTTATAATTTTGAGAACTATATTTTTCCATAAATCTAAATTTTATTGCTCACGAGACTTGAATTCTCATGACAAGCCCATTGTGATGCCCCCATTTTGAGATGATAGACATATCTTGAAAGTCAATTATATAATAAAAATCATATGTGAAATATATAATCATGTAGTATCAATTTGAACATTTGAATTAGATTGCATAATAGTATTGAATATTGTTGTCACTTGGATTTGCACCCTTTCAGGAGATGTCTCAGCTCTCCTCATTTAAGTGGCATAATTGAAACACCTCTATGATGTGGATAGCCTAAGAATGAGGTGAATATATAGATAGGGATAGCTCCCTTGATGTACCACTTGTAGATCACTACTACACATATACTTATAAGGGAAAAGGGAGAGAAAACTGAAAGTAAACTATCCCAAGCAAAGTGATACACCAAATTGATTGATAACTACCAACCAACTACAAGTTATACATGAGACCAAGAGACTAACTAAACATACACTTCTCCAATCTAAATCTTATCACATCAACATTTCATTATGAGGTTGTGATGAATGTTTAGGCTAGGAGGACTAGACAAGAGGCCTAGAATGGCACTATTTAAATAAACTAACTCACTCAACCTTGATATATCATAAAAAACTTCACATGACCTACAAGAATAATATTTCCACTTGTAAATAGGTGAGATAATGAGATAACAATGCTAAAGAAACAATAGTCATCACTAAGAAAGATTAAGCATCTAAGTGAAAAAACTATGAATAGCCATGGAAGAGGTAAAAATCAATAGTATTTATTGATCCATGATATGAAAATGAGCAAGGATTCACCATACTCAGGTGAAGCATAATCTATAAATACTAAAATGACTATTTCTTATAAACTTGAGATAGTGAGGATAAGAAGTACAAAGGTCATAAGGACACTTTTTAAGCTAAGAAAATGAGTTACTTGTGCATGAGAAGGGAATGTGAAACTGATCATGAAAAGTTAGGAAACACAAGTGTCTCCCTAAGTCATGAAATTCTTGAAATATGGCATGAAATTATTCTTACTGGCTTAAAAAACTATCTTCATCATTCACCCCTATTACTCTCTCTCTACAAATACTATCTTACCACCTTAGGACCCTAAATCCACTTATCATTCTTATGAGGATCAAATCCTTAAGTCCTGATACTGATAATCATGCCATGTCTTGGGTGGTAGAGTGCCTAATTTATTGATGATAGGCACCTTTGCATTAATTTTATATTCATTCTTACCTATATTTGAATCATAGGTCACACCTATAGTTGGAAAACCAATTTAAGGACATTGGTTTTCCTATTATATTTATAATAAAATAGACCCATGGCTCATTTAACACCTTCTATATTATAATAGGCTCAAATAAACCTATTATATCTCTACAAGGACCAAGAATTCATTATACACGGATCCTTCTTTAACTTGGTGAACTAATCACAAGAAATAACCCTATAAGCTCTAACTTATCAAACTAGAGATCAATATAAGATTCAATGGCACTCCTTTATGTTCCCCACACTTGACAATATCAGCTAAACTTATTCATGACATTAAAAAATATTTAATGGCATTGATAAAACCCTACAAGACCCTACTTTACATAGTTAAAAATGAATTCTCAATCCCTATCAAAAACCTTGGGCTCACCTACACTCTAATTGGCTATTAAAATATGACTTGGATCATTGACATATTGACTCTAATTCACTCTCTCAAATATTCTAGATACAAATAAACAGGAGCCCTCAGATCTAACTTTGAATTATTAACCTTTTCCATACTAGTTATACTTGGAAAATGCCCATTAATCCACAAAATCTTGCTATTGGTTTGTAGCTTCACATGCCTTTTCAATGTGTCAACCCCTAGAGCTTTCTGACTATCTGACTCATCTCACATCATTGGATCTCCAGATCTTAGATCCCACATGCCATTATATATTTGAACATTCACAAAGTTTACCTTGAATTGGTCATTAAACTTAAACACTTTGACCTCATCTCACTACTTTTTGTATCTTTGGATCACTTTCACTTCATTGATCTTCTTAGACTTTCTCAATCTTTAATTCATGACTGTGTTGATAAACCTCGATCACTTTAACTTTTTGACTCATCGCACACCATTAGATTGAGATTTAAAATTGAGTGAGGACCATTGATATTGATAGGACCCATTATTTGAAATCTAATGGTTAGTCCATGGACTTAAAATTGATGTCATAGCTCCTATTATTTGACGTTCATGTGATCATCATTAATAGTCATACAACTATCAAATTTAAGATCAATAGGATTATATTTCTCTATCTTTAAATTTGACATTTGCATGACCATAATTCATCATTCCACATATCATGATTGACATCTCACAGACTATCAAATTTAAACATAGGTATATTTTTTCCCAAGCCTTAACTTGATGATCACACGAACGTCTTATGCTTTTTGACCAACTCTAAATGATTGGATCCTAAAGCATGAGAATCATGGAGGCACAAAATTTTTAAGAGATGTTCATAAGGCCAAAAGGATTAAACCTATTTTATGTGATGGTCCCAAAATCCTCCCAAGTGGAGATATTAATTACTCAAGTCAACTGGTCCATAATTACTTTTGCATGATGTCCTAGTGATGGCCGAGATCAAATGACTAAGTATGGGGAACCTAAAAAAATGCCTAGAATCCCATATTTTCACATGGATAAAATTATTCTAACTTTTATGGAGGACCTCAGATTTGGTGCATAGTAACTTGGGACCAAGGTGAAAAAACCCATATGACCAATTTCCTCTGATTTGTTCACACATGTGAGAAATGGCCTCCTATAAATTGCCTATTTACACTTCTTACCACTGGATGCAAAATGTCAAGATGAATAAAATAAAGGACTAGATGAACTCCATGAACTTATTTTAATCACTCTTAGCACCTTATAGGGGCTCTAAAACTCTGGATCATGTTCTAAATGTTAAAAAACACATGAGAACCTGCATGGTCTCTTTTACTTGGCAATATTGAACCCCTTTTCAAGCCTTAGATCTACTTATTCATCAAACCATGCAAGAGATTATTATGTGGGCCAAAATTGGCCAATAAATATAACATTGAATTGTATATGAAACATGTGTTAGATAGATATCACATCAAAATATAAAAGCAACATGTGCATAATATGTATCATGGCACCAAATTAAAAATAAAGAGTAGAATTAATGCATGATATGATCATGGCACCATAGTAAAAATATATAAAAATATAATCACTTTCATATAATATCACACATAAGGCCAAGGACCGCACATAAATGGTAAGAGAATATCATACAAGTAATAACATGTAAATATCTTGCACATACAAGGACAAGGTTCACACACAATAAGCAAAAAAGTCATAACTTATCATACATAGTAAAGTAAGAAAGAATCATAGAGAAAATGAGCTAGTCTACATCATCATATGTATCAATGACAATGTTATAAAATATAATGTAAGTATGAGTGAATAGAAAAAAATATATGATACATAGCTTGACATGGTATAAAGTTTGTGGATAGATACAACATGTTGAAGTCTTCACAGAGAACAAAGAGATACCCCTAACTTAGCAAGTTTGTTAGGTAATAATGGAATCCTAAAATAAAAAAACAGTGGAAATAAATAACATAAGTAAATAAGCTAGAAACATTTGAAAATGCTCTTTAGGACTTGATTTTGATTTTTTTAAGTATTATGATTTTTTTGAATTTTTAAAATATATGAATGTTTTTGAACTTTTTGAAATATTTGAAAAGGGGTGATAAGTGTTTTATCAAATTTTGAGTAAATAGAATATAATTACCTAAAATTGACAAATTGTTGCATAAAATCATAATGCTAAAAATATGCAATAAATAACACAAATTGATTTGGAACTTACTATATTTGGAAATATGATAAAAGGGGAAATAAAAAATATAAAGTATACATGAGTAAATATCTCACTAAAAATTAATATCTAATGAAATTGATCATGAAATCCTTAAAATTAACATTAAAGATAAAATATTTAGCTAAAATTTGTCAATGCAAAATTGAGACAAACTAAAAAATTGACTATGTTGGTTGATTGTGAATTATGAATATTACTCTCTAGATAAGGCCATTGGAATTATAAATGGGTGTGGTGCACTGGTATCATTAAGGTTCATCAAAATCATGTAAGATTTTATGATTTACAACTAATATGATAGGTTTGTTTCACTTGTGTGTTTTATCCAACTGTATGGTATCTCTTGTCTATTGCATAAACCATTCTTTATCATCTTATTCATCTATAACCCTAGCTTAATAGACCATGGATGATAAACATAAACATAATAATAATAATAATAATAATAATAATAATAATAATAATAATAATAATAATAATAATAATAATAATAATAATAATAATAATAAAGTGTTAGTATTTGAAGTTGTTTTAGACCTCAACACCCTGGTATTGAGTGACACCTACATACCAATACTCGGGAAAGGGATCAAACTCCATGTAGTTCTCCTATATTATGGTGGTATGTGTGAAAGACTGGTGTAATGCTAAATATTATGTAATTATAGTGAAATTAAGTGATTCAACCATGAATTGTGACCTTACAGGTGTATTCAAACTTTATCTCAAGGATACTAAGGTTATATGTATTTAGCTTGGAATAAATAGGGAATTTTCTCTCAAAGTGCAATTAGAATTCTAGTGTTTTTCAATGAAAAATCCTCCCAGGTGTAAACAGACTTATAATTATGTATTTTTAGTGATTAATTAAGAATTCATTTAGATGGGGCTTTAAAAACTTGCAAGAAAACCAATTACATGAGTTTTAAATTGAAAAACTAACTATTATTTGGTAGGAGGATGCAACCCATAGAATTAGATAGGACTAGGGAGTAAGATAGTCCAAATGGCACATTACTGTTTAAGGAACGAAGATATCTAAGCTGGGAGTATGGATTATTCAGGGGATAAAATTGAGTTATTTTGAATGAGGAATAGGGAAATTTTGAGATCAGTAGTTGCTTGTATTAATGGTTCATCCACATATAAATTAAAGGAAAGGTGGTTAAAATACTGTAGAATGAGGTATGAGATAAATGTGTATAAGGAGTGGTCATAATTTCATTGTTTCAAGTTAAATGTTAATTTATGTGTCTATAATTACCCCCATTTATTTTAGTAATGAAATGAATTGAAACTACTATAGTAAAAGGAAAATGCATATTTGAACTTATGAAGAATAATCTTAAATGTAGGCCATGATGTTGAATTGTGATTCATGCATAATATGCAATGAAACATGTATAGAATTAGTTTTTAATTAAGAATAAAATATAAAATTAAAAGATAGGAAACTTATAGATCAAATAATAATGAATGAATAAATGACTGGGTATGTGAACCATTTTTGTTTTTTGGTGTAAAATTGGTGACTGTAGAGGGTAAGACCCTAGATATTTCTATTCATTAAAGTTCTTGGAGTGGGATATGAATTCACTAATCCTCATTGAAATAAGAGTGTGCTTAAGAACCCAAGGTGTGCTTGAATCCATCATTGTATACCCAAAGTAGTATCATATCTTGGAATTCTTGAATGAATTCCAATAGATCAATCTAGTGTAAAAAGGTGAACTAACCACTATAAAAAGAATAAGGTTTTATAAAAGAATTAAAAATTGAAATTAGAATACAATATAAAAAGTAATAATCAGCATGCAAATGACCAATTTCCAAATTTAAATTTATTCTAAAACTCGAGATAGGTAAGGTAGATAAATTATTAGCAATCAATAATGACAGCAAAGGAAATTATACCATAATATTGCTCTAAATTTGCCTCTAAATTTGCATGTTGTGCCCCAAATTTGATAAAGTAATAGTGCTTGAATGCTTGATTATTGGATTGCTATGGATTATTAAGACTTGCAGACAATGATATCATGAAAATATTATTGATATGTTAGTTGGATTTGCATGGGAAAAGGATAGTCTAAATAGATGGTGGCAAGGAAAATGGAGGGCTAGATTTTGATCTTGTAGGTGGAAAGATCAATAGTCTATGAATTTAAAAATATTTAAGAGATTACTTAGAATATTTTTGAAGGATATTAGGAATGGGTACTAGTTTATTAGGATAATTAATGAGGATTATCTTAATGAAGGTAGGCGAGATTAAGGAATTTAAAATTCTTAAAAATGAGGGTACATGGATCTGGGTGGATTAGAAATTTCTATAGGGGTTTTTAGGCTAATGAATAATGATTAAATAGGGATTAATAGAAATGGTATTTGGGAGTTAGGTAGGATGTGAATTTAATATTCACAAATAATGAATAAAACAAGATTAAAGATTAAGGACACATGATATGAGATAATGAAGAATTAATAATATGATGGGATGATGTAAGGTTAATATAATAAGAGATGATATTAGACTAATGATAAAAAAGGACTAAGAGGATGAGTAAGATAAGTTAGATGAAATAACAATGAGATGGAAGTGATAAAATTTTGATGTATACATTTTTCCCCTCTTTGAAAGGGCATTGTGATTGGAAGAAGTAATGGTCTTTCAAAGAAGAAAGATAGTCATGGAAGTTAGTAAGTTAGTGGATAGATGATGCCCCTCAAGGGGACATGAAGGGAGGGATGACACATATGGATACTAAAAATAAATGAGGGGTGGGATAGGTAAATGGATATGGGATTATATGGGATAAATATAAAATATATGATGTAGAAGAAGAAGATTGATGCCAATAATGAGATAAAAATTGACTATGACCTAGATAAAGACGTATACATGAGAGAAAAATGACAGTGTCATAGTTATCGACATGTCCCAAATGAGAATCAACTATGATCAGATGATGATAAAAGGATATAATATTTAAATGTATCTTAAGCAATGACACATGTCAGAGAGAGGTGTAGAGTTATATTAGATGATTGGCCACAAACTTTTGATATGACTTGAGCAAGGTTTCATGTAAGGTATAGATGTGGCCAAAAATAAGATCTCAAGAGTAGTTGAAAAAATTTACAAAGTGAAAATATAATGAATAAATGATGAGATCAAGTGACCAAGAGATGAAGGGGAGGAATTGGTAAGTATGACCAAGTTAGCCTCAGACACTCTATATGACTAAGTGCTACCTACATAGTTCCTAAGGGACCTCAATACAATGTAATTATAATTAAAAGGGAAGAATGATTGAAGGGATGAGAGTATAGAAGATGAATGGATGAAAAGAGATGTTGTAATAGATGTGCTAGATGTGAGTGATGGTGATAGACACAATGTTGGAAAATCAATGAGTGATAATGTGATATATAGTGATGATGCCCTAGTCAAGGACACATGTGAGGGAATGAGAGATGATGATAAATTTATATCCCTATAAATGCCCTAATCAATGAAATAAAACATAAAATTTGAATGACTATGAGATCTATGAGCTTTTGACATATCCCAAGTAATGATGCATGCTTGGGAGAGCTATAAATATAAATAAGATAAGAATTTGATTGATTGATAATGTAGCTCATAGATTTTATTGGTGAAGAATGAATGATTTTGATGATGAAAGATTATATAAAATGAATGAAGATGAGATAAAGTGATGATAAATGACATGATTATGTGATGGTGACTAGGTATAATGGGGTGATTAGTATAATGACAAGGAATAACATAGAAAGAGGATGAGTTAGTGGAATGAGAAGTAAAAAATGAGTTAGTTATCCCTACCCCTTGGGAGATATTTAGCATTGGTATGTGTGATAGAAATGGTATAAATTCCACATGATCTACATCATAGTGAGTGAGGGCAAGAATACTAATAACTAGATGAGTACAAAGAACCTATAAGTATTTTTATTTTCTATGGTATGTTGAATTTATGAGAATTAATTTAGGGGGTTACAGGAAAACAATGAATATGTGTTTGGAAAAGTACAAGTTCATTTTTTCTAAATAAGAGTTTATGAAGCATAGACACAATATTGTTAGAGTTAAATGTGGGATTATTATATCATGAGAGGGATAAGCAG
Source organism: Torreya grandis (assembly GCA_037957365.1). Lineage (NCBI taxonomy): Eukaryota > Viridiplantae > Streptophyta > Pinopsida > Cupressales > Taxaceae > Torreya > Torreya grandis. The sequence goes on from JARHVA010002455.1 coordinate 1,147,003, forward strand.
GTTTATAGTGGTCACAGATTCATCCCATGTGATTATTACTTGTTATATTATTAGCAAATAGGATAATACTATGGAAAGGTATCATTTAGATAAGATATTTTAGTAATTTGGGTAGTAACAGGGCATCCCATTGGGTCCTCATATATTTACTTGGGTGGTTAGGTAGAGACAGTTATGGGGATGATCTATTGAAAACACTATACTAATGTCAGATTTTGATAGTGTAGTTATGATATCATGGGAATATCAGACAAAGGTAATTGATTTGGGGGTGACTATAGACTTTGATGGATGGTGTTTGTAGTACATGCCTCCTCAGTTGACACAACCAACATGATTGGCACCTAGATTAGATGATTGTATCCCTTATGTAATGTAGGGGTTTAAGCAGAGATGTTAACTGAGAGCCTTGGTAGGTGGAAGATAGAGGTAATGGAGAGATGATGGAGTTGGAGGAGGAGGTGATGGAGGTAGAGGAGATGGGGATGATTAGGGAGGAAGTGAGGGTGATGGAGGGGGAGGTGGAGGTGAACATTAGTAGACCTAGATAGTATGATCAGTAGGGTAGCCATCATGAAAAGACTAGTCTAGGCCCTCTACCCCCATGATATCTATATATGATCAATGAATTATTAAATTTTTTAGGTAGAGATCACAACACAAACATGTGAGATTATAGGGTTAAATAGGTGAGTAATTAATTTACAATTACATATGATTGGTGATTAAGGATAGAAAGGACTTTATTATCTCATGTGATTGCTCATTTGATTGAGCTAGAAACATTGAAGATATAGGTATCTTAGTTTACTATTAGTTAGGCATAGTTTATATAGTGGGATGCCTAGATCACCATATTATAAGGATATGTGGCCCAATGAGATGCATAAATTTTGAAACTATAGGGTTAGGTGAGAGAGATATAATTGGCACATGATGATATGACTAATCTATAGATACAACTAGAGCATAATGACGAACATATATAGGTTCTTTAGGGTGAGTGGGATACAATATAGGAGGCAATACCAGAGGGTTATTCTTAGATGAGTAGATAGTTGGTGAGGGCTAGGTGAGAGACCCAATACTAAAAGACCTTATACGAGTTGGTTATACTGGAAATCCATAGAGTGGATTCTTTTAAGGAGAGTACTCATTTAGGTGGATCTTCCAAGACCTAGTCGACATGATCTATTCATCCATTACCACCACCTAATAGTTAGAGTAGGATGTGATACTAGATACATATTGTATTTTAGCACATAGATGTCCATGATTCATGTTGTATATATCATTTATGTTGTATGCATGGACATTATTCATATATATATATATAATGATGATGATCTATTTTGATTATTATATCGGCTTATAGTTATATATTATGATTATAATGATTTATTGTTTACGTATGATGTATGATGAATACTCATTTATGTGGTTATGGATGCTAGATGATTACATGTTTAATGTAGATGTTATTTATTTACATGGATGTAGATGATGATGTGATTTTCATATGTTAGATGTTTATGTATTATTATTGTTGATGTGACTTAGTGATGATATGAGATGATGTTTACGATGCAACATGATATATAACATGTGATGTGATGTATATGAGTTATGGGACATGAGATTATAATTTGTGATGATATGTTTTAAATGTTTATATGGGGCATTCTAACAAATATTCATGGTTATGTAGATGATATATAAGTATACAGATGTTAGATAAATGATTGTAATTATTTATGGTTATATATATTGTGCACTTATTACCTTTGCATGGATGATGTTATATATATATATATATATATATATATTTTCATGTATGTATGATATATGCAAAAGATGAATAGATGACGCAAGTGATAGTGATTATGTTTAACCTTGTGTCATGTATATGTTATCTGGATAGTAATGAGTTTGTTCCGCTTGCATGAGATATGATATTAGTGTGTTTAGGTAAGGAGGGGGACATGTGTTCAGTTGGTCTAGATAGTAGGGTGGGATAATTTTGAGATGGTGATTGATGTTGGGATATGAGAGGATAGTTATGGGGAGATATAGTATGGATGAGGGGATGTGATGAAGTCTCAAGCCATATTTATTTTACCAATCTTTTAATTATTACACTAGGAAGTATGCATCATGACATATATGTGGTAATGTTGATGTTGTGCCAAAGCATGTATCATAAAATTAAAAACTTGTGTAAATAAACATCACACTAGATGCACCAGTAACATCATCCTAGTGATAAATTGATTCCATGGAATATAAAAGGCAATGTGCAATGAATGCATACAAGAAGAAAATGAAAATACATAGCAAACATATAATACATAAAACCAGACAAATAATACACCATAAAAATAACTATAAAAAAACATGGTAAATATTATTGTGTGTCTTATATGGATTATGGTGAGAAACCCAAGATTTTGTTATATTGGTGGTATTATTATTATTTTCCTCGAATAGGGATGGAGACATACTGAGGACATTTTGTAATAATGATACAATATTTTTAGGTAAACAAGGAAGGTATGATGATATAGTAAAGGAGTCTATAAGGACAAATATGGGAGGGTAGATAGTAGACTATTGAGTTTAATCAAGAAAATCCATAAGAAATGATCAAGATTATAAGGTGTTAATGAGGGATTGTAGGATGAAAGACAAAAGGAAGAATAATGGGGGGATGGGTAGGAAGATATAGATGACTCTCCAATACCTTTTCATTTTTATCCTAATTGTATTTTTCTAGATTCTATATTCTACTGAGTGATCACTACTACACTATACATATCTTCCCCCAAAGAATCATATAATTTTAGGACCAAGGTTAATCAAGAGGTTTAGGATGAGGTATGGAAGTGATACACATATAAGGACAAAATAAAAAAGGATGAGGTGGTACAAAATAAAATATACCCCAAAGTACTCAATTTGTGTTTATGAATAAAAAAGGATCTTTCAAGAGTGACACTAGAAACCTAGTACCAAGGTGCTAGTGTTCTGGTTTTCACCATTGGACATTTTTTTTGGCATTAAACTATGTACAATAATGTATAAAGATGAGACAAAGTGAAACTAGTGTAGGTTTATAACTTCTACAAATGCATGATATTCAAATAATGTATGAGGATGAGATAAAGTGAAATTTGCTTGTCTAATTCTTATCCATCTTGAGTACTCAATCTATATGGCTCTGATCCAAATTTGGTAATAATAACATATGGTCTGAGCTAGTTAGGCTCAAAATTTACCTATTTCTCATGGTTGGCATTTGTGTTTCACTATTTTTTTTTAAGGAACAGGTCACCAATCTCAAATTCATGGAAGAATATCTTCTTGTGACATTGATTACATAGTTGATTTTAATAGTATTTAAAATGATCAAGAGCCTACATACATTTCTCATCCAAAATCTCAAGATCCTATACATAGGTAGTCTGATGGAATTCCTTAGTGATCAGGCCTTGTAGTGAGATTCACAATAAAAGGAATTTGACCTCAATTGGAAAGATGGCTTTAGTTCCATAGACTAATGAATATGGAGTGGTGCCAATTGGAGCACAAACACTTATGTGGTAAGCCCATAATACATGATATAGCTTGGTATGCTAATTTTAGTTTTATTTGTGACCTTGGCTTGACCATTGCCTTATGGGTAGTAGGGAATAGACCATTTGTGTTGGATGTAATATTTTTGGCACAAGGATTTAACATATTTATTTTTTAATGAGTTTCCATTGTCTAAAAAGATGATTGAAAGGATACCTAAGTGATAAATGATACAGTGAAGGATAAAATTTGAAATATATTTACTAGTGATATAGGTGAGTGTAATGGATTCCACCCAATTGGTAAATTATTATGCAGTAGTGATGATATGTTTATGACTATAAAATGATAAAGGATTGATCTTGCCAATGAGGTCTAATCCCCATGATGGGCTACAATTATTTAGATGGAACATGTATCGGATCTCCATGTTTTTGATAGGCTATGAATTTATGAACATATTGAAAAGCATCATGATCCATGGTGGGCCAAAAATATACAATCCAAAGAAGCTTATTAGCCAAGACCATCCCACTAGCATGAATTCCAAAAGGGCCATCACAAACCTCCCTAATTACCAAAAGAACGTCATTTAAGTTTAGACCTATTAACAAAGTATCATCATGAACCCACTAATAGAGTGTGCTTATGATGATGGTGTAACAAGAGGCCTTTTGGATGAAGTATTTATGGTGGTGATAGTTATTATTTGGTGGAAGGATGTCATCATGAAGATTTGTATAAATATCTTGGTACCAGGGAGGATTGGGATTAACACTTTCACACACTTGGTTAGATGCCATTATTTTATGGGTAGGTGATAATATTTGTTTTACTAAGAAGTGATTTTATTTCATATTAGGGGTCATTTCCAATAATAGTGGACATCAAATCAACTGACTTATTATTTCCTCTTGGTACTTGCTTAAAGGATATGAACTAAAATTATTGCTTCAAATTGTCAAGCATTTTTTATAGGGGATTAATTTATAATAATTTGTTTGAAACTCATTATTATTTATTTTAATGATTAGATATGAGTCACCATAGGCATGAAACTATTGGATTTTACATTGATAGGCTAGCTAGAGACTAGATATTAGGGCCTCATATTCTACAATGTTATTGGTGTATGGAAATGCTAACCTAAAATATTTTTGGATAAAGTCTCCTAGAATAATAACAACAAGGATGTCAGATCATAAACCATGAGTGGTGAAATAACCATAAAATTATATCTTCCAAGAATATGTCTCTTTAGTTTTCATGATTGATTCATTAAGAAATGCAATTATTCAAAGAAATATATCAGACAATGGAGCTTCTACCAATTGATCTAGAAAGACTTGTCCTTTAATTTATTTTTAATTTTAATATTCAATGTCAAATTCACTTAGTATAATTATCCATTTGGCTATTATTCCTATGAGGGAAAATTTGGACAACAAATACTTTTTTTTATGAGCTTGACTTGATTGTTGAGCATGTAATGCTTAAGCTTTTGGGAAGTGAAGATAAATGTTAGACAAGTTTTTTTTTATTATGGTGTAATTTAGCTCATAGGAGACGAGAGTTATGCTAAGGTAATAAATGGTCATTTATATTTCATCTTCATTATGTTATTCCAATAAATATCATAAGGAGTTTTGAGTGGCCAAGATATATATGAGCAAAGGTTATCTAGGTGTTGGTGGTGTACGTGTTGGAGGTATTAACAAGTATTTCTTAAGATCTTAGAAATATTTTTGACATTATAGATTCAAGTGAAATTAAGATCCTTTATTTAATAGATTTGTGAAGGATTGAAACTTATCTACCAATTGAGAGATGAAGCAATGGATGGTCTGTAGTTTGACTTATAGACTTTCGAGCTATTTGAGGTTCTTGGGTGGAGGCATTTTAATGATAGCTCTAAATTTTGCTAGATAAACCTAGCTGACTCATCGATAGATGATGAAGCCCAATTATTTTATAGATGTAATTATGAATACATGATTATTAAGATTAAGTTGGACTTTATGTTCCCTTAGCCTCTCAATTATTCTTTGAAGGACCATTGGATGCTCAACTCATGTTTTAGACTCACCCAAGATATCATCAACATAATATTTAGCTAGACCATACTTTATATCATGGAAGATGATAGGCATAGATATTTGGTATGTAGTACAAGCACTTTTAATTTGAAAGGGAATTTATTGATAATAAAAGGTACCTCATAGAGTGGTAAAGGTAGTTTTGTGTTGCTCTTCTAGTGTGATTCAAATTTGATTAGACCTAGAAAATCTATCCATAAGTGAGATCATTTCATAACTAGCAATGATCAAATCAATATTTGGTAGTGAAAAATCATCCTTAGGTTAAGCCTTATTGATGTACCTAAAATTACTACATATTTAGATTCCTCCATTTGGGTTCCCAACATGGATGATGTTAGATATCTAATTGGAATAGTCTATTAGTTGAATGAAACCAATTTTAAGAAATTTTATAGCTCTTTTTTAACTAAGAGGGCTACGTTCAGGTGTGTATTTCAAAGCTTTTGATTAATAAGTATTACATTATTATGAACAATGAGATGATGCACAAAAAAATATGGATCAAGTCCTGACATATCATAATAACACCAAACAAATATATTGATAAATTGTTTTAGAAAACCAATAGGAATTTCTCTTTCCTTAGAAGTTAAAGTGGATTCAAGCTTCATTATCATAGGTTGGTCTTCAATGATGATGTTAGCATCAGAATTTTATTTGAAAAATGATGGAGACTGATCCTATAAATATGTTGGAGGACAAGTTAGTTGATACTCTTCTATTAATTGGAAGATGTTTAGGAAATCTACAAATAGTTTGTCACAAGCCTTCTTCTCTTCAGGACTAAGGGAATCATTGAATGCGAGAAGATGTGTAGGTTAGTAGCATATTATTTATATTATTGTTATTAAATTTGATTTAGTGAGTTCACTTGTTCTTAAAAAGGCTAAATTATTGAGTTTAACTTGAAACCTTTCTTATAGTCTCCTGATGGCATGTGAGCTCAAATTTACATTTATTCAATAATGGTTTCATCATTTTGAAAAGTGTCAAAGGAGGGTTATATATACACATAATAGTTTCAAACTTTATCAATTTATGATTCTTTATCTCTTATAAGAACCCATCGAGTCTCAATCTCTCTAAGTGCACACCCTAAGGGGTGTACCAAGAAAGGGGTAGGTAGAGCATTGGTGTTTTTCAGGATTATTGTCCCCTATACCACCACTTAATATCAATCCAACAATCTCCTCGACACTTCCCTAATCCTTGTATCCTATCTTGCAAAGTCATCTAATCATTTACTGCCTTCATTATCCCTTTCTTAAACTTAAAATATTTTTGATGGTTTATGTTACACTGTTGGCCCCACCGACCCTATATTCAAATTGATAAAACACATTAAGGGTCCGGGTCATCCCTTAACTGACCTAGACTAAGACCTAATTTATTTTTATCAATAATGATACAGAGTCAATTGGGTTGACCCTATTAGTTGAAATTTTAAAAAGGTTTAGGGTTAGATTCAACTATATATACACATCCATTTCTATCATTTAGAGAGAATAAAAGAAAAAGAATAATATATTGCACATTTGCTTATCCACCATTCTACTTGAGGAGCATATATTAGGTTTTCAATACTTTCCTTAAAGATATGGATCTTGTATTGTTGAGAAGTATTGTGGATGCATAGAGAAGTTATGTGTCCTAGAGTTGACTTATCCTTATTATCCTTACATACCAAAAAAACCTCTTGCAAAGCATCTTGGCCAAAAGGAGAGATTGAGGCTTGATAGATTCATCTTCAAAGGTAAGTATTCCTGAATTTGTTCTTCTGTTATAAGAGTAGATATATTTGCATTTGTACTTCTCTCCCATGCATTAAGATTTCTTATATATTTATGTGATTATATATCTTCTATGCATGTTTATTTTTTATGTTTATTAACCCCACTTTGTGTCATAATATATGGTGAGCACTAGATTATATTTTTTTACTTTATTTATTATTTACTTTGTGAATATGAAAACATAGGACCTAGCTAGGGTTATTGCATAGTGTTTCTTAAATAGAGGATTTAGAACCTTCTCTAGTAATATTATTGTGGTAAGAGATCCATTAGTTAGGTCTAGTAGACCCATATTGGTCATGAACCTAAATATCTAATGTATCAACAATCAAAAGTGTAAGTAGGATTTATCTTGTCTGAATAAGAATTGATTAATAGATCAACTGCATTTCCCTTTGTATACATTTTGTTGAACCCGATGTGAATCAAACCCTTGTAGGTTTTCTTTCACGCTTTCATTTTATCATCATATTATATATTTATATCATTTTAGTAGTGTATCAAACAAATCAATATAGTTATAAAGATATGTGTGTAGTTTTATAACATAGTTGCTCCAAGATGACTATTATATTTGTGTACATCTTCTCCAAATAAAAGTAATCGATTCGACCAATTTGGCACAGTTCTCTTTTTTAGTTCTAGATTTGTATACATAGTCAAATTAGTCAAATCTATTCATAATTTTATTCTTTCATCATATAGGTCTGCCAACATAGCTAAACCAATAGATTCTATTCATAAATTTTTACGATGCATAGGTTTTGCAAACTCTATTGAGCCAATCGACTCTTTTAGTAAAATTATTGAATTAACATTTGAATATCACAACATAAAAGTTTTAAATACAAACATCTTCAAGCCCAAAAAGGTTCATTCTTAATCTCTTTATCATTTTATCTCTTCCTTTTTAGTATAATTTTCATAAGTTTGTAGTCTATAAAATTGCATCCCTATAACCAATTGGGTCAACTAGTTAAACATAATTCTATAGCTTATCTTATATCTAGAAGACACAGTCAACCTATTTGAATATGTTATTATATAACTTGATTCTATAGATTAGTAGTGACCCAATTGACTCTGTTTTACACTATTTCCATATAGTGTCACCTAAACTAACTCTGTACTCTTCATAATCAAGGAATTAACCTTTTTTTAGTAATTAATTCACCTTTCCTTTCAGTTGCTTACATGATTAGAGTAACACACATAGATTAATTAGGTGGTTTCTCAAATTAACAATTTAGTCACACTATTGTTCTCTTTTAAACACACTTCCAAATCAATTTACATTCAAAAAGCATTAAACATTTGTCTTCCCAAGGTCTACCTACTTGTATTTTATCACCAAAGGGGAAATCAACTTGGTTTTTTGGCCAAGTTTAAATAGGTGGTTGGTGATATATATTTTCAAAGAAATTGACACCCTTATCACTATGGGATTGTGAAATGAGAGGGTAGGCCCCAATAAAAATCCAATACCATCATCAATACAAATCCCTTTCATCCTAAACTTCCTAAAACTAGCCTTAGATTGATTTTTAAGTTCCTCATTACAACCAACTCCCTATAACATTAAATTTAAACTTAATTATAACTTAATAACACTTAGGAATGACCAATTAGTTATCATTTACTTTTAATTTAGTGCTTGTTATTTATTCTTTGTATATTGTATTGAACAACTTTCATTAGCCAATGTTGGTGCAAGGTTTGTGTTGTGTGTTCCAATTGGATCGATCACATTAATCCAATTGCTTGTGTGATTAATTTAATTTAATTTGATATTATCTTTAGAAACTTTTCTCTATTTGAAAAAAATATTATTTTTATCGACACAATCTCTTATAGAATATTTAGCCTATCTACTTGTAGTACATAGTTGACTTATCCGACTATGTCTCTTTATCCCCCTATTCAGTCCCTTATCTAAGTAGTACATATTTGAAATATTTGATTGTGTCTTCTTATTTCTTGTCCTATTCCCTATTTAGTACTACATAATCACTTTATACGACTATGTTCTCTTTTTCTCTATTCTGTTCCCTAGTTAATAGAACACAATCAACCATTTTGATTTTGTATCCTATTTTTTGACCTTTATTTTCATTACCTTTTTAGCCTCCTTTTCTCATAATGAATTTCTTATTTGAGGATAATAAAAATTTAAATCCAAAAAACATGATGAACCTTACCCATACCAATGGGTTTCCAAAAAAATAGCTCTTGGCTTCCACTTTAGATGAAAGTAATGTGCATATTTCCACTTACATTACTAATTATGAGACTCCTCCTCATTCATCATTAGTTTGTAATTTTATTTTATCTTTAGAAGATGAGACTGAATTAGAGTACACACATGAAATGCTCTTCTTCATCAATGAATTTACTCAACATAGAGGAATGGACCCTTTAAATATATATAATCTAATAACAAGTGATCAAGTAGAAGAACCTCTTTTACCCTCATCTACATTCTCTCATGAATTTAGGGGTGACACTTTTTTGGCTTCTCAACATTTCCCTTTTATTTTGAGTCATTCATACACCATGACCTCTTCTTTTATGACCTCTTCAACCTCTATGCCAAGTATCTCCACTAACATGGCAGGTTCAACATCTAGTGGAACTTTTCCAAAGACCATCCTGCTCAATCATGCCACTAGTACACCATTTGATACTAATGATATCATGTTAATACTACTTATTTTTATTCCAATGATAATCCTTCCACTAGTACATATTTTACTACACATTCTAATCATGTTAATAATGCTTCTTTTTCTTCCAATGCTTCTCATGCCACTAGTGCCATGCATGCCACTACTCATAGTGTAACCCAAGCCACCAAAACCAATACCAATACTTTGCATGCCACAAAAATTAGTCAAAATATTTCCCAAACCCATAAAATCTTATTGAAAACACTCAATCAAATAAAAAAAATTCAAACCAATAATGCCAATCAAATGATGCAGATGCAAAATCATCTCATTCACCTTCAAAATCAATCTCAATGGGTTCCTTAGGGAGCACAAAATCCTAATGTCCCCAACCCCTCTTAGGGATTCCCATGGTAACCTCATTCATCAACCACCCCTCATTAATAAAATGATCAAACATATCTAGAATGAACCTATTAGACCTCAAATTTCCAATATCAACATACAAGATATCACACATACCATCATTTATAATGGGTCCACTGATCCCACATTACATTTAAAAACATTTGGTAATATTTATAAAGATTGGGTCAAACTTAATACCTTTGTTGTTACCAAGTTATTAACTAAAACACTCTATGGAGATGATTTATATTGGTATAATAAACTTAAATCCCATTCTATCACTAACTTAGAATATCTGGTTAACTCCCTCAGACAAGAGTTTCAAACCAGTGACCTCCCAAAAAATACCTTAGCTCACTTTATCGATTGTAATCAAATTAAAAATTAAATGACACAAGCTTTCATAAAATGATGGAAAATCTTGTATAATAGATGTGAGCATAACATGGTAGATGATAATCTCTTTCATTTATTCACTAATGCTCTTTACCCTAAGTTGTAATATCAGGTTAAGACTCTCTCTCCAAGAACTTTGGAATAAGCCCTCGACCAAGCTAAGCACCAAGTTTTTCTCATGCCTCAATTTGAACCATCCCAACTTCCTATGGGTACTCACATTCTCATTGAAAACAAAAAACTTCATGCTATTAATGATGGTATCACTAATACTTATGACACTATTCACAACAATCAAGCTATTTCTCCCAAGAATGTTGTGTAGCATGATCCACCTCCAAACAACACCCCTAATCTTACATTTTCCCAAATAAACAACATTAATGTCTACAAACCATTATCCTTATCCAAGATTCAAACATGTCTTCGAAGGCCTCTACCAAGAGATATTGATCCCACTCATCTTATGAAATCATGGTATGATCTGAATAAATTTTGTTGGTTTCATGGAAGTTGAGGCCACTCTCATGAGACTTATAGACAATTACATAATCTATTTATGGATTTTATTCTTGGCCAAAACTTTGATCATGAATCACTCATTCACACACCAACAAGTATATGACATAGCCTTTAAATCTCATGAAACACAAAATAAAAAGCAGGATTTAAACCAAGATAATGCTCATCTTTCCATATATAAATATCCTCTTCCTAATCATCAAGATATCCATGGCAAGCCTACTCCTTCCATAAATAATGTTGAAATTCTTATAGACCTCACTACCAAAGAAAACATGGTAAATATGACTAATATGCATAGGTTAGTTGATTTTATTGATTATACTCTAACACACACACACACCAAACCTAAAAAATATTTTATCATCCAAGACTCTTTTACATATCATCTCACAAATTTGGGGCAAGAAGACCTTATATCTTTTCAAGAACCACATCTAACATCTCAACTAGATAACACCTCTCACACTATCTCTATCATTCCTCCAACATCTTCATACATTGATAATATACCCCAACCTTATAATAGTATTTATTTAACTCAATCACAATAAATACCTAAATAAAGTATCCCACCATCTAAATACAATCAACCTATTTATCCTTAAACTAAACCAACTACATCTTACCAACACAAGTTTGATTACATGTCCAATCTTCCTTCCTAGGAGATCCTACAACATTATGACCCTCTCTCTAGAAATACCCACATGGGTTATGATGAATGGGAGCCTGTAGTGGAACTTTATCATCTCCCATCTCAAATTAATTTTTTAAAACTCATTTAAACTTCCTCCCCATCATCATAATCATCTAAGGCAATTATTATTTGAATTGAACATCCCTCATCCTCCCCTATCAGGATGCAAAGTTACCTTTTTTGGGTCTAAATATAGTACATTAAAATAATTCAAAGAGATGTATATACATGTTTATGAAATAATGGAAACCTCTCTTTACCTTAAATTTCATATCACATCTATGATTCTAGATGATATTATGCTTTGTGCAGATGATCCTCCACTATTTATTATCATCCATATTAGTGATATCCAAGTTAATCATGCCTTGATTGATGAGGGTTATGGTAATTACATTGATTCCCTAAATTTCATTAAAAATATTGGATACTTTAAGAGCAATATCAAGTCCACACATAGTACATGTCAAGGTTATGATAAAAGGCAAATACATCCTTTAAGTTTCATGTGACTTCCTATTATAGTCCCTCCTATCACTATTTACATGGAAGTTATGATATTTAACTTTCCCCTCTCTTATAACATCTTGCTTGGTAGACCTTGGACTCATCCCATGAGGTTTTTCACCTCATGATCCTACTAATGCATCAAATTCCCTAATAATGGTGATATTTACAAGATTCAAGGAGATACAAACCCTTAGAATTTTGAACAATTCCAAGAATGCAGTGTCTTTAAAATTCATACCCTTGAAGCCTTACATAGTATCCCATTTAAGTAATATCAATGTTTTAATTATCTTTTAAATTTTACCTGAGATTATAATGGTCACCCCGAATTCATCAGGAACATACCACCTAACCTCCTTGATTTTTATGATGATGAGCTATATGAGATCAGCCTCAAGATCAAGACTTTAGATCTATGCCCTCATCTCATCACCCAAATTCCATTTTACTTAAAGTCACACTCTTATAAAATTCCTATCAATGACATACATATGCTATTAAACAAGACTAGACATTCTATTCATCATAAGGTTATGTCAAAAAGATCATACCTACCTATACCATTGACTTGCATACACCCAATTATGATGATGGTTATACTTTAGATGATCCATTTCTAAGAGGACTTGTTTAAGCTAAAGATTCCAAGATTATTAGATATCACACATCTTTATTTCATCCTTTTCATTCATCTTATTATGTTCCTTATTTCATAATGCCTAATTCTAGTATTCTTCCTATTTTTTGTAGGGTAGAGATGGAGTGATTGCATGCTACACCTCTAATTTTAATAAATACTCTTATAATCATGCTCATGGATCATGCTATGACCACTCCTTAAAATTTTTATAGATACCATGATCCTTCTAGCTTAGTTTCCTAGAGATGCTAGCTACTCCTAGTAAGCCTTCTTCATGCCTTACTTCACCCTCAGTTGAGCCTAGTCTAGTTTCTACTCTCGCTCTACCTTTAACTAAGCCACATCTTATATTTGATTCTTCTTTACCTTAAAATAAGACTATCCTAGTCTCTATACCAACCCCACCTTCCCTTGGTGATGGCCTCCTTCATGTATCATAGCTTGATCCCTTGCCCACTTAATGGACCAATCAACCTTATTGTAATATTCATAAAGTTATCGATCATTGGATGAAATACTACCAGTTATATAAGCCTTCCCCAACTTTCTCTTCTACTTATTCTATTAGTAGACCCCAAAATTTTACTAAAAAGTGTATATGTTTCTTCCATGGAAAAAAATATCATTCTTCCACCCATTTTTAAAATCTTCAATAATATATTGACACATTATATCCTACCCTTTCGCAGCCAAAATACAAGGCTATACTTCCTCCCAAGTTATTACTCAAGTATATACCAAAATATGGAGAGGTATACTATATTTGACACCTTCATGATTACCTTAACATGATTCCTATTCCCATTATTATTCTTCTCATAGTTCACCCATGTAATAAGGCTCCTCCTTCACCTATGGTTCCTTATTAACTTATGTCTTCTTCCCTAGCTATGGTGCCTTCTCCACCAATGATTCCACCTTCTTGTCCTACTTATACCATTCCTATTCTAGCATATATTCACATCCTTGGGTCTTCTACGCATGAGATACCTCATGAGCATGATCCTTCATCTATGCTTATATTTTATATGAGGAGATTAAATGAGAGGTCTTTTCACAACTTTCCCTATGGATAGATGAGACTCTAGCTTCTATTAGGATTTGGCTTCATAGATATATTTTAGATGTCATAAAAAATATTTATGGACAAATTTATTAGTATTTGTGAACACAACATGGTGTTCTCTCACATTCTTCATTATGATTTTGGATTGGACTTGTAATCTAGTTTTATATATCTTATATCATTTGATTATGTGTCAAATTTAGTTTTACTTATTTATTTCACATGGGTCATTATATTATGCATTTTGTGTTGTATACGGTTTCATTTTATTTCATCTTTTCTTATGGACTATTTTCATTTCTTTCCATGATTACATGCTTATATTTATGAGTTCATTTCTTTTCATGTATATCTTTGTCTTTTCTAATGATTATTTGCTACCTTATCTAGAAAAACTTAGATAATTATTATTGTGACTTGGTTATACAAACCTTGCTCCCCTTAGTAATCATTGTTTACCATGTGATCAGTTAGCAAATAAGTCATCTCATTATATGTTAGGGGTGGAGCTAAAAGCTTCACCTTGTTGCAAACATGGAGGATGCTGAGTATGCAGTCATCAGTGTCGGTAGGATCACTGACATTGGTTAGTGGACAGTGCAGAAGGAAACTGACCTCGATAGTAGTCGATCGATGTCGGTCACCTCCAGTCAGACAGGGACCAATGTTGGTCACCTGTGCGGTTCCAAAACTACTATTGACAAATAGTCAGTTAGTTGAACAGAGAGTTTGCATGATAAAGACTACTTCAAGTCTTGAGCCACTTGTCTAAATTAGTGTATGCATGAGATCTACATAATAGACTCATGGGCTGTATTTTTAAGTGTAGAACTTGGAGAGTTCTTCCCATGGTAGAATCAAGTAGGATTCTTCATGTATGTAATATCAGGTTTGATATGCAGGGTGTTGTAGGATCATGGTGGAGATCTACATGTGATAAGTGAGATTAGGTTGGTCTGTAGGGGTGTGTGTATGCGAGGGTCAAAAGGAGATAGGTGGGGGAGCAAGATCCAAGGTGACAACAATACATCAAGGAGTAAGATCATGGTGAGATCTACTTGGAGTACCGGTTCGTACTCGGTGGTACTGGCAGTACAATGAGGTGAACAATAGCTTGTGTTAGCTGTGTGTTGTGACCTATTGAGATAAGATTACTCTTGAGGGAAGATTACTGTAAGCCCACAAAGTGGAAGAAAGAGTGTGATCTCTTTGTTGTAATTTCCTTCTAACTGAGTTGAATACAATTGTGTGTTGCCTCTCATATTCTGTGCTATTTCTCATTGATAGTTATTTTGTTTTCTAGCTTAAGTTGCTTATACAATGGTAATCATGTGTGCTCTTAATTCTGACAAGTTGTGTCAGAGCTTTGGGGAACCTATGTCCTATCATTATAATCCTATTTTAATGATCTACTTTGGAGCTCCCTTTATTCCCTTATCTCCTTTTGCATACTAAGCATACATACATTTGAGAATTAAGAGAACATACTAGTTCATAGGTAAGCCTAAATGTTTAGTAAATCATATATTTGGATATTTATCTCCCTTTAGCCAAAATCTAAAAGCTCATTTGTGCATATCACTTCTATCACTCATGTTGGTTATTCAAAATCCATATGGAGGACTCTTAAAATCCAAATCATTTAAATAAAAGGCAATGATATAAAAGGTAACATACAAATTTTAAAAGTCAAATCACACTAAAAGAGGTGATTCATAACACATCTCCTTTTTCTAATTGAAGCTCAAACTCCATAGTTGACCTCATGATAGAGTTAAGGTACATTAGGCTGTGGTACACCAATAGATTAGAAAGGGAGAATTAATTTTGTTTTTAGTGCTACCTAATTTCGCACACAAGTACCCAATCTTCATGTAAGAGGTCCTAAGGAATGGGAAACATATTGTGGGAAGGTAAGTCCATTTTACTTTTCTTATTCATATTGTAGCCTAAATTTTATATTCAATACCTATTACTAATTTAAGTAATAAAAACCCAAAATCTAAACACACAAGTAGGAGGGGATAAAAGAGACAATCATCTGAATAAGAACACTCTTACCATAAATTTACCTCTTTTTAGCTCCTCTTCAAGATTATCCAATGGATGTTTGATGAAATTTTTAAGATTGTTGGATTGCTTACTTGATTGTGATAATGGCTTCCAATGGATGATTGAGCTTGATAGTGGCTTTGGATGGATGCAAGGAAGATGATAATGGCAACAAGATAGTAAGTAGGCTTCAATAATTCTAATTAGTTTGAAGGAGGGGGTGAGCTTGGTTATATAGGCATGGAGGGAGAAATTAATTGCTAAAATTAAAATTTTGAGCCATTGAAATCAATGGCTAGGGATTTTCCATGGAATTTTTAATTCCATGAAGATCTCTAGAATAGAAAACTATAGAGAAAATGGGGATAAAGAGGAGGATATTTATAAAATACTCTAATTATAGACATATCCTATTAGGGTTTAGGGGTTTAGGAGAGGATAAAATAGGGTGGTAGTTGGGTAGGTAGATTATTTTATATTTTTAAATTGGCTAATGGTTTAGGGAGTAGGTTAGTGGGTAAATAAGTATTGTTAGGGGATTAATGAAGGGATTAATTGACTATGGGATGGGGTAAGGTTTTTAGAATGTAGGAAAGGGGATATGAAAAATGGGATATTAGTTAAATTAGCTAGAAAATGTAGGTATAGGTTAAATTAGCAAAAAATAGCATAATTAGTGGGATGAGAAGATTTTAGTGCATACATTTTCCCCCTCTTTGAAATGGAATTATGGGTGGAATGAGGTGGAAGGAATAATGGTATTTCAAAGAAGAACCATAATTTTAGATGGTGTTAAAAATGAGTTATTAGGTATGATTCCCCCTCGAGGGAGCATGTAGGGTGAACTGACTTGAATGGTCACTCAAATAAAAATCTTGGGGGTGGGATAAGACTAGGAGAATAATATGGGGTGGGACACCCCAAGACATAGCTATGGTTTTGGATGCCCTAACTATAAATGGGATAAAATATCTTAATTGTGATGGGTTTTAGACAAATGACTAATGTCTAGAAATGATGTGTTTGATAGGGTGAAATTGATTGACATGATATGGGTTAAAGCTAGTGATACATTTTGTAGTAAGGAAACATGCTAGGGAAGGCTTGAAAATCGATAGAGGAGATAAAAGTTTTAGAGTGATGATAAGGAGATATTTCATATATGATTTGTAGCTTAAAAATGACATGTGATTGTGGAGTGATGAGTTCAAGGATGGGATGAGAATGAGATGAATGGTGGCTAAGTTATCTCTAGGCATAAGAGTGAGACCAGGTGTTACCTTCATAAGCTTAAGAGACCTTAGATTGATGTAGTTCTGATGCAAGACTAAGAATGGACAATGGGGATATGTAAAATCCAAGCCCTAAATGATGAGAGAGATGATTAGAAAGGATTATGGGGAGTATCAGATGATTTTGATGAAACTAGATGTGAGAGATATTATTAAAGGGATTGTTAGGGGTGTAAGGTGGGTTAAAATAGGACAAAAGAGTCAAAATATTCATTTGAGTATTTTATCTTTAGTGAAACTGAGCTCTAATCTAAAACCATGGGCTGGCTTCCTTGAGCTTCCCATTGTGGCAAACAAGTATGGGAGTTCTAGAGGGTGCCAAAGGCTAAACCATTGATGAGTGCTTGATCATTATCTTAGTCATTTTATTATTTTTTTGTCAAATTTTAGATAGATTTTTATATAATTTGGTAGAAAAGGATGCCAACCAAGTCACCTTAATAATACCATGATTGATGGTAATGCCCTCAATCATGACATTGTTATAATGACTTGTGACATTATAGGAAGACTTATGGTATTACAATACCATGAGTCTAGAGTCATAACATTCGAATACCATGATTTTAGAATAATGATATTATAATAACATGACTATCAAGTTACAATTTTTCAATATCATGAGTTAGTGAGTCATGGTTTTACTTGACCAAAAGGTCAAGCAAAATCATGAGTTGTGATTGGTGACTTTGTCAAAGATGTGATTGGGGGTATAGTAATGAATTACAATTTTGTCATGATTATAAAAAATGGATAAGGATTAGTTAGATGATTGGGAGGGTTAGTTAGATAATTATGATGGTTGTTTAGTTAGGTAGTTAGATAATTAGGTGGATTAGGTAGGATAGAGGAGGTGATAAGATAGTTAGGATGGTAGGGGATTGGTTAAGTTTGTGGGTTAGATAATATTATCAAGATGGGGATTAAGTGAAGGTGTGATAAGTGTAGGGTAATATAATTAAGGGGGATGAGAGGAGTTAATTAAATATTTATTGGATGGGGAAGAGGGGTTTAATTAATTGGAAGCAATAGGATGGGAGGGGAGGTAGGTAGGGGTTGATGGGAGTAAGGAAGGAAAAATTAGGATAGGTGCATGTTGGGGGTCTATGGGATCAGGGATGCATTGAGATAGGATTAGGGGGAGGTTTTTCAAGATCCATTAGGATTGATTGGGTTGTTGAGGGGGATGAGGATAATTTAGTTGATTTGTGATAGGAGAGGTGATTGATGGTATATATTTAGTGATAGGTTGATGACTAGTACAAGAGGACTTGGGATTGATAGCATCCCAATTGAGGCATTTTATGGTGATCCATGAGATGAATTTACTAACAGAGATTAAGTTTGGAGTTTTAGAGTTGGTGGGGTTACATGATGTGGTGATAATACTATTGATACACATTGATCATGTATTGATTACTGCATTACTATAGCACTGACACTTAGAGACCATTACATTCTATTTTATCATAGGTGAGATGATGGTCACCTTAGAGGATGTATATCAAATATTGCATTTTATGATGTAGGGTGACATGATATATTAGAGATCACATACCCTTGAAACAACACTACAGAGACTGGTCACAGGTTTACAAGTAGACATGCATGATAGGCATATAGATGTTGATTGATCTTTACATGAGGGGATGATTGATAGGCTAACTTTGGTTGTGATGTCTCTTGTAACTAGAATACTAATGCTAGACAAGAGTGACCAGTGGTTACATTTGGGCCTTGAAGATGTGGTTGATATGGTCTAGGACTTTAGAGTGTTTGCTTTGGGACCTATTATTTTGGTGCATTTATACAAAAAGCTAACCCTGGGTGCTTATAGAGGAGTGGTGAGCTTTGAACCTTATATGATTCTATAGGTATAGATTTGGGAGCACATTACCATCTAAAAAAAACACTAGGGATTTTAGTAGCTCAGTAGCTTGACCAACTAATGATTTTTGGTTGGTTTATTCTACTAGGAGTTCAGAGGGGGGATGCAAGTGAGTTGAGATTCTATTGTGATGCATTTGATAGCTTGCAACTTGAGCACATCACTTTGATACCCTATAAGGGATTTTAATTTAGTTGGGATGATGAGGCCATAGTGACCCAATACATGTTGATGGAGTGTTACTTGATGGGTTAGAGAGACTTGGTGATAGAGCACTACAAGCTAGATCATGTATAGTGTTAGTTTGGATTTATATAGGTTGTGCATAGAGAGGATCACCTATTCAATCAAAATAAGCAAGAGAGGCCTTAGTGGGGGAGGCTAGTATATATGATTAAGGCTCACATAGATTATGAGGGTATTTCCCCAGTACCTTAGGACTTTTAGATGTATATTCTTGATCCCAATGTCTAAGGGTTGTGGTTAAACATGAGGTGGTGAGAAAAGTGATAAAAGCACAAGATAAGATATGGAGATAGATGAGATAGGTACTTGTATAGGATGGTTAAGATGGACATGATATCATGGATGTAGATGGAGGGGATGGTGATTAGATGATGGTATCAAGATAAGTTGGGTCTTAGGTTCAAGCCAAGGTATAGGTTGGTATGAAAGTATAGCCACAAGTACAACCATAGGTTAGAGGTAGTGGTATATAGATATAGGTACCGGGTAAACCCTAGGTACATACATAGGATAGGGTTAACACATAAGCTAGTGGGAGTGGTAGTGGAGATGGTGTAAGGCCCTCATAGTAGCCATTGTCAGAAAGTGAGTAGGCATTACTAGCTTGATTATAAATAGAGATCTATGTTTACCTATTAAATATTGTTGGGATTACATGGGAGAGGGATCATCTATAGGTTAGTTATTAGCTGTGATAGTGTAGAGAGATGGGTAGATAACCCCAATATAGGCATAGGTAACTAGGTTACAAGGATAGGTTAGTGCTTTACAGGCCCATGTAGCATAAAGAGATGGGAAATTAACATAGGATTAGACTCAGATGATAGGGTTGTAGGCATAGCTCATGGTATTTTAGGCATAGATATCCACCCTATAAGGCCAAATCTAAAGTAGGGATGCCTAGATTATAAGTTTCTAGGGCCAATTTGCATAGATGCATGGTCATATTCACACCATGATAGGAGAGGTGGAGATGGCCAAAAGGGCCAAGGAAGAGGGTGATCAAGTGATGGATGGGTGTGGGATGGTAGAAGTGATGAAGAACATTCTGAGATTGTCTTGTGAGGCATAGTATTATAGGATGCTTTATGAGGTAGCAGTGTTAATTGAGTGGTGTAAACCTTATTTTTAGGCCAATTCATCATAGTTAGTGCATCAGCCTTCTAGAGGACCACCAGGGCCACCAAGACCATAGCCATGATACATGGTGTATATATGTATAGAGATTTTTTTTACTATAGATCATTATTTCCCCATGGGACCATGTATTGTCTTTGATTTGTTTTTGACATGGACTCCATGTAGACTATTGATATTATCTATATATATGATAAGATGTTTAGATGATGTATGATGATGGAGTTATGTATGTATGGATTTGTGTATGGGTTAGATGAGAGATTTAATATGATGTAATGGATTTATTATTTTATATGTATAATGACATGATAAATGTGATATGGATTTGTCTACAGGCTGATAATGATGTGATTGACATAATGTAATAGAAATGAATGTGTTAATAGAATATTGATCCCCTTTGTAATTCATTAAATCTCACATGTTTAGGTAGGAATCCTCCTACACCATGGGGGGTAGGATAATGATGGGATGGGAGATGATTAGGTTTTCTTTAGGATAGAGATAGGTTAGATGGGATGGGGATAGTTGGGATATTTCAAGGGATAGGTGATGATTTTGGAAGCCATGGAGAGTGTTTGTAATCTATTTTAATGTTTCACCATTTAGTCATGTGATAGTGACATGAGAAGTCAAAGATACATCAAAATAGGTGCATGGTGGAACTCCATTTAAAGAATGTTCTTACTTAAGTAGATTAATAGGGGTCACCAATACCATCCTTATTCCCATAAAAAGTTAACAGAATAAAATATATACAAACTACTAACAAAATATGATTGAATAAATAAGACATTAATATTACATGATTATAAAATAAACACACAAGACAATCATATAATAACATAGACCAAAATAAGGATATTATCAAGGCTATATAAATGGGTAATGATGTGATTATATATAATGGGCCTAGTGATGAATAGGGTTTATGTACATGAGGTATGCAGTGCCCAAAAATTTATTATATGTCAGAACAAGATTCCAACCAATTATAAAAGTAATAAAAAATGGGGGTTAAGATGATCCTTCAAGATTCAGTGTCATAATGTATACTTAAACCCCAAAGTAAAAAACCTATGTTTGAACCTTCCATAATGACAATGTTAGTGGGAAGGTGTGTACCACGGAATTAGAAAAAACAAGGGACAAATGGAGATGAAATTTGTCTTGAGTCTAAAAGGAGACATTCTTGTTAGAGAGGATTTGATGGGGTGATAAGATAGGGGATAGTAATAAGGATTTGGTGGGACATATATATGATGGTTATGGATGAAAGGCTCTAGAGGACTTCCCTAAAAAACATCCTCATTACTCAACAATCAATTTTGCCTACCTTGTGATGAAACATTTATCTCATGTTACTTTATAATAACCTATGATGGATGCCCACTATTAAGACTAGGGTCAGGAATAAGTTAGTTTACCATGATGTCAAGAACTTGTTTTCATCATGATACTTGCCCAAGGTGCCAAAAGATTGGTTCTCACCATTGGATGGATTTTTTTGTTTAACTAATTTAGACTATTGGGGAGGTGTGATGGCGATAAGATGATGGAGTGGGAAAGAATATACTCCCAAGATTTGGGACTTATAGATGGAGGATGATACAACCTATTAGGTGTAGAAATGATTTAGATGCATGATATTCATTAGATCATCTAGTTCTTCACCATCTAATGTGGCTAATTTATAAGCTCCTAAACCAAATTTGGAAACTATGATATATGGTCCTATCTAATTAGCTTAAAATTTACCCTTCTTGTCCTTGTCAGCATTAGTATTTTTCTAATTCTCCTTCAGAACTAGGTCATTGAACTTGAATTATCTAAACTAGATCTTCTTACGATGTTGGACTTTCAATCTATTCTGATATGCTCACAAGTGATCAAGGGAATTTTGATGTTTTTAATCAATAATATCCAAGTCTTGTAGGCATTCTTGTCTACAATTATGGTCAATGATAATGCCCCTTAATGAGATTCAAAGGGAGGGGAGCTCTACTTCCACTGGAAGGATTGATTTTATCCCATATACCAAGGAATACAAATTAGCCTTAGTAGGTGTGTGAACACTTGTGTGATAAGACCAAAGAGATGGATATAGTTGCAAGTGTCAATTCCTTACTACCTAATTAATAGTTTTCTTGAAGATCTTGATGAGGGTCTTGTTTGTTGCCTCAACTTGTCCATTCCCTTAGGGGTAATAAGGAGAGGATAAATGATGCTTGATGTGATATCATTGACATAAGGCCTCAGCTTATTTATTTTTAAATGATTTTACATTATAAAAAATTATGTTGGTAGGGATGCTAAAGTAGAAAATGATTTGATTGAGGATTAATTTATAAATTTAGAGGCCCGTAATATATGTGAGTGGAATTACCTCTACCCATTTAGTGAATTACTCTATTGTTGTAATGATAAATTTATGGCCATTTGAAGATGTAAGATTAATCTTTCCAATAAAATTGAGGCCCCATATATAAAATAGCCATGGACTAATTATGGTCTATAATTCTTGTGCAAGTGTATGAATAAGATTCACATGGTTTTGGCAAGTGACACACTTCCACATGTACTTACATGAGTCTTGTTCTATGGTTGGACAACAATATCTATTCTAGAGCAATTTCTTGGCCAAGCCAATTCCATTGATATGATCACCACAAATACCATCATGAACCTCCTTGATCATGTGATAGGCCTCCTTCGATATCAAACATCTTTAAAAATTCCCATCATAGCCTCTATGATAAAGCATGATACCAAGGATTGTGTAATGTGATGTGTGGTGGATGAAGGATTTTCATTGGTGGTGATTAAGGTTAGGTGGTAGGATGTTATCATGGAGGTACCTATAGATGTCATGGTACCATGAAAGACTAAGATCAGTGATTGTGTAAATTTGGAAAGGATTCATAGATTGATGTGTTGGGAGAATCAATTATTCTATTAAAAAATTTCCTTATAAAATGTCTTCAGTGATGTCAATAAGAGAGCCAATGGTGAACATTGAGTCAACTAATTTATTAATCCCTCTTGGTACTTACTCAAAGGTGATAATTTGAAAATTCTATTTTAATTAATCAACCAATTGCTTATAAGGGAGTAAATTCTCATTATTTATGAAGAACTAATCATTAAAATGCTTGATTATAAGTTATGAGTCAGTAAATACTTGTCAATGCTAGATATTCCACTAGATGGCTAGATGAAGGCTAGCTATCAAAGTCTCATACTCAGAAATATTTTTTGTGCATGGGAAGGTGAGACAAAAATCTTTGGGAATAATGTCACTTTATGGGGTGATGAGGAGGATGCTTGCCCTTGATCCATACAATGAGCCATCAAAATATAATTTCTAGTTACTTGATTTTGAAGTAGTCATTATAGACTCATCTAGGAAGATTGTTATAAGAGGTTCAGTCACTTCAAGAGGTGCTTTAGCTAATTGATTGACTATGACTTTTCATTTAATGGCCTTTTTTTGACATATTCAATATCAAATTTTCTTAATAACATGATCCATTTGGCCATTTTTCATGTGAGATCTGATTTAGGCAATAAATACTTGAGAGAATCAACCTTGGTGATGAGCTAGAATTGATTATTGAGCATGTAGTGATAGAGATATTATGCGACAAAGACCACGATTAATCATGCCTTTTTTTGAAGTATAGTTTAGCTCATAGGAAATTAGTGTGCAATTGAGATAATATATTATTTTTTCCTTGCCTTGATCATTATGATATACTAGGAAGGCACCTATTATGCACATAGTGGCTTAAATATACAAGAGCAAGGGCCTTCCTGAGACAAGAGGTGATAATACCAATAGTTTTTTCAAATATTATTTTAGATTATTAAAAGCATGTTGGCATTCAGAGTTCCAATTAAAAGTAGTCCCCTTCTTTGAAAGATGGGTGAAGGGGTGAGATTTGTCTACAAGCTAAGAAATAAAGTGTTTGATGGCTTGTAATTTTACCTAAAGAATTATAATTGGATTTAGATTGTGAAGTGGAGGTATTTCCATAATTTCTTTTACTTTGGCTGGGTTTACTTCTATGCCTCTTCTATAAACTATGAACCCCAATAACTTTCCTGAGGTGACACCAAATACACACTTTTTGGGATTCAACCTAACTTTATATTATCATAATTGTTCAAAGATTTATCTTAAGACAACATGGTATTCTAACCTAAGTTGGGAATTCCCCAAAATATCATCCACATAATCTTCAACAATATCATGTATCATGTCATGAAAAATGACTGTCATGGTCCATTGATAAGTTGCACTAGCATTTTTAAGGCTGAAGGGCATGACCTAATATAAAAAGGTCCCCCATGGAGTGATAAAAGTTATTTTGTGTTGATCCTTGAATGCAATTTTAATTTGATTATATCCTAAAAATCCATCCATGAGAGATAAAATTTCATAGCTTTCTATTGAGTCCATGATCATGTCAATATTTGGAAAGGGGAAGTCACCTTTTGGACATGCCTTATTAATATCTCAGAAGTCTATGCAAATTATAATTTGGCCTTGTGACTTAGTCACAAGAACAATATTAGAGTTCCAATCAAAATAATTGATAGGTCAGATGAAGTCAGCTTCCAAGAACTTTTACAAATCCTCCTTAACTAACAAGGCTACTTTGGGGTGCATATTCCATAATTTTTGTTTGATAAATTTAGCATTAGGATGCATGAACAAATGATGTACTACTAAGGAGGGGTCTAGTCCAAGAATATCCACATAACTCCATGAAATATGTCTATGAATTCTTTGAGAAATTCAATGATAACTTCATGTTCCTCAAGTGTTAGGTATGCTACCAATTTAACCATTTTGGGATGTTGTTCAGTCCTAATGTTGACTTATATCACTTCCTCAATAAGAGATAGTGATTGATATTTTAGATAGGGAAGAAATGATATTTTTGGAGAATCTAAAGCAAAATAATCTAGGAGTTATGTATCAATGTCAAAGTACCCTTTTGATTCGAAGCATATGTGTGGGAATTCATCCAAATTTCTAGGAGGTTCTTCTTCTTTAGATTATCATGGGGTTATTTTTTTCCCTAAAATATACAAATTGATAAATATTTATAAAAAATCCTTTATTATGGTCTCTAGAGGGCATAAACTCTCAGGCTCCTAGAAACTCCAAGATTGCTTCATCATTTTGAAAGGTATCAAAAGAGGGCTCCTATTTTTGATCCTAGTCAATGAGTGAAGGGTAGTGGAGAGAGATGTTGATGGTGGAAATGGTAGTGTTGGGGAAGATGTTGGTGGAAATAAGATCCCTAAAGCAACTATAAACCAAACCCATCTTGACTTCTTTATCAGAGAGAGATTACTTGAGGATTAGAGGAGTGTCCAAAATTATATTATTTAGGTCATCATCAAATAGTTTGTACCATAAACCAAGATACTATGGATATTATTGAGCTATGATGGGTTCAAGCCTTCCTTACTCTTATTTCCCTAGTCCTTTCCCTTGATAATTTAGATTTTACATCATCTTCTAGACATGAGGGTATCGTCTACGTGGAGATATAAGGGCCTCATCGTCTGGAGTAAGTCATGAGTCATATAATTCTTCAATACATTCTTTTAATAATAGACCTACACTATACAATTTTTTTGGTCCAAATTGATACTTGATAGGATTGGCCTTCTGCATGGTTGGGGAACCATAACTATGTGGGGAGAGTGGTAAATCACTTACATAAAATGCTTTATATTCATACTCTCCATAGCCTATGGATGTGATTTTAAATTGAGTGACCTTAGGTAGTGAATCTGATGTAGGTACAAGCTAATCTAATGATATATATTGAGCAACTATGAGACTAATAATAGAATTATCTATGCCAAGGTATTGATAGGATGATGAGGATCAGTCCATTTGACATCTACAGAAGTGATCAATTTCTCTAGGGATGGTGAATTTCATACTAAAGTGGGGGAATTTGAGACATTGATGTAAATTAGATGGAACAACTTACATTTCATGAGTCCATAGATGTCTTAGTTGCATATTATAAGGTAGATCAACATCCACAACATGAAGTAGAGTTTGGTGAATTACAGGTCCCATAGTGATGGGAAGGTAAATAGTTCTTGTAGATGGACTTTCATTATCATCATAATCCTTGATCATAATAAAGGTAGGCCCCAAAGATTATTTTGAATACCCTAGTTTCTTCAAGTCTAAATTACATAAATTTAATGTTGATCATCTATCTATGAGAACTCAAGAGATGTGATGGTGGGATATGGATACTTTAATGAAAAATGGATAATTATGGTGGGGGCTAATTGGAAGAATATCCTAGGCACAAAAATTAATTTTATGAGAAGGGGATAGATTCCCCACTAATTCTTAGAATTGATCGGTGTCCAGATCACTAGGGACTTTAAGATCATCCAAAACTTAGTTAAGTATTTCCCAATGTAAAGAAGATGTTTTGAGAAGCTTCATTAATGAAATTTGAGTGAGCATATTCTAAAGTTGTTGAATAATATCATAAGACTTATTGGAATAATTTGAATTTTTCTTATAAATACTCCCCTTTTGATTAGTAGAAGAAGTAGACAAGCCTTTGGGTGGTGCCATAAGAACAACAATTTTACTATGTATGGTGGTGTTTCTATGCTATATTCACTTTCTACATTCAAAGAGAGAAATATGAAACTAAGAGAAATGGTCTAAGGCTTGTATGTACCTAGATGAAGTCGTGCGCACCATTATCCAGATGTCATGAGAACTCCTCTTTGGTTGTGGAGGATGACACCTACAAAAGAAAGAGACTAAGACAAAGAAGGCATTAGATGAGGAGATGGTGGGTTGCCAAGCAAAAGCTTGATCCCAGAAGCAAAAGCTTGAGGGATGTCAACCCACTAATTGATAAAAGTAATGTCTGATAACAGGTAGAATGATAAAATACTAAAATGATTGAAGACTAAAAAGGAAATGGAAGCAAATGCTTACCTAAATGTTGCTGTTGGCCTGGTCACAGTCACCGGCGTTGATGGTCCTACTGGTGTCAGTTGTTAAGGTCTGCCAACGTCGGTTAGTCTGCCGACGTCAGTGGGGGCGTGGTCTCTGAGGCTAGTGTCGATAGGGGCAGTAGTTTGTGGATGAGCTCTAGTCAGGTTTTTGGTCTGTGGACGGGTCTGAGATGGAGTTTGGGCCTTGTTTTTGTGCTATTTGGATGGTAGTCTAGTTTTGGTTAATGGCTTATGCAGAGGTTTGGGTAGAGTTGCAGGGATAATGGACAGAGTGTATGGTCAGGTTAAAGACAGAGGCAATAGGGAGATAGAGAAATAAGGATTCAGGTCTAGTTTGGTTAACCGTATGGTCTGGGGGGATATTACTTGAAAGCAATAACTGAAAACATAATGAAAACATAGACAATATACATACATGTGCCTTGTTGAAGGAGTGCTGCTGATGTGAAGGCCCTATTGCTGGTGAAGAAGACTGATGTTGTTGCTAGTGTAGAAGCCTTGTGAGAGAGAGAGTGAGAGGTATGGTTTAAAGATTGGCCGATTGATTGGCAGAGTGGCGGATGGTTGAAGCGGATGCCCAGATTAAAAATGGGATGCAGAGAGTGAAGATCCACACTCTGAAGGTGGAATGTAGTCTTGAAGGCTATTGACACTGGCAGAACCATCGACATCGGCCAAATACTAACCAACATCGGTAGCAATAGAATGGTGACAGAGGGTAAAATTAGCCTCTGTCCATTCTTTCACACTGTCAGGTCAAAGGGCCATGGTAAAATGGTCGAGAGGGGTCTACATGGATGAGAGGATAGTGGAAGAGAATGAAGTGGGGGTCATAAATGGGTCATAGGGTGGTGAAGAGAATCCAAAGAAGGGCATCCTAGGGTGGTGAGGTGGCAAGGGAGAGAGAATTATTAACTTAAAATAAGATAATTATTTCAAATTAACAAGACATGGGTTAGGAGTGGTTAAGTGGACCAAAGGGGACTAAAAGGGGGAGAAAGGACCAAGGGGTAGACATGATTTCGGTGTCTACATTTGCCTCTTTTTCTCTTGTTGGTTGTTCTGGATGAACTGCAAGACAAAAATAGGAGTTGATTGCCCCAGGTGTGGGATAAGGTAGATTTTGTCTTGTTGGTTGTTCAAGTGAACTGTAAGACAAAAACAGGAGGGTTGGTTACCCCGATTATGGATGAGGTATTCCCCCTCAAAGTGGGAGTCGAGGGAAGGGAACCTAGAATCGGGTGCTGATTTGATAGAGAGTGGATGAAGATGGTGAAGATGGAGTGCAAACGTTGTAAATGTCATGATTGCACGTATACCACTTCCTGAGATGGTCAGGTCAAATTGTCACAGGTTGAGGGTCGAGGAGTGCCAAAATGGAAATAACTGGGCCCCAGCATTTGGTCGTAGCTAATCAGGTTATTCAATCTAGGCTGAAGCTCCAATGGTCATCATGTTTCAGGTATCTTGAGCTCAGGAAGTGCTCCTAAAATATGAAAAAGTCACAAGTAGTGCGGATCAACCAGCTTGCGATCCTATACTTGTGAGAGTCATAAATAGTCTGTGCACAATTTTGCTAACCAGTCGTGAGGTAGCATACATGCAAAGACAACCAAGGCAACATGGTCTTGAAAGTGGTCAAGGTCAGAGGAGATAGGCATGATCTCCAATGGTCATTGGTTAAGGCGGGTCGAGATTGGTTGAATGAATGGATGGACGAAAGAATGTGGCCGAGCTAACCTCAGAATACTGAGTGTTGCCTACATAGCCCTTGTTATTAGGGCCTTAGGCCAATTTAGTTCTCCCTAAAAGGGAGGAAGGGTCAAAGGTAATGGATTGGTCTTGGTTGAGGGTAAGTCATGGTCAAAAGGAAGAAAGAAGGTTTGTCCATCAGAGAGATGAAAAAATGAGGGTGGTCGAGCTAACCCCAGAAGATGTCGTGTCATCTGAGTGCTGCCTACATAGCCCAGATGTGAAGGGCCTTAGGCCAATGTAGTTCTTCCTAAAAGGGAGGAATGAAGTGGTCAATGGTCTGGGTTGAGGTCAAGGCATGGATTGGTTTTGGATGAGGTCAAGTCATGGATTGGTTTTGGACGAGGTCAAGTCATGGATTGGTTTTGGATGAGGTCAA
Source organism: Torreya grandis (assembly GCA_037957365.1). Taxonomy (NCBI): domain Eukaryota; kingdom Viridiplantae; phylum Streptophyta; class Pinopsida; order Cupressales; family Taxaceae; genus Torreya; species Torreya grandis. The sequence continues at coordinate 1,177,148 of JARHVA010002455.1, forward strand.
GGTTCAGTGATGAAGAAAAAAAAAAGGGGGTTTGTCCATCTGAGAGATGAACAAATGGGATGGCTGAGCTAACCCCAGAAGATGTCGTGTCATCTGAGTGCTGCCTACATAGCCCTGGTCTTAGGGCCTTAGACCAATGTAGCTCAAATGAAGAGGCAAAATTGGTCGATGATTGGTTTGGTCATGTGTCGAAATGATGAGGAGAAAAAGATGTTACAGCCTATTCCAAATGGTATATGATGTAGCATTGGTTGAGGGGTCTTTCATCCCTAGCAATTTTCCATATTTATGATGGATGTAAAAAATGAATTGAGGTCTATTTATGCTTCAACAAGTATTGGTTTATGCTTAACATAAATTGTGTCTGGTCGATAGTTTCCACGTGTATTGTTTTCCATAGAAACTATGTGACATGGACTATGATGATGTCATGATGTCATGATGTCAGTTTGAAAATGTTGGGTTGGCTTGGTTGGGTAGAAAAAGGTTTGGTTGAATGTGACAAAAGTGTGAAAGAAAGTAAAAGGCATATTGCTCTTTCATTGACAAGGCCCAGAATGACAGCATAGATAGAGGTTATTAGAACAAAAGCCCCATTTATGCATTATGTCATTGGCCATGGTTGTGCTAGAGAAGTAATCGAATCACTTGACGTTAAGTGAGCTCAAATTCCCTTGAGTATGTTGGGGTGATAGAATGAATTATGTGATATGAGAGGATGGGGTAACCCTTTTTGGTGGCAGGAAGAACCTTGCCCCTTTTATAGGTGACCCAAGAATGACTATAGGCATGTCCATGACTTTATAACTTGCCAGTCATAATAATATATATATATATTTGTGCAGAATGATCGATGCGGGAAGTCCACGTAGGGATGTTATTTTGCTTGGTGGTCATGTTGTGAAGCTAATCGATGCGGGAAGCTTCAAAAAAAGTGTTGTCTGTGGAAATATTTATTCATAGCCATCCTTCGAGGGAGTGGTCTATATTTTTGCTTTATATGTTTTTGATATGACTTGGCCTAGCTGTCCTTTAAGGGAGCAGTCTAGTAATATAGCAATTATGTAGCTGTCCTTTGAGGGAACAGTCTACATTTAAAGTTTACGACCTTTGATAGGTATCCCATTTTTGATATGTTTTGTTAACTGAAGTTTTTAGCCATGGACGAGCCTCTAAAAGCTTAAGGGTTCCCTTTTATTAGGACAAATCATTACTGCTTGACAAAAAAGGGTTGATGAAGTGTTGGGAATCAGGGTTGAAAGGAATAGGAATGACAATGACAGAGGGTTGCTCAAGGGATGAGCTCAAGTAAAATGTCAAGTGATCGAGTACTCGACTAACAACAGAATGGTTGAAGATGCAAGGCATTAGAGGGCTCAAGTTTTGATAAGTCCTTGGGCCATGCTTGTGTGTTATGATAAGGTTTGAGTCAATTAGGAGTGGACTTGCCCCATTTACCTCTTCAAGATTGGTCACGTGTTGATGTTGGATGTCAATTGGTTGATATGGTCGCTGATTGGTTGAGACTGGTTGAAAGAATGGTTGAATGTTTGGTCAAGGTCATGATTGATGATTGGTTAGTGTCTGGTCGATGGTCTAGTTAATGGTCTGGTCAATGTCATGGTCAATGTCTGGGTGAATGTCTGGTCAATGTCATGATCGAGGTCTAGTTGAGGTCTAGATTGATGATTGGTCAGTAGTTGGGTTGAAATTGGTATTGGTTGATGATTGGTCAAATTTGGTCGAGACTGGGTCGAAGCTTGGTTGATTGATTGGGTGAAAAGGTTGGTTGATTGATTCGGTTGAGACTGGTCAAGGCTGGGTTGCATGTGTAGTTGAGGTTCAGGATTAAAAGAGTGATTGATATTTGGTTGAGACTAGGTTGAAGGGTTGGTCGAGACTTGATTGAAAGTTGAATTCCCCCAGTGGTTGGGAAGAATGTTTGACAGATTGGTCAAGGTCGAATGAGGCTTGGTGGTCAGATTGACCATGTTGATGTCGAATAAGGGGGTTAAAGGTGGCAAAGGGACCATAGTCTGGCGTGGAGATCCCAATTTAAGTGATGAGGTATGAGAAGCATGGGTTGGTGTTGATGATTTGTCGAAGGGGTGGTCAAGAGGATCCTTGATGAGAAGGGTATCCTTTCTCTGATGTTGATGAGTGATAGCTTTAAGAGTTTAATGACGCTCAATGTCATGTCTCAGAGTGTGATGATAGTGGCAAAATTTAGAGTTGTCGAACCAAGATGGTCTTGATTCGAGAGCCGATGAGTGGGGCAGTGTTGAAGGCTTGTTGATAATGTGGTCACGAAGAAAGGTGTCATTCCCCAAACATTGGTGAATGAAAACCTTGAGGGCACAACAATGCTCAGTGTCATGCCCAGGCATGCAATGATATGCACAAATCTGAGTGTCATTGAACTAGGGTGGTTTTGGTTTGAGAGATTGATATGGTTTAAGAGGTGGGAGATTGATGCGAGACGACTGCAATAATTATCGTAACAGTAAGGCATAAGAACCTGCTAACGGGTCTGGATTTTTTGTTGTAGTGGGGGTTGATGAATTTGGTTTAGGAGGCATTGGTCAATGGACTGGAGGAGATATATGTCTGATGGGTTGAGGAGATAATGGAGGTGACTTGCCTCTGTGAGGTATGGGAGTAGGAAGCAGTCCCCTTAAGGTGGATGGATGCGGGCCCAAGATTGAAGGTAATGACGAAGGTGGGGGAGGAGTCCTCTGGTGTGGTTTAGTGGCCTTCTTTGGTTTGGGTTGAGGGCCACCATTGTGCAAGGCAAAGTTAGATACAAGTTTGGGTTCAGATATGGACGGAGGTGAGTGAGATGTAGCAATCTCTGGCAAAAGGCAAGAAGAAAATGTGATGGGGTCTTCCTTGGTTGAAATGGGTGAAGAGACTGGTTCTTCTCTTGGTGGAGAAGAAATAGGAGAGTGTGATTCCTCAAGAGGCCAGAGGGTAGGGATGATGGTGCCTCCTACTTCTTCTTGAAGAGTAGGCAAGGTAGGGTCCTCCATTGGTGGGAGGAAGGATGGAGGTGTGGCTAATGGTATAGGTGTGGTCAAGGTGTCCTCCAGTATAGGAGAGGTCGATGGAGGACTAACAGGAGAAGAGGGTTCTTCTACCTATGATGGATGAATAGGGGAAGAAGGGTCTTCCACTTGTGAAGGAGATTGGTCAAGGTCAAGAGGCAAGATAGTGTTGACTGTGTGTATGTCATGCTCGTGGGAGATATTGGTCAAGGTCTAGACATTGCTTTGAGTAGGCAGATGATTTGGGAATGGTTGTTTGAAGATGTCAATGTGTTGGTTGGGTGGGGCATCGGGTTATCCAAAACAAGATCCCCCTTGTCGATCATGTCTTGGACTATGTTTTTGAAGGTTCAGCAATTGTCGATGTCATGGCCGTGGACGTGATGAAAGTGACAAAAGTTAACCTCCCTATACCATGTAGGGAGGGATTTTGAAGGGTCGAAGTGAGGTGGTTAGATTGGAGGGAGATTGAGGACCCCCTGCTTGATGAGTTTTTCTAAAACAGAAGCGTATGATTCTCCAAGTGGAGTGTATGAACGTTGGATATACCGTCATTGGAATTGTTTGGTGATGCTTAGGGATGTAGAAGGTTGAGAGTGATTAGTTGTTGTCAAAAATGGTGATCTAATGACCACATTGTTAGCCACTCCTTTGGACTTGGAGTTGGCAGAAGAAGAAGGTCTGGAAGAAGAAGGGTCATTGGTTCTTGCATTAGTATTACGCAATTTGACCTTATCCTCTTCAATGGCACGGAGTTCAAGCTTTCAGGCCATGGTGAAAGCTTCATCGAAAGTGCAAAATGTCTAGATTTGCAAGGTAGAAGAGATGTGCCTAGCACATGCTTGAGAGAAGAGCTCGATGAGCTTAGGTTGAGGCAAGGAGAAGGAGAGCTGGTTAATCAGGTCTCTCCAACAGGCGACAAAATTGACTATTGATTCGTCGTCAAATTGCCTGATAGAATAGAGGTCTGTGATCGAGACTTGTTTGGTGATGTTGATAGAAAAATGGTTGAGAAATAATTGAGCAAGTTGAATGAATGAAAAGATAGAATGTCTGGTAAGAGAGATATACCAGTCAAGGGCAGGGCCAAAAAGTGACATGGGGAACGTGCGTAACAACAACGCATCAGCATGCGCTATGAGATAGCAGGCATGTCTGAATGCCCGTAGGTGTTGTTGTGGGTCTTCCTTACTCTAAAAGTGAGTAAATTTAGGAAGCTCCCACTGGTTGGGATATGGTTGGATAGGGACAGAAGGATGGATGGGTTCATTGCAAATTTGCTCATACGAGAGAGCATTACGTGAACTAGAAATAGAGGTCTCGAGACTGGACATTTTGTCCATCAGCATTTTGATGATGTCTGCTAACGGATTGGTGGGTGGAGTGCCTCTTAAGTTATAAGGCACTTGAAAGATATTGAGAGGGGCATATGACGTAGTCGATTGTGCTTGTAGGGGCGCAACATATGTGTAACTAGTCGCAGGGATAGAAGTGGAGGCCAAAGGTGGTTGGGCTATGGAAGTAGAAGGCATAAGTTGACTAGATACTGCCAAAAGTGGTTGTGTGGTAGCATTGACAAAAGGAGAGGTAGACACTCCTGCATTAATGGGTGCAAGAGTGTGAGGGGTTGAGACAATCAAGTTCTGGTATGATGTAGAACTTGGTTGAATTGCATATGGTTGAGGGGGTAATGAAACCCCGATGGAGGTTGGTCTAAAAATAGATGGGGAGGCCAAAATTTGTGTATCAGCCATGGTCGGGTTAATGGTTGAGGCCAAAGGTTGGGTAGCGGGTGGTGTTAGTGTCATTGCCACTTCACCCAAAAAGTCTCGTGTTGGGTTTCTTGCGAGATAATTTTGGAGGGCTTTGACATTGAGGTCCAAGAATCTCTCAAAATCTTGGTCCCCTTAATGGATGATGGGGGTCTGAGTTGGAGTTGGTTGAGTAGGAGTTCTTTCAATCTCTAAGTGGAACTCCATTATGGGACTAGTTATGGATGGGGAAGATGAAAGTGGTTGATGGATAGCGTGGTCAAGAAGAGCCTTGGTTAGACTGCGCATCAAAACCATTCAAGGCAAGAGGGGTCAGGTTCCAGAAACTATGTTTTTTTAGTTTCAAAAACTTAGAATGTGGTTTTTGGTAGAAAAAGGGTCGGGTTTTAGGTTGCTATTTTGAAAAAAAGGACTGTGAGAGTGACCGACGTCAGTTGAAAAATTGATGTTGGTAATTCAGATGGCTGACATCGGTCAGATAACTGATGCCGGCAAGGAAAGGCTGCCGACATCAGTTTAAAAATTGATGCCAGTGACTGTGGTTTCCAAAAACTTAGAAAATTTGAAGATTCTTGGAAAAAAAAGGAAGGAGAACGTCCTCACTAGCTCAAAAAAAACTAGATGGGAACAGAAAAATAGAAGAACACAAGCAGGTCCTAAGTGTTAAATCCTAAGAAACAACTTTTAGAATCCTGTTGGCTTATGCCTTAAAGTGATGTTTGGGAGGTTGGCTATTAGAAGGGGTCCTAGAAGAGGTAGTCTATGGATGGTTTCAGGTTTTGTTTAGGTACTCAAGAGTCTAGGTTAGGTTCCGTACATGGCCTGGTGCTAAGGAGCAAGCTCCCCTCACTTCACGAGTCCAGTGGTAAGCTGGTCTCGCTTAGCCAAAATATACTTTCCCTAGAGATTAGACTCTGCTAGAGAACAAAGTGAGCTTTCCCCTTGGTGATAAAATCCAAGTGGGATTATCAGGACGGGTAAGGTATCCACTGGGGGATGAAATCCCAGTCGGGCCTTGTCTCAGGTAAGTTTTGATGTTTAGTTTGGTTCAAGTGGTTTGGTTGTGTAACATAAAGTGGACTACAATTAATTCATGATGCGGTTATTAATTACTAGGTGTGGACTAAGAAATGCAAGCAGGCAAAAATGATATGCAATGTGTCTTAAGCCCAAGTCGAAATGTTAAGTTTGGATGAAAATAAGTTGAGAAAGGGTCGAAGAATATGACTTTTGACTAGTTTGAAATGCAAGAAAAAAAAGAAAGGTTCTTTTTAATCCTGCTAATGATGTCGTTTAGAAGAGAAGAAAGAGGTGAAAAGGGAGAAACCTAATGCACCTATATGAATAGAAAGAAAAGGAACCCAAGGAAGACCCTAAGGTCCCACCGGGCGTGCCAGAATGTTTCTATGCTATATTTGCTTTCTACATTCAAAGAGAGAAATATGAAACTAAGAGAAATGGTCTAACGCTTGTATGTACCTGGATGAAGTCATGCACACCATTATCCAGATGTCATGAGAACTCCTCTTTGGTTGTGGAGGATGACACCTGCAAAAGAAAGAGACTAAGACAAAGAAGTCATTAGATGAGGAGATGGTGGGTTGCCAAGCAAAAGCTTGATCCCAGAAGCAAAAGCTTGAGGGATGTCAACCCACTGATTGATAAAAGTAATGTCTGATAACAGGCAAAATGATAAAATACCAAAATGATTGAAGACTGAAAAGGAAATGGAAGCAAATGCTTACCTGAATGTTGCTGTCGGCTTGGTCACAGTCGCCAGCGTCGATGGTCCTACCAGCATCGGTTGTTAAGGTCTGTCGACGTCGGTTAGTCTACCGATGTCGGTGGGGGTGTGGTCTCTGAGGCCAGTGTCGATAGGGGTAGTAGTCTGTGGATGAGCTCTGGTCAGGTTTTTGGTTTGTGGATGGGTCTGAGATGGAGTTTGGGCCTTGTTTTTGTGTTGTTCAGATGGTTTGAGAGAGTCTAGTTTTGGTTAATGGCCTATGCAGAGGTTTGGGCAGAGTTGCAGGGAAAATGGATAGAGTGTATGGTCAGGCAAAAGACAGAGGCAATAGGGAGATAGAGAAATAAGGATTCGGGTCTGGTTTGGTTAACAGTCTGGTCTGGGGGAATATTACTTGAAAGCAATAACTGAAAACATAATAAAAACACAGACAATATACATACCTGTGCCTTGTTGAAGGAGTGTTGCTGATGTGAAGGCCCTGTTGCTGGTGGAGAAGACTGATGTTGTTGCTAGTGTAGAAGCCCTGTGAGAGAGAGAGTGAGAGGTCTAGTTTGAAGATTGGCCAATTGATTGGTAGAGTGGTGGATGGTTGAAGCGGATGCCCAGATTGAAAAATGGGATGCAGAGAGTGAAGATCTGCACTCTGGAGGTGGAATGTAGTCTTGAAGGCTGTCGACGCCAGCAAAACCACTGATGTCAGCCAAATACTGACCGATGTCAGTGGCAGTAGAATGGTGACAGAGGCTAAAATTATCCTCTGTCTGTCCTTGCATGCTGTCGGGTCAAAGGGCCGTGGGAAAACAGTCGAGAGGGGTCTAAATGGACGAGAGGATAGTGGAAGAGAATGAAGTGGGGGTCATAAATGGGTCATAGGGTGGTGAAGAGAATCCAAAGAAGGGCATCTTAGGGTGGTGAGGTGGCAAGGGAGAGAGAATTATTAACTTAAAATAAGATAATTATTTCAAATTAACAAGACATGGGTAAGGAGTGGTTAAGTGGACCAAAGGGGACTAAAAGGGGGAGAAAGGACCAAGGGGTAGACACGATTTTGGTGTCTACAGGTGGTGACCACACAATCAATAGTGACCCAATTAATTTTTATGATGGTGGATGAATGTGGAGTGGACTCTTAGGGGATATGTATTTTAATGGTGTTGACATAGTGGTATGGTATGGCATGGTAGTCAATTTGGTTGGAGGAAGAGGCTTGACCCTGGTCTCTTGGTGGTTTCCTATTTCTTTGATCGTGCTTGGGTAGCAGGTCCTTGTAAATTCCTAGATATCCATTTATAGATTGATTAGAAGGATTTTCCTCTTTTATTTCAATGTTATCTCTTTCAATTAGGTCCTAAATATAGTTCTTCAATTGCATAGATCTTTTTGTGTCATGACCTTTAACCCTACCATATTTTTAAAATTCATCTTCATGGTACTAATCTAGTTTTGGCTGTCAATCATCCATGGGTCTAATTTTGGGAAGGGTGATCATATTTGTAATAATTAATTGGTCAAGGAATATTTAAATAGGTACTCCCAAGCTAGTGAGCAGTATTTTGCTAGTTTGAGGTATTGGCTTGCCTCATGGAGCTCGAATGGAGGAGACATTTGATTGTTCTATGGGGTTCTTATTCTGTATTGTTTGTACATGTTGCTTGGAATCAGTGACCCCATCTCCCATGAAATTATTATTTTTGTTGAAGACTTTTGACTTCCTTGAAAAGGAGTTATCTTGGTTCTAATTATGCTCATTTTAGGAGCATAGTTTAATTGTCCATTTTTCAATAAGGGCCTTTTCAATTTGCATCCCTTTTTCAATTATTTCTTCAAAGGTCTTAGCACATTAGAGTTTTAGTTGATATTTGAGCTCAACATTAAGGTTATCCAAAAATATTTTGGCTAACTCTTTTTTAGGTATTATACATCTTAGGTGGCTTGCTATCCTTCTCCATCTTTGAAAGAAGTATGCTAGGCTTTCCCCACTTCTCTGTTTGGTTTTATAGAGGTCTATTATAAATATGTCATGTTCAATATTGAATGAAAAGTGTCTAACAAATTTTTATATTAATTCTCTGAAGATAGATATAGACCCCTTAGGTAGGTGCATAAACCATTCTAAAGTGGGTCTAGTAAGACTTTTTGGGAAAAGTTTCAATAAATAGGAATCTTTGTATGCTACTTCATGGTAGGCCACATAAAATTATTATACATGATATTGAAGGTCAAATTTCCCTTGATATTTTTCAAATTTTTGTACCTCAAAGTGGGGAGGGAAAGGTATTTGTTAGATACTCATGTCTAAGGGTGAAGAACAAAATATTCATATTTTTACTTTAGGGCTTATGAGTATGGGTTTATTTATTGGAGGGTCTCCTTCATCACTTTCTACTCTCATATGCATGTGGGGTCCCCAAGAGGATTAGTGGTTTGATTTTGACTATTTTGGGGGATATGGGTGTTTTGAGTACTATGAGATTTTTGAGTATTATAGATGTTTTGGGTCTTTTGGGCATTTTACATGTTTTAAATATTTTGATGAGGGGATGAAGGATGTTGATTTTTGGCTCAGAGTAAAAGGTTTATTTGTTGTGTTAGTTTTTCTAATTGGTCCTCTAAGATAAATTGCTTCCTATTAGCCTCAATATGATTTTTTTAAATGGGTGCTAGGAATTCTTCTTCTATGAATCTATGGTTTACACCTCCCTCTTCTTTAGGTATTTGATTGGTATACACATTTTTATGTGGTGTATTGGGATGGATGGGAGGATGAACTATATTTTGTAAGAGGCTTTGGTTAAAATTTTAGGGTAATACTCCCCTTATTTAAATGGCATGGGATAAAACATGATCACAATTTTTATATAGGTATCAGTTAATTAAGTTCCTAACCTCATCATTATAGAGGGGATTAAGTTGTTCATCATGTTCTTAGAGGGTATGTATATAACTATGGGTATCATAATAATATCAAGTTGGATCTTATATGTTCCCAATTGGATCATTATTTTTGTTGGAATCTTGTCCAATCCTAAGTTGGGCATAGGTTTGAATCACCATTTTTAAAGAGTGATGTGATAGATGAATTGGAACTATTTGAATACTAACTCCGTCTAGATACTAAATCTACTAGTGGTCAAAGAGAGTGATGTGATGCTCTTTAGGAAAGAATAAGATGACTAAGAATAACTAAGAGATAAAGTCTTTTAAGAGACCAATATAGAAAGGATGAAATAAAATGATGGGATCAAATACCTTGTTCACTAGCAAAGGGATAATTTGATGGGTTTCAAGTAAAGAAGGCACTTGGTAGAGATGAGTAATGGGAGCTATATTATAATATTAATAACACTATGTATATTGATAATACCTATTCTAGGAATGTAAGAAGTGATAATGATGCTGAAAAGGATGGGTGACCAAGTATAGTATTCAAGGGTGATGGGTGAATATGATATAGATGGGGTATGGAAGATAAAAATCTATAGGACATATATTAGATGGGTGGAATATATGACAGGTATGGGGTATTATATGGGAATATATAGGATTGGATAAGAGGGACTATATAAAAATACTCAAGATAAGAAATATAATGGTTGTTTATTTAGGATGGATTAAAAAAATGTGGGATGGGTCAATAATACAAGATAGGTAGATGGTATAGGATGGATTTGATATGGTGTCATGGACAAAAGGCTATAGGATGGATAATAGATTATAGGAGATATGAGAAATGAGATGTGAGATGAGTGTGATGATGAGACAAGAATGGATGTTAACCTAAGGGTTTATAAGGTGTCACACACAAAATATGGTATGGTCAACTCAAATTGAAAATAATACGAGTCTTGCACAACACTCAAACAACACACAAAACCAAAAATCCTAAATTATTCAATTGATAAGGGTGTGTAGCCCAACATTCACACCATCAAATGGATTTTCAAGTGAGGATATAGGCCGGTGACCCATTATGGAATCAACCAAACCCTCTCGACCCCTTTTATACATAATGGCTGCTTAGGAGTTAATCCTACCTCCTATAGTGAGATGTTTGTTATGGCTGAATTCTATTAATCTAGGTATACATAAGGATTTATAGGTACATCCCCTATATATATAAAAGTATATCCTAAGTCCATATAGGATACTGTCTTACCGCCCTACATATTGGAGCTTAACTTCCCCTCATTCAATGGAACCCTTTATGGAGAATTTTGCTAAGGCATCAAATGGCAGCTCTCTTAATTTTTAGACTCCACTTGAACATGAAGTTTGGTTAGTGTGTGGTGATGAAATCCACATCACCAACCCCTATTTACTAATCCCATGTGTGGGGATGAATTCCATGTCACATTCCATCTTAGACTTAGGGGGATAACAAACATGAAAGCACAACATGATTAATTTAATAATTAACTACCTATGTGTGAGAGGCATAAGTATATATAATTAAGTGAAAAGTAAATATATACATGAGAAAAAAATCAATAAAGTATATATAATGAAGCAAACTTACACAACAAAGATGTATATATAATAAATATTGAGATAATATATTATTGGCACCCCTTCTTATAAGCATAAAGGTTAGAAGATAAAGTGGGGTGACTTGGTCTTGAGGGGTCCTACACCAAAATGGGTTAGTATATTAATTTTGACAAAACTAAAAGTCCATACAAAACTATAATTACACAGAGCAATATCGTAACTAGAAACTACAAAGTCACTACTCTAAGACAAAATTACAGATCTCAAATTATAATCTTGTATAAGCTAGCTAATTATGATAGTTAACCTATAAAACCATGACAATTAGACAAAACTGCAACTCAAATGCAAAATCATAATTTACAAAAATTCTAATCTATGATTTTATATAAAATGGAAAAATTATAAAGTATGTATATAACAAATGGATATCAATGAGATAGAATATCCTTCAAAATTATAAAAGAGGTATATTAATCAAAAAAATGTTTTCCTTAGTTAATTTTAACAATTAAGGACCCCTAAAAATATTTTCTCAAAATGATTTATGCCTATTATATGGATAGAATGATAATTTTATTACACAAACATGATGATAATACTTAAAAACTATTGAATATGATGTTTAGCTAGACAAATGACCTAGACTACCTTATTGCCTATCGAACCACAAAACTACAACTATAATCTATAAAATATCTACTTGTAGGTCAAAGTTACTAGCTTGAGACTTACAATTTTGTAGTAGGGGTTAAAACAAGTTTATGGTGAGGTCTTTGATATTTTCCTTGGTCTTTTTCTACCCCCTGTTAATCCTACACACAAACATCAAACTTGTGAGTATTCCCTGTTAGTCGATAGTTAGTTCAAAAGTGAATATATTCAAAATGGTTAGGGGGATAAAAGAGACAATGTTGACCTACAAAAATCCTTATAACAACTTAAAAGACATGAGAACCCTTTATCTACAAATCATAAAATTGATAGGTCAAGGTTTTACTAGTTTAATGAAGGACAAAACCATAGCTCTCGATGGCAAAACCACAATTACCAAAGAAAAACCTTTGATGGTAAAGTCATGATATTACGAGTTGTGGTTGAAGAGGCCAAGGCTATATTACTCCCTCTCTTTCCTATACACCAAAAACCAAAAATATTTCCCAAACAACACAAACAAACCACAAATATCTTGTAGAGATATTTAATGACAGATAAGAAATAGGTATATTAGTGTAAACTCGAAGTCTAACAAAGCTGTGAGTCAACCTACAATATCACTATTTCATCATAACTTGAAAATTTAAGAATTTGTGTCTTATACACCAACATATAGGTAATAGATTAGTCTCTTCTTGCCCTATAAATATAAAATATAACACTTCCAAAAAAATTAACAAAAAACAAATTATCTTGAAAAGGAGGTTTGCAAATGATAATATATAGATATGACCCTAACTACTAATTTTGATAAAACAAAAAACTTTGATCTACAAGACCATAGTTAGCAGGGCAAAACCGTAACTGTCAAAGTTGTGATTTTGTCAAAAGCCAAAAACCTTAACTATTAGCAGTTAACTAATAAGATCATAACTAGACATGCAATATCATAACTATAATATCACTAATACCAATTTAAAACCATAATTTACCTATGTATGATAAAAATTCAAAATTTGATCTTTAATTCTTGTCTAGTTTGTCTTAAAAGCATCCAAATTACTTTTAAAAAGCTTATAAGGTTAGATAAGGGAGTGATCTCCCACCGTGGTCTCCAAAATATAGCCTAAATTTTAGATTCAATTCCTATTACTAATTTTAGTAATGAAAACCTAAAATTTAAACACATAAGTAAGAGGGGATAAAAGAGATAATCAACTCAATAATAACACTCTGACCATCGCTTTACCTCTTTATAACTCCTTTCCAATATTATCCAATGGATGTTTGATGAAAATTTTGAAGATTATTGGATTGCTTACTTGATGTTGATAATGGCTTCCAATGGATGATTGAGCTTGATAGTGGCATTGGATGGATGCAAGGAAGATGATAATAGAAGCATGATAACAAGTAGGCTTCAAGATTTCTAGTTATTTTGAAGGAGGGGTGATCTTGGTTATATAGGCATGGAAAGAGAAATCAATGGCTCAAATTCAAATTTTGAGCCATTGAGATCAATGGCTGGGGATTTTCCATGGAAATTTTATTTTCATGGAAATATCTAAAATATAAAATTATAGAGAAAAGGGGGATAAAATGGAGGAGATTGATAGAATCCTCTAATTCTAGAAATCTCCTATTAGGGTTTAGGGGTTTAAGAGAGGCTAGAATAGGGTGGTAGTTGGGTAGGTAGTTTATTTTATATTTTTAAATTGGATATTGGTTTAGGGATTAGGTTAGTGGGTAAATAGGTATTATTATGGGATTAATGAAGGGATTATTTGGTTATGTGATGGTAAGGTTTGTATAATCTAGGAAAGGGTATATGGATAATGGGATTTTAGTTAAATTATCTAGGAAATGTAGTTATGGGTTAAATTAGAGAAAATTAACATAATTAGTAGGGTGAGAAAATTTTAGTACATACACATATAACCAACATGATTCAATCTCATTATCTCACTTATTTTCCTATATAGCTTTGTGCTTAGTGTGAACACGTATCCTTTATATTTTAATGGTCACTAGACTCTTAATGTCCTTTATGTGCATGTAGTATGCCTCATTTTTCTAAGGTCTTCTCATATATGCCTATGTCATGATTTTTACATTACCTATTTAATTTACAACATTCCTAATATTTACCCTTAATAAATATTGTTTTGTTAATTTATCATTCCCCCTAAGGTTTCCCTTTGTGAGTTGTAGTGTAAGACCATGGATAGGACCATGCTTTCTTCATAAATTACCACATTATAACCATATTTTAAAATCATTCCCACCATTGTTTCCACTTCATTAGTGTTCCATTTTTGAGTTTTAGTATAAGGCCATGGATAGGACTAGACCCTCCTCACAAAATATTCTAATACCCAAGTCATAATGAAATTACATGTGTCAAATTTGAGATAAGTAGTTTTTAATTATGAGTTACACATCATTGACATGTTTCCCATCTTGATTTAGTATGTTTTTGCTTACTTCATTAATATTTCACTTTTATCTTCTGATTTTTTGATTTCATGTATGATTATAACCATTTTCTTAAATTTTTCATACTTCCTAGCTTGAATTAGTGTGATCAATTTAGTTTCACTTTTTACAGTTTTCTTTTTGTTTTTTATACTTCCTAACGTGATTTAGTATGATTCATTAGCTTAATTGTTTTATTTGTATACCATTGGTCTTTCATGTGCCTTCCATTTTATTAAAAAAAATTCATACTTCCCAACATGATATAGTGTGAATTTTATTTGGTTTCATTTGGTTCAAATATTTACATGGTTTAAAAACATTTTCTATCCCTTTTTACCATATTTGCTTTATTATATTTAGTCATTTTTAATTATTATACATTTCCTGTCATGATATAGTATGTAGTACCTTTTTTTTTAATTAATTATACTTTTCCAAGTCATTTTTACCTTTTTATTTTTAACCATGCATGTGTATCACATAATTCTATTAAAAAAATATTCATCATATATTTCCCATGGCATATACAGAAAAAACTAAATACATGCGCTAGAAATAAATATATCCATGCATCCACATCCACATCTATGCACAACTCATGAGATCAATATATATATATATATATATCATGTGTTTTATCTAAAATATAAAATACAATCACTCCAGCTCTAAGGTTGGGCTCCATCATGTCTATTTTGTGACCTAACCACACTACCCATATATGATTACGATTGTCTCTTATGAATAGTGTACTGTAAATTGGTAGTCCAAGATCTCAACCTAATAACTTGTTCCTATAGATTGGTCACCTTGGCCTACACCTATCCAATTCGTATGGTATCACCATATGCATGACTCTCTCATGTGATAGGGCCTACCAGGCATATGCCTCTCCTACTCCAACCCTTGCTAGTGGTTGTATCTTATCACCTTATGCCTATAGCTAACTCACAACCTTTCCCACTATTCTAAACCAACCTACCTAGGTTGGGGTAGATGGAACCATAGGATCATCTAATATTGTGGGGTCGTATGGATCCAACACCCCATCTAAAATGTCATGGTGTGTATCCATAACTAGGTATCGCCATCTGATCTCCTTTATCATAAGATATGAAAAACCAAAAATAGATAGGCATTAGATCACATATATATCTCAAAAATCATCTATCTACCATAATCATAATGTAACTAATATCTTATATCAAAATCTTAATTCAAAATTAAAACATTTCTCACCAGTGCTTGTGTCACCAATCATAGTCTCTCCACCTAATCACTCATCGATCACCTCCTCTATCATCTATCTCCATACCAGTGCAAACCTATGAGTCACCACTCGATCATGTCATTATATTCTCCTCATGGGTGCCTCTATGGATAAACTATGTTTGGAGTGGCTACTGGGTTTCCCTATGCAACAACTTACACCTACATTTCCTCATCTTGATGGTGCCTCCATATTTGATAAGGACACAATGGTCACTAATACCTTTGACGTGCTTCCTATTATTCCCTTGCATCCACATCCATTTCCTCTCCCTTTCAAACCCACTATCATCTATTATCATGCTCAATAACTCCATGGTCTAACATGTCAAGGATTGATCAGTAGTATCTCCACAAGCACCCCTCTACCTCTCCTCCCTCTTAGATATCTATCATGTCATGCTAAATAAGTAAGAATTAATAGAGGGGATGATGGGTGGGGGGGTCTAAATGATCTAGGTAAATGTGCCACTAAATGTGTTTCTGCCCATGACATGTAGTGGCCTATGATTTGCATATGTGTCAACCCTATCACAATGGTTGACCAATGAAGATGTATAATAACTATGTACATATAAGGATACCAAATTATATCCCCTTGTATGATCATATTTAATATAATAACATGGGGCATGACTTACAATACATGGTCTTATCACCACCTCAAGACTTGAGATAACCAATCATCAACCACATAGGGAAACCTAGTTGAATGATACCTGAGAAACCTCTTGTATATCCATGCAATCAATATAACCATAGGTATAATGGTTTTATACCATTTTTACAACATCCCATACATATCATGAATGAATTGGACCCATATTATACCCCCAAAATCATATAGTACTCTATGACCTAATATAGACTAACACAAGGCTATCACATATAATAGTACCTTATCATTCGATTTATGACATAACACTCATGTTATCACAAGTCCCATCACTACCTTTTGAATGTCTAAAATGGCCACAATTTAAACATCAAATAAGCTCACCCTCAACCTAGGATGAATCCTATTTGAGCATGTACCCCATTGAGCTAATTCTCATCTCTCATCCTCATCCTTTGGTGTATCATTAATCACTGGTGTCCCACCTATCAAAAGTATAATTAATACACAAACATCCTCCAAAGTGATACCTACCTCAGTGGTGTCCCCATACACCTCCCATTGGAAATTTTTGGTAAATCATTCCCATGATCTAAGGAACATGATAATGAGATCAATACTTAAAGGGATCTGTCTCATCTCCATGATGTCACTAAAGCCCATGGTGATCATTTGAGATATATCCATGTCACTCAAATAATCCAACAAATATGGTAGCCATAATTCATATACCAAGTTTCAATATCTCTGATGTCTTGAAAAATATCAAATAACAAAGGATATATTAGATCTCCATGTCATAATACTTAGAATGCATTCTTAAAAATTTAGAAATTAACTACTTCATCAGCATGTTTGATTTAGTTTCCTATGATTTTTTATTTTCCTACACACTCATCCTATTTGATACTAAATTGGCCATGTACCCATCCTTCTAAACATAATCAACCCATATGATACTAAATTAGCCCTTGATCTTTTCAACTAAATCAGCCTGTTTAGTACTCAATCAATCCTTTCCCTTCCTCTAACATATTATATCAACCCTCTGGTACATATTCATCCATCCTTAACAAAATATATCAACCATTTATTACCAACCATATTGGTCCTCTGGTACACATAAAACCATCTTTGTTTTTAGACTGCATCGGCCCACTGTTATGCAGTTGACCACCTTTAGCAATATTATTTCAGCCTACTACTACATAGTTGGCCCCTATCATCTGATCACTTTATGAACTCAATCAACTAGGTCAACTTTATTATTTCACTATGATGACTTTTTGACCATTTAACATAAATGCCTTAGGCATTTATTGGTCTAATTTCTTCCTACCCAATACCTTGTTTTACCCCTAGTTTACCTAAAAATTTATTAGGGTCACTTTTGGTGTCTATATTTTTCCTACCAATATATATATATATATATATATATATATATATATATATAATAAAATTACTCAAAAAATTTTAAATTCATGGTTATTTACCTATGTTTCACTCAATGCAACCACTAGGTGTCCTCCCCATCTTAGCTGTCATCTTTTCACCATAATGGCTCTCTAGTCTCAAACTGTCTCTTAGAGATCTATTTTATCATAATAGTAAAAATAAAAAATGAATTATTTTTCATCCTATTTATATTTACTATTCAAAATTATTTACCATAACATTTATTATTTTTTGATCATATATTTGTTTCTACTAGAGATTTATCCAAACCATAAGATGTTCTCGAATCCTGACATTGTAGAAAATATTTTCATATATTATATGTATATATTTCCAAAAAAATGATTTTTTGCTCTTTTTTGCTAATTTCTATAGGTTCACCTAATGTTCCCTACATTGGACACCTTCACATTTCTTACACTTCATTCCTTATCTATAAAACTAAGGTAAGTAAATGTATGTATTTTTATATTCTATTATTTCATTTATATTAATTTCTTCTTAATACAATTTATTTAGCTTCATCATTATGTGTCATTATGTTCTTTTCTCGAATCACCATCCCCTATTGCACTTAGGTGACACATGATGAACTTTGAGTAGGGCATGTGTATACATATAATATTTTCAAAATTTACCAATTATTAATGCTTCATCTATTGCAATAACCCATAAATTCATAATCTCTCTGAGTGCACACCCTAAGGGGTACACCAAGAAAAGGGTGTGCAGACCATTGGTAATTCTTAGGATTGTTGTCCCCTATACCACTACTTGATATCAATCCAACCATCTCCTAGACACTTCCCTAAGCTAGGTATCCTTTATTTCACATTATTCCAAGAATTTACCACCTTAATTATCCCTTTTCTAAACCTAAAACCTATATGTAATGGTAAATGCAACAGATCTTCAAATCAATCCTAGATCAGAAAAGATAAATCCTACTTACACTTTTGATTGGGGATACATTAGATAATCGAGGTCATGACCAAGATAGATCTACTATTCATAGCCAAGGTATATATTACCACAAATAATATCACCAGGGAAGGTTCCAAATCCTTGAATAAAATAAACTATGAAGTAACCCTAACTATGTCCTATGTTTTCAAATTCATTAAACTAATAACAAGTAAAGTAAAAGTCTAATCTAGTGCTCATCAAATCTTGTGGAACAAAGTGGGGGTAATCAATATGAAAATTAAACATGCATAATAAAATCCTAATTAATCTATGTATAGGTAAAACCATAATTCATAGAGAGATCAATATATTCAAAAGCCATTACTTATGCTACTTGTATCTACTAAAGAGAGGAGCAAAGTTAGAAATACTTACCTAGAAGATGAACCTGGTGAGACTCAATATATCCCTTGGAAAAAGGTGATTTTAAAGAGTTTATTTTGGTTTATAAGGATAATTAATAAAGTTTAAAGCATCCAAGACTTCTCCACAAGATAAGATTCTTCTCCAAGTAGAAACCCTAAGCTAAGACTCCTCAAGTAGCATGGCAGAAGAGTAGATTGTAAATAAGTGCAAATGAATAATTAAATATTAATGTCTCTCTAAGAATGGAAAATTGGATGTCTTTATATAGGTGTATATAACCCTAAAAACTTCCAAAATTTTAGGCTAACAAGGTTAACCCGATCAACCTAGTATTGTAGTCAGCAAAAACTAACTAGGTTATGAACTATGCTAGCCATGGGCTGACCTAGTTCTTAGTAAGCTTTGTAAATAACAATACAAGGCCGATGTGTCAAAATATGTCATGTAAAATGGTAAAAATGGGTTTAGGTTATGGAAACGGTTAAAAAATATGGTAAAATACTAGAGGAGGGTGTAAAATAGGAGGGAAAACTTAGGGGAATGGTTTTTAGGAGAAAATTGTGTAGATGACAAGTGGTAATAAGGGATAACAATATTTTGAAGCACCAATGGTCTACCCACCCCTTTCTTGGTGCACCCCTTAAGGTGTGCACTCAAAGAGATTGAGACTCGATGGGTTCCTGCAAGATGGAAATCATTAGTGATTCATAAAATTTAAAAATATTATGGGTATATATATGACCCACTCAAAGCTCATCACGTGTCACTCAGGTGTAATAGGGGATGGTGCTTTGAGAAAGAACATAGTAACACACAACACTGAGGCTAAAAAATTTATAGTATTTTAAAGCATAAAATAAATGAAAGTAAATGACTGAAAGAGAAATAACTAAAAAATTAAATATAATGTGTACCTTGACTTATCTTTATCATTGGATGGTTGTCTGTTGTGTTTATAGTTTTGATCATGTAGGGCATGAAGACTAATTTTGACAAACCTAAAGATACAAAACTAAAGACCAAAACCAAATAAACACTAGAAAGCTAAGATAACTGGTGTTATATGGATGGGACATACTTAAAAATTTACCAATCTGGGGTGACAAGTGCTATGTTAGACTAATTGACCAAGTCAAAATTTTAGAGTAAATCGGTTAACCAAAAATTAAAGGCTACTAAATACCTAAAAACTCAAACAAGTAAACCTTAAGTAAGAAATTCAAACTAACCAAGTCATACCAAGGATACATGTCAAATTGAATGGTAATCAAACATTAATGTGAAAGCAGTAACAATCCCTACTTAAACAAAGAATGCACAAAATGGTAAAACAAAATTGATGAGTGAGCAGTAAAAATCCCTAATCATTAATGGAAAAAGAGCATAAAACTGAAAACAACATTGGTGAGTGAGAAGTAACAACCCAACCTCAGTCAATAATGGAAAAAATACATTAAATTAGAAATGAACTCAAGTGTCTAAAAAAAGGGTAGTAAAATAATGTAAAATGGTAAAATAAATCAAGGTACATCTAGAAATGTAGAGACATGGTGTAAAGAAAGTAGTCCATAGTTTTTCAAACATGTTGTTTTGTTCTAAAGATAGATAAAACTAAAAAAAAGTAGTGCTAACATGTTTTTAAGATGTGAAGAAGAGGGAATATAGAAGAAGGGAAAACAAATTTAGAATCACAATTTGCTTGTCAAGGGGGAAATGAAGTGGGTGGAGGGGAAAATAAATGAGAAACCAAAGTAGAGAAACTCTTTATCTAAGTTAAGACTCTCAAATTAGGTTTTTTAAAACAAGAGGACTTTTTACCTTAAGGACTCTGAAGAACTTCTCCTAGCCACACAAGTCTTAGGTCAATAAATGAAATATGTAGGTCATGCCATGAAGGCTATATGCATGAAAAGTTAAATGGACCTACCTTCCCATAACATGTTCCCCATTCCTTAGAACCACTTATGAATACATTGGACTACTAAAAAGATTGGGTGCTTACATGAAAAAATAGGTAGTAGCATAGAGTTTTTTGAATTATCATATTCTAATCTACTATCCTACCATACCCTAATGGACCTTGACTCTATCATGAGGCCAAATTTGGAGTTTGATATTTGATTGGAGATAGGAGATGTGCTTGTAATTACATATTTTAGTGTGATTTTGACTTTTAAAATGTGTATATTGCCTTTTATTTATCATTTCTTTTTATTTCAAATGATTTGGATTTTAACTTTCTTGATGTATTTTTCTATTCCTTCTCCATACATATATGGAAAACCAAACATGGGTGCTAAAGATGAATTTCATTTAAATATTTTGGACTTGGTGTCTAAGAGAGATAAATCAGAGAGCATGGTGCCTAAAAGTCTCGTAAAGTCAACTAAAATAAAAGTGTTATCTTGACTTCGACCTTGTTTTATCCAAGGTGGTGTGAAAGGAAAGGAAATCAAGAGGAATGAAACATGAAACAATTTAAATTAATTGAAATAAAAAATGTAACAAAGGGTGAAAAAGGGATACAATGATAATAAAGTGTGATTCCTTATCATAAGAATGAGGGAAATATAGGAAAACATGCTAACATAGGTTTTTATTCAATTTCATCTATCAAAAGAGGTAAAAGCTAAAGTTGAGAATAAGGATAAAAAACTTGTAACCATTATAGAACAAATTCTAGACAAGGAGTGAAAACGTGGTGATTTTATGAAGAAGGCTAGGTCATATCAAAGGTCTTACACTATAACTCATAAAAGGGAAATCCAATGAGGTGTGAAAAATATGGGAAAAGAAAAGGTGGTATTTGTGAGGAAGACCAGGTCCTATCCATAATATTACACTTCAAATCACAAAGAGACACCCAAGGGGTACCAAAATGTGTGTATAAAGCATGAAAACAAAGAGAAGGAAATCATGAGAAATACCAGGTTCTATCCATATTTTTACATTACAACTCATGAGAAAAAGGGAAACCAAAAGATTGAAAGGAAGGACTAAGGTTTGTGAAAATAGAGAATTGATACAAAAGGTTAGACCCTTGTAATTATCCTAAAAAAATTGTTAGATATATATCATATAAATAGCAGGAAAATAAGGGAAGGAATCTACATTAATGTCTCTATCAAGGATGAGCATTTGAGAGACAATCCTATATGTGTTGGAAGGTTTCTTGAAGTTGAAATAGTTTGGTACCATGCCATGTAGAGTAAGGGTGGGCATCACAAAATTCCCAAATGTGTAATTAGATGTAGGGATGCGCATCACTAGATGCCCCAAAGGATAAAGTAATGTGTGTATGGGCATTGCAAGATGCCCTAAAAGCTAAAAAGAGGAAGAAAAGATAAGAAGAAAATAACAGCCCATATAGTGTCAAAATGGATACAGGTTATCCAAGAATATTATAATATGGGATTTCATGATGTTTGATAAAATGAAAAGTATTCTAAGAAATAAGAATGAGAGGTAGAGAACTAAGTTATCTAGATAGAAGATCAATGGTAGTAATAAGAGTAAAAAGTCGATTGGCTCAACTGTATAATGCTAGATAGAAGGCATAAGAGTACAAATTTGATTGGGTTCATTGTTTACTACTAGAAAGGGGTTGAAAAAAGTCAAGAGTAAACTAGGTTGACTTAACATTACAAACAAGGTAAGAAGCTAAGCCTGATAAGGATACAGGGTCAATCAAGTCAACTTAGTACTATATACATGGAGAAATATAGTCTATAAGAGACTGTATCAAATAGAACAATAGTGTGATAAAATAGGGAAAGATTTAAAATATGATTGAAGCAAGATATGGAAGCACACATAAATAATTCGATTAATGTGAGTGATCTAATTGGGGCACACAACACAAAACCTTTCACCAATAATGGCTAATGTAAGTTTTTATAATACAACACACAATGATCAAAGAGTAAGCATTCAACTAAAAAGTAAATGCTAACTAAGTGGTTATCTTATCTGTTATTAGATTATTATAAAGTGTTTTTTAAGTGTGATAGGGAAGTTGGCTAAAAATAGGGAACTATAAAGCAATCTATAGATGGCTTTAAGACATTTAGGTTGAAAGGGATCTATATTGGCAATGGTACTAGTTTGGTATTGAGGCCTATCCCATCACTTCACAATCCTATAGTGATAAGGGTATTAGGTGCTTTGCCAATATATACCATTAACCGCATGTTTATACTTGGCCAAAAAAGCAAGTCAACTCCCCCCTTAGTGATGAAATCCAAGTAGGTAGGCCTTAGGAAGACAAATGTTAAATGTGTTTTAAATATTGTGTGATTTGGTAGTGTGTGCAAAAAGAGAAAAATAGTGTAACAAATGGCATTTTTAAAAAACACCTAATTAAACTATGTGAGATAATCTAGGCATGTAAATAGGTAAAAATGAAAGTGTGAATTAATTACTAGCAAATAATTGTTAATCTCCAAATTAAGAATGGTATAGAGTCAGTTCAGATGTAACTGTATATAAATAGTATAGAATAGAGTTGACTGGGTCACTACTATTATATGGAATCAAGAGTCTTTAAGAATAAAGTTTACCAAGTTGATTCAATCTTTTATATAGAAGACAGGCTACAAAATTAAGTCAACCAAGTTAACTTAGTTTGTTGTAGGCTTGAAGTTTTAAAGACTATAAACTTGCACAAAATAAAACTATAATGAAGTACTGAATCGATAAAAAGAGAAAGAGAGGAACATTGGTGGGTTGGAATATGATTAGGATTGAAAATTTTCTTTTTAAGTTCCTTGAATGATTCTTTAAAATTATGCAAACTAATTTGACTGGTTTAACCTAGTTTTGTAAAACAATATGTGCTGAAATAAAATAAGATGACTAAGTCAACCTGTTAGACTTATTTTGTTGATCTGGATGCTAACTAAGAGACTAAATTGACTTATTTTACTTATTTTATTGATCTAAGTTCTGATTTAGAGACTAAGTTAACCCATTCATCCTAGATAAGATAATTAAGTTGACATGTTTGAATTAGTTTGTTGATCTAGATGTTGACTGAGAAACTAAGTTGACCTGTTTGACTTAGTTTGTTGATTTGGATTTTGACTAAGAGACTAAGTCAACCTATTCAACCTAGTTTTTTTATCTAGATTTTGATTGAAGGACTAAGTTGACATGTTTGATATAGTTTATTATCTAATATTGAATAAGAGTACAATGTTGACCTATCCGATCTATTAACTTGTATATGTTGAAGACCTACAAAGAAAGAACAGAGTCATTTTGATATGATTGTGTGTTAAACTTGTGCACAAAAGTTAAAACTCTACCAAATAGTTTAACATAGTATCAAAAATATATAAAAATAATAAAATGATAGAAATGAAAGTGTGAAACAAAACCTACAAGGGTTAGATTCACATTAGGTTCACCAAAATATATGCAATGGGAAATGTAGTAGATCTACAAATCAATCCTAGCTCGGGGAAGATAAATCCTACTTACAATTCTTGTTGGGGATACATTATATAATCAAGGTAATGACTAAGATGGATTTGATAGACCTATCCAAGGGAACTCTTACCATAAATAATATCACTAGGGAGGGTTCCAAAGCCTCTAGTCAAGCAAAAATATGCAATAACCCAAACTAGGTCCTATGTTTTCATATTCACTAAACTAATAACAAGTAAAGTAAAAGTCTAATCTAGTGTTCACCAAAGCTTATGGAATAAAGTGGGGGTAATCAACATGAAAAGTAAAAATGCATAAGATAATCCTAGTTAAACTATATATAGATAAAACCCTAATTCATGGAGAGAGCAATATATTCAAAAGCCATTACTTATGTTACTTCTATCTACTAAAGAGAGGAGAAAAGTTAGAGATACTTACCTGGTAGATGAACCCATCTAGACTAAATATATCCCTTCGAAAAAGGTGATTTTAAATAGGTTCTTACAATTTATAAGGATCACTAAGAAAGGCCAAATCATCCAAAACTTCTCTATAAGATAAGATTCTTCTCCAAGTAGAAACCCTAAGATAAGACTCCTCAAGTATAATGGCAAAAGAGCAAATTGTAAAGAAGCATAAATGAATAATTAAATCTTGTTGTCTCTCTAATAATGATGAAATGAATGTGTTTATATAAGAGGATCTAACCCTAAATCCTTTTGAAATTTTAGTCTAAAAAAGTCAACCCAGTCGACCTAGTACTGTAATTAGTAAAAACTAACTAGGTTATGAACTATTTCGACCATGGGCCAACCTAGTTCCTAGTAAGTTTTTAAAATAAAGATACAAGGTCAATATAGTTGACTATGTCATGTAAACTATAAAAAATGCATTCAGGTTAGGGAAAATGATAATGAATATGGTAAAAGACTAGAGGAGGGTGAAAATAAGAGGCAAAGATTAGGGGAATGGTTTTTAGGAGATAAGTGTGTAGATATCAAGTAGTAATAAGGGACAAAAATCCTGTGAAGCACCAATGGTCTTCCCAACCCTTTCTCAGTGCACCCATTAATGCATGCACTCTAAGGGATTGAGACTTGATAGGTTCTTATAAGATAGAAAGCATCAGTAATTGATAAAGGTTGAAAATATTATGTGTATACAAAACCCTTTTTGATGGTTTATCTTACACTATTGGCTCCATTGACCCTATGTTCAAATTGATAAAACACATTAAGGGTCTAGGTCAGCCCCTAATAGACCTATACCAAGACCTAATATGTTTTTATCAATAATGATATAAATTCAATTGGGCTGACCCTATCAAATAAAATTTTGAAAAGGTTTAGGGTTAGATTTAACTATATATACACATCCATTTCCATCATTTAGAGAGAAGAGAAGAAGAAGAATATATTGTGCATCTACTTATCCACCATTCTACTTAAGTATCATAGCTTAGGGTTTCAATACTTTCTTTTGAGATACAAATATTATCTTATGGAGTAGTCTTTTAGATGCATAGATAATTTGTGTATCCTAGAGATAACTTATCCTTATTATTCTTACATATCACAAGAACCTCTTACAAAGAACCTTGGCAAAGGGAGAGATTGAGTATCATTGGGTTCATCTTCAAAGGTAAGTATTCCTAACTTTTTTCCTCCTTTATAAGAGTAGATAGATTTGCATTTGTACTTCTCTCTCATGCATTATGATTTCTTATACATTGATGTGAGTATATATCTTCTATGCATGATTTATTTTTATGTTTATTACCCCCACTTTGTGACATAAGCTTTGGTGAACACTAGCATATATATATTTACTTTACGTGTCATATACTTTATGAATATGAAAATATATGACCTAAGTAGGGTTATCACATAGTGTTGATTGACTAGATGCTTAAGAACCCTCTCTAGTGATATTATTATGGTAAGAGATCCCTTGGTTAGGTCTAACAGATCCATCTTGGCCATAACCTCAAATATATAATTTATCAATAATCTAAAGCTTAAGTAGGATTTATCTTCTTTGAAATAGGATTGATTAATAGATCAATTGTATTTCCCTTTGTAAATAGGTTTCTCTTATTAATCCTAGTAAATAATCATGGGGTAGTGAAGTGAAAGGATAATAGTACATATAGAGGTGTCATTTAATATATTTATTGTAGCCAAATATTTTTAGTGGTTATGGATATAACTTGTTTCAATATCCTCATCAAATGGAGGCACCTCAGAGATCAAAGAGGTATCTGAGATGCCTCACAAAGACTAATGCCAAGAGGCTTATATCCTAGACCTCGATGCCATGAATGACTTTTTATGGGGATTGGATATAAGATGCTTTACTCTTATCAACTTAGTATTTTCCCTTTATAGTTCATGATTTGACACATATGGTTAGCCTTTGAGTATTCTGAATCCTAATAACATAATGTAAGACCTTGTTCTATTAGCTGGGAATATTTTGATCTTTCAAGTGGATCTTCTGATAATATTCCTAGTTTTAGAATGACGTGGGTCTAAATTGATAATAAATTGGCTTATGTTCCTTCATGGTGAGGGATCCATAGTTGTGAGGTGATAGGGAGAGATTACCAATACTAAATGTTTGGTATTCATACTCTCCATAACCTTTGAAAATGATTTTAATGAAGGTGGATATGCATGAATCAAAAGATTTTGATATAAAGTTATTCATATGGATATATTTATAGGACTTGTGATCATACAGGGTGCTATCAGTACTAGGGAAATAGAGTCCTGATCAAGTCCTTCTATGGCTTGACAACTATGAACGAATTATGAATCTTATAGAATGGTGAATTCCATCCTTGAATGTGAAAATTTCAAACATTAGTGGAGAGTGAAGGGGAAACTCTAATTTCATAGATCCATGGGTGGCCCAAGAGGATGTTTTACAATAAATAAAATTTGACTACATGAATGAGGGTTTGATGCACAATAGTCCCACCATGATAGGAATATAATGGTTTTAACTAATTACCTTTCATTATCATCATAGGCCTTAATTATAATAAGTTGAGGGCTAAGTACTGATTCTAAATATCCAAATATTATGATTATATTAATGTTAGAAATATTTATAGTTGATCATAAATTTATAATTACCATGGTATCTTATGATTGATAATAAACACCTCTATATATAAGGGGTAGTTATGGTTAGTACCGATCAATAACATGTCATGGGGATTGAAAGTGATCTATTGGGATGAGGAAAAATGGACCATGATGAATTAGAATTGATTGGCGTAAATATTAGTAGGTACCTTAGACTCATAAAGGATTTTATTTAAAATATCATGGTGGATGTAGTAAGACTTAAGAAGATCTATTATGGAGATTTGGGTATGATTATTTTGAAGTTGTTGGATAAGGTCATAATTATCTTTAGGAGTTTTGGATAAGGTTTTAGAAATTTTGATCTTGATAGGATATTTTTGAGGTGGGGTTTTAGGAGGTGCCCCTAGGATCGTAAACTTTCCATATTGGGTTATGAGATCATAATCAGAAGATGTCCCTTTAATCTTGATAACAAGATGTTGTGGTATTTAGATTTTTTATGGTGTTTTGGCCTTAAATTTTATGGTGTAAATATGATGGATTTGAGAGTATGGGATTTGATGGTAATTGACTTGGTTAGTAGAGGAAGATTATCCTTGGTCCTTAGTCATGCCTTTTGACTTGTAGTCATGCTTTGGAAAAGGATTTTGGTAGATACCTAATTAAAAAAATTTAGAAGAGAATGTTTCTTCACCTTCTATTTATATCTCTCCATTTTTAATAAGATCTTGGATACATTTCCTCAACTGCATACATCTTCTAGTGGCATGCCCCTTGACATAGTGGTAGTGTTAATACTCATCCTCTTTAAACCACTTAGGACTAGTTTATTGTTGTCAAGGGTTTGATTTTTGGTAAGGTGATCCTATTTTAAATGATTAGTTTATTAAAGACATCTTTAATGGGCTCTCCAATATTGGTATAGTGATGTCATCCTAAATTAGTTCTTGGTCTTCCCTGAGGAATATTTATTTTGAGGTGTGTTGTGGTTTGGTGGAGGGGTTGTGACATTGAACTATTTGTATGTGTAATTATCTATTGCTCCATCTCTAACAAATTTTTTATTCTTATTAAATAACTTGGATTTATCCAAATGGGTATTATTACTCAAACTATGGTCATTCTTAAAATAAAGTTTGATGACCTTTATCTATAAGGGCCTTTTTTATCTAAATTCTTTTCTCTACTATGTCATCAAAAGTAGTGACACAATGAAGTTTCAAATGGTGGACCAATTCTAAGTTTAGGTTGTTGATGAAGATATTAAATAATTATTTTTCAAGAATTGAGAAGGAAAAATGACTCACCAAGGCTTTCCACTTCTATAGGTATGATGTTATACCTTATCCATTTCTCTATTTGGAATTGTAAAGGTATAACATAGTAATCTCATTTTCTACATTATAATAGAAATGGGTGATAAAATTATTTTTTAAGAACCTAAATGAAGTAATGGATATTTTGGGTAAATGCATGAACCACTCTAAAATGGATCCTCCAGGACTTTACATGAATAACTACAACACGTAAGCATAATTATATGACACTTTATGAAAAGACAAATAATTATTTAACATGTTCTCTTGGGTCACCTTTTCCTTTTGTAGACACTATTTATAAATTATATAACACCTAAGTCTTATACACTTATAAAATACATATCATGGATGTGCCTTTAACTTTTAAACCTTTCTCGATACCAAAATACTTACACACACTATCTCTCTATACCTAATTAATTATATCTTAGTTCAACCAATGTTATTATAATGACCCATGTCTTTTATCTTGCCTAGAATGATGTAAACATGATTATATTCTACCTCTCCAAGTTTTGGACCTACACCTATTTTCTAATTGCCCAGACACTTGCATCCAAGTTAGATGCCTACATTGACGCAATTGTCCTATCCCAACATAAGTTTACAGTACCCTAAAGTCATCCAATTTTCAAATAAAACATAGTCCTTTGGTCAACCTAAGTTCTTTAATGAGAGATATTATCCAAAGGGATTGGTGTAAAAAATAATATCAACCCTCATGCATTATATTAAATATTCAAGTGAGAAAAGCTTCCCTATTTTCTCATATGTCCATATTATTCATAAGAACAACACATATATAGGTGTGAAATATGGAAATAATATTAAAAAATACATATTTTATAAGTTACAAGCTAGGCCATTATTGTACTTACTTATCACACATTGCATGATTAACACACAAGCCAACACATAAGGGAGAACTAAATAAATTTTAGGCCCTCTTCAGAGTATTGTATATGTATGTATTGCTAATTAATGGAGGGGTATTTAGGGTAGCTTCACACCATGTGACCACTAACCCATTTTTCCACAACCACTATAAATATGAATAACTAGGGTTTTATTATTTGACAAGGAGCAATAGTCCATGACCCGGGTCTAAATACACTAGAGTGAAGGAGACACAAAACCCAAGAACATCTAGAAGGTCACATCCAATTTTAGTAGGCATTTTTTACTAGACACCTGCATTTGAATTAGATAAAAATATTGATGTAACCATCCCAGGTTGATGCAAGTGTCTATGGATATATAGGTTAAATTTTTAGAATTAGGGGACTGCTCTAGAATCCAAATCCAGCCCACTTTCTACCTTTTCTAGATCTAGATCTATATTAACATCATAATAAATTTATTTTCCTTATCATTTCAATATCTAACATAGTTATACTTTCTATCTTTATCATCTCAACATAATAAATTTGGTATAAGTTTTATCTGAGTTTCACAAATAATTGGTTTACTATAGAGATAGTTTACCATCCTCGTGCCCTAAGCCATATCTACCCCTTTAACCCTAGATTACCCTAATCTATATTTTTAGGTTAAAAATTTAGTGAACCTAATATTTGAACATAATTCTTTCCTAAGCATACCATTTAGGATGTTTCTTACTTAATTTATAATAACCTTTATGTTCTTTCTCTCTCTTATCATGGATGATATTGATTGATTTGTTGATTATGATTATGAAACTCTCCAAATTTATATCAAATAAGGGGTAAGAATTGATTAATATTGTATTCTTCCAAATTTCAAAGCATATAATCTAAAATATTTGAATGGTGGTAGATATCATCCCTTTAATTAGATCCATGCTCCTACCATTTCAGGAGATGAATTGATTCATATTAAGGAAGATAAAGAGCCTTTACCTGTACTTCCTACACCACCCTCATATGATTTTGGCCTTCAATATTTGATAAAATATGGATAAAAAATCTAATTATTGGGTGAAAATGAATAAGGTAAAACCCACCTTTTATCTCTAAAAAAAATATAATACAACTAGGCAAGGCTTGGGATTTTCAAAAAAATCCATGAGTCACCAGTGAGTCAAGTCATCTAATCATGCCATTCATGCACATTCTACCATAAAATTGGGTATATATTAATTGGATTATCCTTCATATGTTCACCAAAAGTTATGAAAAATACATAAATAAATTATGATTGATTTATAAATTGCTTATAAAGGGGATATGCCTTCAAATAAATTAATTCAAACCCTCATAATTCCAGCATTTATAAATAATGTCCCCCTTATCAAGGGTGATGATTCTATTTTCAATTCATTTAAAATTGAATATTTTCAAAAGTTAACCAAAACATCATGGCATATATACCAGTTAGCTTTAAGTCACCAATAAGAAAGAAGCATTGCAAACCTAAAGTGCTAAAGGCTCATAATGTGCCAAACCTTGGAAATAAGGACTTTAAACCAAGGGATATTTATCTCCCAAAATATTAATTCATGCAAAAGATTTATACCATACCAAAAGAGGTACATTTAAAATTTTTCCCTCCAATACTAATTTATATATCTCTACCAAAGATGAATGAAACAATCTCTTCAAATGGTATACCAATCATACCACAATTTAGAGATCCAATACAATTGCCAAAGTGTCCTAAATTTAGTGATTCAAAACTTTCACTTGTAATCCATGAGGATTATGATACTCATATGTCTATATTTAAGAGAGGTGGTGGATTATAATAAATGATAACACCTATTCTAAGCACCAACATTCCCATGGAGTATATTATTTTTATGATGAATACTATTAGGGATCTTTAAAAACAAGTTTCTATACTCCAAATGCAATTCACTTTCCATAATACTAATGCAAATATTACCTCACTAAAAAATAAACCTCTTGCATAATGTATACTTGAATATACTTATCCACAAGATTTTAAACTACCCAATTTACCTCTCTTTTTGAGTAATAAGGACCCATTCAACCACATGATTAACTATGTACATTATTTTGGTTAATGGGCAAAAGATGATAAATTATTGATAAAAGTATTCCATATGATAATTTTTTATGAGGCTCATAATAAGTTATATATTCTACCAAAATGTTCCTTAACCTCTTTTTCACAATTATAAGATGCATTCTTCATGCCTTTCAATATCCATAAGGATCTAAAATTTATAGTAAGACATTTTCACAATTTCAAACAATGTGATGATGAATCTCTTGAATATTATGCCATTAAATTCAAAAGTACATCATATGAGCTAGCATTTAGACCTTTAGATTTAGAGTTATAATTAATTTTTAGTAGAGGTCTTCTTTCTCCATTGAAATAAAGAGAATTACATAAACAACATGAGTCATTTACCCATTTATATGTATATGTGCATATATATGCTTCATTCATAGTTACTCATCCAAAAGAGATTAACATATCCCCTTATAAATACCAAAGTTTTATTCCCCACACAAAGGAGGGAGATGAATTACCAATTGAAAATTATGAACAAAAATGTGGTAATCCTAAATATGGGACCAATACAAGGTCCAAATCCTATACAAAAACCCCAAGGTGAACAACACAAAAAACATCTGCACCAAAAATATTTGATAATCACATTATTTATGGGTGGTGCTTATTTTTGGCATATTTGTATTAATCCTACACAAACAAAAACTACTTGCAATGAAAGATTTTTTCAACAACTTGGTTTTGACCTAAAGGACTTACAAATAAAAGGAGGTTGAAAATACTCATTGGGAAACATAACACTACCAAATATTTATGGTCATAAATTGATTCAAACATAGGTTTGGGTTATGACATAAGCCTCTTCATATGCATTTACGTTGGCACTCTTTGGTTATATCAAATCAAATAAAAAATTGACCAAAATTAACAAGGTATTTATTTTTCTCATATAAGAAAATTGATCCATATCCCAAATTATAGCACCGATTATTCTAATGCACATGTAAAATGTGAGGAGGAAAGTTTTATGTACCATTTACACTTATCCAACCATGATTCAAACAATGTGAAGGATCCAACTTCAGGGTGCAAGGCTTCAAAAAATACCAAAAAAAAAAGAAAATTTCAAAAGCCCAAAAATATTTTAAGCATTTACATGTTCTATTATTTCCTTGGCATATATGTTTTTAGTCCATTTTGGTAGATGGAATGTTATTATTTTATATATACATGTGTTTCACAAATATTTTGAGTGTGATTTAGGTATACACATATACATGATCTAGGCACTTTTGGATGTCAGGTTTTCCCTCTACTCACATCACTAGGACTTTAGGGGCATCCACCTCTATGATCATGATACATCTAGGTTATATCATTATATGGTCACTTTACATTATCATGTTTGAGCTCATATATGTAAATACATATTCCTTTATCCATGCTTATATATTTTAGAATATACTTTATATGTTATATACTTCACATTTTTTGATAAGACATATATCTAGAGACTA
Source organism: Torreya grandis (assembly GCA_037957365.1). Taxonomy (NCBI): domain Eukaryota; kingdom Viridiplantae; phylum Streptophyta; class Pinopsida; order Cupressales; family Taxaceae; genus Torreya; species Torreya grandis. The sequence continues at coordinate 1,210,334 of JARHVA010002455.1, forward strand.
GTATGATATGATTATCCTTTCATTTATGCATTTGAGTGACTTGCCTTACTATTACCTTTTTTGTTTGAGAATTTGAATATGCACCATTGTTTGTGGCCCCTGTGCCTCTGTTTGCCCCTTTGACATTTAAATATGTCATTTTTTATAGTATGTTGACATTTAAATATGCCATTATTACTTTTATGGACATTTGACTAAGTCATGTCCCTTTAATTGTGCAACATTTGAACACACCCCTTGTTTGATATTTCCTTGGACCATTGTATTTTGATTTTCTTTTGAGTGATCTTATGTGTGTGCTTGATCACTTGTTAAACTTGTAAAATTACTATCTATATGTTATCATGATGTACATCATGCATCTTAGGACATGGTATAATAAAAAAATTTGTGTTTAAATGATATATCTACCTAGACATGTGCCCTCTCTATGTTACATGGTACATTCACAATTTACATGATTATCTTATCCTTTTGAGATAAGGTAACTACTAGTTACTACTTCCCCTCACCTAAAAGGGGTGAATATCAGTGGAGGCATGCCATAGAGGCATGACTTCCACATTAATTCACATATTCACATTGTAGTGGGCAAATCTTTTGAAAATATGTTTTCTACACTTATCATAATTTTAGATTTAATGGCGGCATGTTTTGGAAACATGTTCTCCACACTTATTCAATATTTAACATACCTAGATTACAATGGGGGAATGTTTTGAAAACATGTCCCCCACTTTGAAACTTATAAAAAATTGTACATTATAGTGGATGCATGTTTTGAAAAAATGTTATTCACATTTGCACAGTTTCAAATTGGTCAAATTGCACAATTATATGATTCAGATACACATTTATGGCAAAATTATATACATTGGTACCATTTTTATACATAGCTTCAGAATGAGAAATATTTAAGGTGCATATGATATGCAATGTGCACCCAATATTTAAAAATAAAATTAGTTTCATATTCTAAACACTTGCATGGACTAGTATCACCCACCAGGTTGGACTTTTATAGACTGTATTGAACAAATCTATTATAGTAGTTGATCCACTTTTTGGCATGGTTGAGGTGATTAAATAATTAAATATTGATAAGTTTATAGGTTATACTTGATTAGATCATCTATCCTCACCATTTTTATAGTGTGAGTTGACTTGGTTTTCTCACACTCACTAGGGTATAAGTATGATTAGGTTACATAGATGAGCTAATCTCAACTGCCAGGTTGCAACTCATCTTTTCTCAAAGGTTGGGGGCATGTGTCCTCAAATTTATCTCTTATCTCTATAGATATATACACTTTTAAAATTTATATTTTCATAATCTTAGTTTCAATGATTCATAATGATACATCTTTCAAATCAAATTACTAAAAGGTAAAATAGTTGTACCGATGCACATGTGTACTCCTAAACTTTCCTCTCTTTAAATTTCAATCATTTAAATTATTTTCAATTTAATATTATTTGAATTTATTGTATACTATAACATGCTCTTGGTTATAGGTCAATCACTAGAAAATAACTCAAGTTGGACTCAAATAAAAACAAGGTAGCAGGTATACATTTATTTTCCTTTAAACTATCAATTTAATTACTAGCTTAAAGGGGGGGAATGTATACACTATTTTTGAATTATATAGCACTTCAAATTTTTACACTTGGAAAATACATATACCTTCAAATTCTAGACCTTTTTTGATTCCAAAAGTCTAGTGTACACTATCATTGTATGCCTAATTGATTATCTATTAGTTCAGCCAATGTTATTCTAATGGCCCACACCTTCTATATTCTTTAGAATGCTATAAGCCTACTTATATTATATCTCTACAATTTTTTGACCTACACCTATTTTATAACTAACTAGAGACTTGCCTATAGTATTATACCTATGTCAATGCAAGTGTCCTATCCCAACATAAGTGTCCAATGCCCTAAAGTCATATAATTTGAAAAATAAATGTATTCTTATGGTCAACCTTAGTTTTTTAATGTGAGATATTTTCCAAAGGGACTAGTATAAATATAATACCAACTCTCATTCATTCCTCTCCTAGAAAAATGTATAAAATTACAAGGCAAATTACCAAAAGCATTCTATCAAGCATTTAAGTGAGACAAGATTCCCTATTTCCTCCTATTTATATATAAGTCATAGGGAAAACACATTTATAGGTCAGAATATCTAAAGGAATATCTCAAGAGACATATTTCCCAAGTCATAAGCTAAATAAATATTGTACTTTCTTATCATACTTTGCATGATTCATACACAAACTAACACATAACAGAGAAACACATTAGTTTGAAGCCCTCTTCAGAGTATTGGTTATGTAGGAAACCCTCATTGACAAAGGGGTATTTGGGAAATTTAACACCATGTGCCCACTAACCCATTTTTCCCATAATCAATATAAAGATGAAGAACTATGTTTTGCTATTTGACAAGGAAAGATAGTCCATGACCTAGATGTGAATGCACCAAAGTGAAGGCAACATAGAACCCAACAACATTTAGGTGGTTACATCTAATTTCAATAGTTATTCTGGACTAGACACTTATGTTAAATTTAGATAGTAGCATTGAATTAATTATCCTAGGTTGACACAAGTGTCATGGTTATAAAGGTTAAATTTATAGAATTAAGTGACTATTCTAGAATCTAGATCTAGTCCACTTTGTGCCTTTTATAGATATAAATCAATATTAACATCAAAATCATATAAGTATCTTGTTTTCCTTATCATTACAATATATATCATAGATATTCTTTCTATCTTTAACATCTCAACATAATAAATTTAATATATGTTTTATTTGAGTTTCATAAATAACTAGTCTACTTTAGAGATAGTCTACCATCTTTTTGCCCTAGGCTATATCTACCCCTTTAACCCTATATTCCCCTAATATATATATATATATATATATATATATATATATATATATATATATATATATATATATATATATATATATATATATATATATATATATATATATATATATATATATTTTAAAATTAAACACCTTTATAATTTTTAAAAAAAATTATTTCAAAATGGGAATGAAAATATACATGAATAATACTCATGTCAAGTGGGCAAGAGAAAAAATATTCATATTTCTATTTCTTGTAGTGGGATCTTATATCCATATTTGTTGAGAGTATCCTTCATCACTTGTCATTAATGAGTGAATTTTGGATATGGAAAAGTAATTAAAGTGGTGGTTGGATTAAATTTAGGCTTATTTTGATCTTAATTTATATAGGAGAGGAATGTTTTAGTGGGTCTCTTGGGGGAGATGGATTTGTGCACTTCAAAATTTATTTAGGAAGATAAGGAATTAACTTGTTAGGTAATTTGGTCAAGGTGGTCAAGAATGAGTTTTTTATAGTCCTCTTCAACTTAGTTTTTAAAGATGAATTTTAATTTTTTAGCCTTGAATATAGTGGTATTGATAGGTTTTAGTGGAGGTCGTTGATTAACAAATTCTTATTATTTCTCCTCATTGTCAGGATCAACAATATTTAGTACTTCTTCTTCCTCATGTGTGCATGGATTATGGTTGTGGAAGGTGTCATATTGGACATGCATTTGGAATATAATTATTATAATGTCTTGGTTAAATTTGGAGGGTACCTTGGCTCTAATTTTGATGAGGTGTGTCAAGATTTGGTCTTTATTCTCATAGATAAACTATTCAAATTGGGCTTACTTACATCGTTATTCAATAATTTATATTGGTTTTTTGCATAATATCCTAGGGTATGCATGTAAATATCACTTTATTCATGATCCAAGGATTGATCATCAAGGGTCTAGGGATTATCACCAATTTGTCATGAGGCTTTTTTAATTTTAGATTTTTCGAGTGTGGGTAAAAGGTGTCATGGAATTCAATGAAGTAGTTGAGTTGATAGGATATAAATATTTACTTTTTGAGGTGATTGAGTGAATATGAGACACAATTATAGTTTCTATGGGTTATGATATTGAGCAAATAAGTTTCACAATATTTTTGAGCTAGTATATTTGGCTTAGGTAATAATAAGGAGGTGTTTTACTAACATTAGACTAGATGAGGCACACTAGGTATGGTTTAGACAAGTGAAAAATGTCAAATTAGATGGGAAATATGATATACACTATAAAAATATCAAAAAATTCTAAGTTTATACTAGTAATATGATAAGGTATAAGATGATGGTTAACGAATTTAAACTAGTTGAGTGATAGGGTAATGATGGGTGGTAGGTTCAAACTAGTAGAATGGAAGTAAGACTTCATGTGCTATGTATAAATTGGTAAATTGATAGATTGATAGAAAGATGGCATGGGATTATTTTGATAGAGTGATGGTTTGAAATATATCTAACGATGATACGTGTCTATTTTTATGTAGTAATGAGTTACTTGATAAAAGGGTGACTTAGAGTGATGAGTGATTATAACACATGTAACTAGATGTTAGAATAATGGTGGACTTGATTTACAAGAGAGTAGTTCAAAATATTGAGTTTATTTAGCACAAAATGATTTTAATGGTAGTGTAATTAAGATTAGTATAATAATTAAGTAAACTTAGGTAAAGGTGAAGTATGATGGGGTTAGACGGTGGTGTATAGTTATAATTGATGATGACTAAGGTGAGATAAGGTAATGGTTTTGGATAATTATATTTGTATCCTTAGGGAGGAAATGTTTTTCTAAGTGTTTTGTCTTATGTGTAGGTTTTTCAAGGTTTACAAATAATATGGGTCTTCAAAACACATAAATAATAGTAGGCAAGCCATAAATCCAATGCTAGTGACTAACATGGGAGTTCAACTTGACACCCAACCTAATTAACGAATCATGATGATAAGTGCCTATATTAGTGTCACCCAACCCTATCTCACTATCTATAACTAGTGAGTAATCTCTAGGAATGTTGTTTTCCCTACCCTAGATTCCTTTTGAAACCAAGGGGATGAGAAGGTGTTTTCCTAATATTAGACTAGATGAGACACACCAAGAATGGTTTAGACAAGTGAAGGATGTCATATTTAGAAAATACATATGATGAATTCTAGTAAAATATCAATAAGTGATAAGTTTAGACTAGTTCAATGATGAGGTATAAGATGATGATTGTAAAATTTAAACTAGCATAATGATAGGGTAATGATAGATGGTAGGTTCAAACTAACATAATGATGAGGTAAGATTATGGGTGATATGTCTAAATTGGCAAAGTGATAGGTTGATAGAAATATGATGTGATCTTAGTTTGATAGATTTATGGTTTGAAAAGTATCTAATGATGATAATTGGTTGTTTTGAAGGAGTAATGGGCTACTTAACAAAAGGGTGACTTAGAGTGATGAGTGACTATCACATGAGTAACTAGATGTTAGAATAATGGTGGACTTGGTTGAAAAGATAATAGCTCAAAATAATGAGTTTATTTGGCACAAAATGATTTTAATGGTAGTGTAATTAAGATTAGAATAATATTAAGGTAAACTAAAGGTGAAGTATGATGGGGTTGGATGGTGGTGTATGATTCTAAATGATGATATTAGTTAATGGTTTTGGACAAGTATATTTATGTTCCTAGGGGCAAAATGTTTGATTATGTTTTTTGTCTTATGTGTAGTTTTTTAAGGTTTATAAACAATATGAGACTTCACAACACACAAAAAATAATAAGCAAGCCACAAAACTTATGTTAGTGATTAACATGAAAGTGAAACTCAAAATCCAACCCACTAAATGAATCTCGATGAGAGGTGCCTAGTTGGTGTCACCCAACCCTATCTTACCATCCACACCTAGTGAGTGATCTTTGGGAATGTTGTTTTCCATACCTTGGATGTGTGTTATAGCCAAGGGGTTTTAAGCTAGGTTGGACAAGTTATCTAAGGGCATCCCTTAAATAATTTTTGGTATGTGGGGCCCAAGTCCATATAGGGTGTTGTCTAATGCTTGGTATTGGAGTTTTACCTTTTCACTTCATTGGATATGGTATGGGGTATCCCATTTAGCCTAAAAATAACTATCCTTAATTTTTATAATTTACCATAACACAAAGTGAAAATTTATGCATGGTGGTAAAATCCATGGTCACAATCCCCATAGGACTATGTAAAGTGCATGGAGGTGAATTCCATTTCATGTTAATCCCTATAAAATAAAAATTTGGAGGTTTATTTTATTTTTTTATCCCCAATAATTTCCCTATGGTGTAAGGGGAGAGCACACGCCATTGTAGCCTTAGGTAACAAACATGCAACAAAAAGAGATACACTAATTTAAGCAAGTAAGTTTATTAATCTAATATTAAAGTGTGAATGTTAAAAGGTTTTAAAATTGCCACTTTATTTGATCGACGTCCTTTCAAATAAAGCATTATTAGTTTAATTGTGGGAGACTTTGGGAAACATACAAAACAAAATGTTAGAACTTATGGATATTTTATTAGTAGAACAATGTCACTGATAGAGAGTTTGATGCCATGTTTCTCATTATTATGCCATGGATGTAGGGACATGAGTTTACTACAAAAGGTAATTAGATAAAAGTGAACCATTAATGAAATCATATAACTGAGATATGATGTTATAGTTAGTATACACAAAATCATATATATAAAAACATGATATTGTAGAAAGATAAAAAACACTATACCAAAGATAATGTCATAATTTAGAATGGTGATGTCACTCTTTTAGAATTTAATATCATAGTAGTAGAGCTACAAGTTTGTTACTACACAAACATAACCACAACCAAGATAAAATCTCACTTATGTTGACTAATTTCATGGATATCGACTATAAATATACACTTCAATAGTCATGAGTTCATGATAGTATACAAAAATTAAAAGTTAGAGAATAATATATTGAAAACACCCTAGAGTGGGTTATTTTTTATGTTTAATGTATTTTTAAAAAGTAAGTAATTAAAATTTATTGGTTTGCTATCCCCCAAAAAATATCACTCATTTTTGGGACAACATTTGAACCATTTTGTTCCTAAAGACCAAAATTGTCTCTTCCCTTTCTGAAATTTGTCCTGAACATTTAAATTCCTCATTTTTCAAGCTTCTCATAAATCTATGGACTCTACAGGCCAAGTTCAACGGGCTTCAAAGGTTGATTTCTATGGACTCTTTCAAGGTCAGAGAAAACTATAGACTTGGTTTCTACAAACTCTATAAGTAGGTTCATTTCTAAAATTTTAAAGAATTCTGTAGTCGAGTTCAAAAGTCTTCTACAAATAGGTTCAATGCATTTGGTCCAACAGGTTTAAAAGCTCTCAACACAACTGTGAAGTTCAATTGGTAAAGTTCATAACTTTGGTTTAATAAAATGGTTTGTCAGTCAATTCAAAGGCTTCGTTTGAACCATTGAACCAGAGTTTGGTTCAACAGTTGGTTCAATGCTTCGGTTCATTCAATTGGTTCATCAGCTTGAACCATTTTGGTTCAAAGCTTGGTTCATCATCTTGGTTCAACGTTTGGTTCAACCAAGCGGTTCAATGCTTTGGTTCACTCAGTTGGTTCACTTGCTTGGTTCAATGCTTTGGTTCATTCGCTTGGTTCAATCAAAGGGGTCATTGGCTTGAACCATTTTGGTTCAACCAAGCGGTTCAATGTTTGGTTTAACCAAGTGGTTTAATGCTTTGGTTCAATCAAATGGTTCAATAGTTGGTTCATCACCTTGGTTCATCACCTTGGTTCATCGGCTTGGTTCAAAGGAGCAGTTCAATGCAAAAATTCAAAGAAGTCTCCTGAAGGACAAGTGCCCTTGTAGAGGGCACTTGGTCGATAAAAGTACCCCTTGGAAGGGTCATTTTCAAAGAAGAAAGTTAAGGTAAATTCTTTCAAAAATTTTTTTAAGGTAGATAAAGGCATAATTCCTTCAAACTTTTTGTCCAAAGGAATTCAGGAAAGAAGCCGCGGAAGGAAATCCCAAAGGAATTCACAAAGACTAAGGCAAACAGAACAAAATGGACCAATTTTGTGGACTTTTTGTCTGTAGCAAATTTCCACAAAATTTTTGTCCATGGGAAAATGCTTGCGGGAGAAAGACCAGGGAAAATTCCCATGGGAGAAAGCCTAGGGAAAATGCCTGCAGGAAAATGTCTGTGAAAACAGTCTGCAAGAAAGCCGCGAGAGACTGTTGAAGATAAAAGGCCGTCGAAGGACCCCAAAGGGTAGGTGCCCTTATGGGAGAATCTTGGTGGCCTACTTAAAGGAAAATACCCTAAAGCTAAAGGGTCAGCTTCCCTTCAGGAGGATACAGAATAGGAAAGCCAAAGAGGGACCAAGGGGTGACGCGCCTAAAGACATCAAATTTAAGATAGCAAACAAGCTATTGAAAACGTAGTGACGGGCATGCAAACGTCAATTTCAAAGATCATAAAATAGCCATTGATCCTTGTAATATATAGACCTAAATGCATTCAAAGGCTTTAAGGCCAAAACCAGTAGGAAGCGACTAAGGAATAGAACAATAAATTGAATCTAGGACCTGATTCAATTAACCAAAAAAGGAGGAATGATGAAGAAGGATCAGATCACCAGGTGGGCATTGAAAGTTGCAAACTTTTAATAGCATGACTTGTTTTTTTACATTGAGAAAAACAAATGGGTAGATGCCCCTAATTTCCAGCCTATCTTCCTAACAGTTTTCAATGTAACATGATGTGTTACTATTCTTGAGTCCTTCTTGAAGAGGCTATATAAGGGACTCTCTTTTATTGTAAATATAGATCTTTTTTTGACAATCAAAATGAAACTCTGCCCAAATTGAAAGGCATTACTGAGACTTTGAGATTAGTTTGTTGATCATATTTTTTTATTGGAATAAGAAAGCAAGGGACTTTTCAGACTTTGTGCTGTGATATCTTTGTTGTTGGGGAAACTGTTCTTATGTCTTTTTCCTTAATATATTTTCTATTCCTTTAATTCAACAAGCAAGATTAGTGAAATTAGTTAGGAAGGTGTCCTAAAGTCAATTCTGGAGAGACTTTGTGCCCCCATAATTGCCTTTCAGTGTGTTTTCTTTTCATTTCTATGTAAAGGACCTTGGGATGAATTTTTGCCCTCATTTTCCTTCGTATTTTATTCTTGGGCAACTCAGGTGAAGACTTTGTGCTGCATCTCAATTTGTTGGTTACTACATCCTTGGTTACATTTTGCATTTACTACCAGGAGTATTCTTGTGGTTTGTTGAATAGTACTTCTGAAAGAAGAGGAGTGCTTTTTGTCATTTCCCTTGAGTTTTTCCATTGATTTGCATGCATCATCTCTAAAAAAAGAGAGATGGATGGTTTGTCTTACCCTTGAGTATTATTTTCTATTTATATATATAGCATACCTATAGGGAACCTCTCCTTGATGAGAGGAGAGATCAGTCCCCTTCTGATGTGGTAAACCTACACATTTGGATGACTAATCTTCCTACTTTGGCTAATCAGACCTATTTTATTTATCAATATGCTGATCAACAAAATATTCAACCAACAGTTTTTGGCGACTCCACTAGGGAAATACATATTTTTGTGTAATTTGGAACCTCAAGTTTTAGATTGAAACATCACCTATGTCTTACCCATTATCATTATAATCCTTATCCATTATAGTTTCTGGTGACTCCATTACATGTCTTACCCATTATCCATTTATAGCCTTAACATCTTCTTCCACCTCCATTATTTTATTTGGTCTGGAAAACTAGAGTTGTTGGGAAAGAGTGCACAGTTTAAAGCCTCAAGCTTTAACTAAAGCAAGGTTAATTCTTTTCCATTTTTATTTTACAATCTGGCAGATTCAAGGTATACACGAAGCCAAAGGGCTAAAGGTATCATTAACCTTGTATTCAAATTGGTACAACAAAGTGATTTTGATCTATTTCCTTTACCATCTCATCTCCAACAAACCAAGAGCTTTCCTCCTACTAAAGTCAGATCTCCATTCCCAGACGAAGGATCCACTTCTACTATTGATAAAGCTTTGCCAATAATTACCCCTTTGAGATTTGTTATTCCTTTGTTTCATAATCCTACAATGGCAGTTAAAGGCCCCTAGGGTAATGCTTTTAGTCCTCTCAATCTTACTCCACCTCTACATGAGCTTCCATGCAGTTCAAGGAAGAATTTCCCCAAATTCTATGGTGATGGGAAAGTTTATCCTGATGAACACATTTCAACCTTCAGCATAACTTATGGAGTAATCAGAGTAAAATTTGAAGATGTAGCAGTCAGGCTATTTGTAGAAACATTACAAGGTGTTACTGTAGATTGGTTTTATCATTTACAGGCTTAGTTAGTAACTGATTGGAATAACCTCAAAGATAAGTTTAAAGCTAGATTGAAACCTACAAAAGATGCACATGCACTTCTAGATCAACTTACATAGATGAAAAAAGAGCCTCATGAACCAATGAGGGACTTCATAGCCAAATTTGACAAATTGAGAAATAAAATTCATGTAATTGCTCGACCCACAGCTGAGAATCTCAAATGCTTCTTCATTAATTCTCAGTTACCTAAAGTCAATTTTCTTTTGAGACATGCTAGTCAAATAGATCTTGCTATAGCTCAACTTTTGGCCACTGAGGTAGAAGATGATCTCATCATAGCAGGGAAGATAAGAAGATATCCAAATAGAAATAGAGCCTCATCATCTTTTGAATATTCATCTATAGGCACCACTGATCCAATGGTGCAAAATCTGGCAAATGAAGTGCTAGCCTTGAAAAGATAGATGGCACAAGGAATGTCTTTTGTTCCTTCATACAGAGATATGCCAAGAAGGACATTCCCAAATCAGTCATATTAGGGCAATGTTGTTAGGAATCAAGGGTAGCCAAATCGTCTTCCTCCCCCACAAGGGAAACTTACCCTTAAATCTCCTCCAACCAACTCAGCAGTTAGATATTTGGAAACAAAACATGATTTCTCTTTCCAACCTAAGTTTGAGCAAGAAAATTACACTAATCTCTTCATGGAAAATCAAGAAGAATAAGCTGGCGACTCCCACATTGGTTTCTTAAACTACCAAGATGAACCCAAAAGTAAAGGAGAAGCTATTGATGGATCATATGCAATGTTTACTAGGTCCAAGAACCAATCAACCCATCAAGCTGATAAAGGGAAGATAGAGGAGCAACCTCAACCAAAAATTATAATTGTTAAGCATGGAACCACTCTGCCTTTTCAGTCAAAGGATCCAATGATCACCCAAAATGTAAGTACATCAATTTCACCTTCACCTTCTACTTCAATTTTGCAAACCAGGACTCCTCCCATCCCTCCTAAAACCTAAAAGGTTGAAATGCTTTCCTCTGTTCCTAGTCTAATTCAGCCATTTGACATAATTGATCATGTCAAAAAGACCAAAGTACAAATGTCTGAATTTAAATATTTGTAGTCCAATCCTGATCAATTAGATAGGTTGGTCCAATGTGTCAAGAACCAAACCATCCCTACAAGACAAAAGGTTAAGAAAATAATTCTTGATTCCCCAAAGAACATGCCCATTCCAAATAATCTTGTCATTACTCCTCCAGCTGCCCCTGGGAAAATATAACCTTTCTATGTTTCCTTATTGATAAATGGTTATCAATTGAACAATTACATCATTGATTCTAGGGCATCTGACAATGTCATGTCTACTAAAGTAGTTGAGTCTCCAGGCTTCACACTGACCAAGACATTTGGGAGATGTTTCTCCATGGAGAACAAGTAAGTACCATTACTGGGGCAAATCAAAGATGCCCAATTTGCATTGGCAGCCTTTCCAGACAAGAGAATCAAGATGACTGTCTTGGTGGCTAACATCCTAGCATCCTATGGCATTTTTCTTGCATGAAATTTTTACAAGGATGTGGGAGGAGAACTAAGCATGGACCTATCTGAAGTAAGGATCCCTGTCCAAGGCATAATGAAGAGATTGCTCCCTAAAAAGGAGGTAAAATACGTGGTCACCAAAACATCAGCCTCTATAACACAAATTCTATTTGAGTCTTCAGGCAAGGGTAATTATTTCTTTACGATAGAGGATGTTCATGTTTCTATAGATGAAAGTCCTATAGCTGACAATCCAAGAATTGATCCAAACAAGACTTTAGGAGAATTGGTAGGGCACAGTACAAGTAAGGAAGGATCTTCCATCTCTAATGAAGATAAATCTGATAAGAGATCAACTTCTGATGATGCTTCGATCCTAAAATCCAATGGCAACAATTTTTCTACCAACGATGGAGTTAGGACTATGTTGATATCTCCTCAAGGAGATATTACTCCATGCAATTTGCAAGTCAACAACACTAATAACACAGCTGGATGTGAATCTCTATTGCTTGGATTGAAGATTATTTAAGATGAAGAGATCAAACTCCTCCACATCAAAGGAGATGCTAAGCTAATAGTTTGTCAAGAGTTTGATGTGGACAATCCAATCATGTGTTGGACTGAACTAGAAGAACAACTAATTACGGTAATGGACCATGCTGTTACAAATCAAAATCAAGTAAAGGAACCCTTCACCAAGAAAGTAAGGAGTTATGGCTTTCAAATTAAAGACCACATCCTACCATAGGGCAAGAAGAAGAAAAAGTCAATAGGAAGATGAAAAAAATTAGTTTCTTGGTGGAGAGCTCCATTTCCCTGTCACCATTTCTGGGGGTAAAATGTTTTCCTGCTAGTTTACCAAGATGGCACAATATTTTCACTATCTCTTAAGAGGTAGCATCTGAAATACTTCAATTCTTGAAGTATCAGATCATTTCATCTGTACATATGTATATTTGTATAGTTTTTAATTCTATTTTGTTTTATTTGTTTTCATTTTTGGAGCCTTTCATTTCTGGGTAGCATGACTCTATAACCCAATGGCATACTTCAAGGAGCTGGAGATTCTGGATTCTACTCCCTTTAATTCTTTTTGCAATTGATAGAAGTTCCCCAACTAGAGCCAGCTATTGTCCCCCAAAAAATGTCACTCATTTTTGGGACAACATTTGAACTATTTTGGTCCTACAGACCAAAATTGTCTCTTCCCTTTCCAAAATTTGTCCTGGACATTCAAATTCCTCATTTTTCAAGCTTCTCAAAAATCTATGGACTCTGCAGGCTTGAATCTACAGACTCTGTAGGCCAAGTTCAACAGGCTTCACAAGTTGATTTCTATTGATTCTTTCAAGGTTAGAGAAAACTACAGACTTGGTTTCTATGAACTCTGTAAGTAGGTTCATTTCTACAATTTCAAAGACTTTTGTATTTACATTTAAAAGTCTTCTACAAACAAGTTCAATGCATTTGGTCTAACAGGTTTAAAAGCTCTCAACACAATTGTGAAGTTCAATCGGTAAAGTTCATCACTTTGGTTTAATCAAATGGTTTGTCAGTCAGTTCAAAGGCTTCATTTGAACTGTTAAACCAAAGTTTAGTTCAATGGTTGGTTCAATGCTTCGGTTCATTCAATTGGTTCATCATCTTGAACCATCGGCTTGAACCATTTTGGTTCAAAGCTTGGTTCAACGTTTGGTTCAACCAAGCGGTTCAATGCTTTGGTTCACTCACTTAGTTTAATGCTTTGGTTTGCTCACTTGGTTCAAAGGATTGGTTCAATTAAAGGGTTCATCATCTTGAACCATTTTGGTTCAACCAAGCAGTTCAACGTTCGGTTCAACCAAGCGGTTAAGTGCTTTGGTTCAATCAAACAGTTCAATCAAATGGTTCAATAGTTGGTTCATCACCTTGGTTCATTAGCTTAGTTCAAAGGATCAGTTCAATGCAAAAATTCAAAGAAGCCTCTCGAAGGATAAGTGCCCTTGCGGAGGGCACTTGGTCGACAAAAGTACCCTTCAGAAGGGTCATTTTCAAAGAAGGCAGTTAAGGTAAATTCTTTTAGAATTTTATTTAAGGCAAACAAAGGCATAATTCCTTCAGACTTTTTTGCCTAAAGGAATTCCTTTAGATAAAAAGTCTGAAGGAATTCTAGAAAGAATCCATGGAAGGAAATCCCGAAGGAATTCACAAAGACCAAGGCAAACATAACAAAATGGAACAATTTTGCAGACTTCTTGTCTGCGGTAAATTTCTGTGGACTTTTTGTCCACAAGAAAATTCCCATGGGAGAAATCCCAAGGAAAATACCTGCAAGAGAAAGCCCAGGGAAAATCCCTGTAGAAAAATGTCTATAGAAATAGTCTGCAAGAAAGCCATGAGAGACTGCCAAAGATAAAAGGCCGCTGAAGGACCCCGAAGGGCATGTGCCCTTGTGGGGGACTCTTGGCGGCCAACATAAAGGACACTCCCCCAAAGTTGAAGGGTTACCTTCCCTTCAAGAGGATGTAGAATAGGAAAGCCGAAGAGGGACCAAGGGGTGATGCACCTAAAGATGTCAAATTTAAGATAGTGAACTAGCCATTGAAAATGTAGTGATGGGTGTGCGAATGTCAATTTAAAATCTCATAAAATAGCCATTGATCCTTGTAATCTATAGACTTGAATGCATTCAAAGGCTTTAAGGCCAAAACTAGTAGGAAGTGACTAAGGAATAGAATAGCAAATTGAATCCAAGACCTGATTCAATTAACCAGAGAAGGAGAAATGATGAAGAAGGATCAGATCACTAGGTGGACATTGAAAGTTGCAAAATTTCAATAGCATGACTTGTTTCTCTGCATTGAGAAAAAAAAATGGGTAGATGCCCCTAATTTCCAACCTGTCTTCTTAATATTTTTCAATGCAACATGATGTGTTATTATTCTCGAGTCCTTTTTGAAGAGGTTATATAAGGGACTCTCTTTTATTGTAAATAGAGATCTTTTTTTGACAATCAGAATGAAACTCTGCCCAAATTGAAAAGCATTACTGAGACTTTGAGATCAGTTTGTTGATCATATTTTGTTATTGGAATAAGAAAGCAAGGGACTTTTCAAACTTTGTGCTGTGATATCTTTGTTTTTGGGGAAACTATTTTTATGTCTTTTTCCTTAATATATTTTTTGTTCCTTTAATTCAATAAGCAGGATTAGTGAAATTAGTCAAGAAGGTGTCCTGAAGTCAAATATGGAGAGACTTTGTGCCCCCATAATTTCCTTTCAATGTGTTTTCTTTTCATTTCTATGTAAAGGACCTTGGGATGACTTTGTGCCCTCATTGTCCTTCGTATCTTATTCTTGGGCAATTTAGGTGAAGACTTTGAGCTGCATCTCGATTTTCTGGTTACTACGTCCTTGGTTACATTTTTCATTTACTACCAGGAGTATTCTTGTGGTTTTTTGAATAGTACTTCTGAAAGAAGAGGAGTGTTTTCTGTCATTTCCCTTGAGTTTTTCCTTTGATTTTCACGCATCATCTCTGAAAAAAGAGAGATGGATGGTTTGTCCTACCCTTGAGTATTATTTTTGTTTATATATATATATATATATATATATATATATATATATATATATATTTATATATATATATATATATATATATATATATATAAGGAACCTCCCCTTGATGAGAGGAGAGATCAGTCCCCTTCTGATGTGGTAAACCTACACATTTGGATGACTAATCTTCCTACTTTGGCTAATCAGACCTATTTTCTTTATCAATACGCTGATCAACAAAATATTCAACCAACCAAAACATAGAATTGAGATATGTTTACTACAAAAGGCAATTAGATAAAAGTGAACCATTAATGAAATCATAGAATTGAGATATGATGTTATAGTTAGTATACACAAAATCATATATATAAAAACATGATATTGTAAAAAGATAAAAAACACTATACCAAAGATAATGTCATAATTTAGAATGGTGATGTCACTCTTTTAGAATTTAATATCACAGTAGTAGAGCTGCAAGTTTGGTCCTACACAAACATAACCACAACCAAGACAAAATCTCACTTATGTTGAATAATTTCATGGCTATCAGCTATAAATATACACTTCAATAGTCATGAGTTCATGATAGTATACAAAAATTAAAAGTTAGAGAATAATATATTGAAAACACCCTAGAGTGGGTTGTTTTTTATGTTTAATGTCTTTTTAAAAAGTAAGTAATTAAAATTTATTGGTTAACTAGTAAAAAATTATGTGATCTAGGTAATGATTCATTAGAATATATTTCAAGATAAATATACCAAAATATTTTCTATTTTCTAATAAAATAACTAGGTAAGATTAGATGATATCAAAACTTTCTCCACTTACCAAAAAGATAATACAAAGAAATAAAAATTTGGCTCGTTGTTGAGAATGTGATAATAACATAATGTTGTGTCTACCTTATAATGTTAAAAATATTTTTAACAATGTTACAAATATAAAAATGTGATTTCAAACCTATAAAAAATAATAATAGACAATGTCACACCTTGAATAAATGATCTCACATCAATTTGTAAAGTTATCATCATTCCATAGATGTGGTTTGATTTCTCCACCCACAAAACTCATAGATAGTTCAAAATCATGGTTAGGGTTAGAAAAATCATGGATTAATAATATGGACTTCCACTTCATGAAACATGAATTCACACAAATAAAATATATATGGCTAAATAGACCATAACAATCACAACTGGTGGTTTTGGATGAAAGCATGACTATTTACTATAATGTCACATTTGTAGTGAATAATGTCAAGTTTATGCATAATGATATCAAATCTAGTAAATGTGGGTGAAAATGATAATATTTTGGCCTCAAAACTTTGATAATTCATCCCTACAAGCTTAGTCAGATCACACTATAAGCATAAGGTAATCAAAAAGAGGGATCCCACTATGGTCACCAAAATGTAATAGAATAAAAATTGAAATCAAAGTACAATATCAAAGTAAAAATCAACATGAAAATGACAAATTTACAACATCAAATATATTATAAAAATCAATATTGGGTAAGGTATAAAAATTATAATAGATCAATAATGAGAGTGAAGGAAATTATACCATCATCTTGATCTAAATTTACCTACAAATCTACATGATGTGCCCTGAATTTGATAGAGTATTGGTACTTAAATGCTTTCTTATTAGATCACTATGGCTACTCAAGACTTGGACATAATGATAACATGAAAATGTTTTTACTATGTTGGATTTTCATGGGAAGATGGTGGTTTAAATATAGGGTGGCAAGGAAAATGGAGGGCTATATTTTGATTTTGTAGGTGGTAAGATCAATGGTCTAGGAATTATCAAGTAATTAAAAAATTACTTGGAATATCATATAAGGATATTAGGTATGGGATATAGGTGATTAGGATAGTGTAGATAATATTTTATGATTATGTAACACCTTAGTCTTGTACACTTGGCAAACTCAAACCTTAGTTGTTCCTCTAAGTTCTACACTCTCCTTTATTATACAAGCCCTACATTTTCTCTATGTTGTGGCCCTTGGCTTATATTTTAGTCTCATTAGTATTATATTAATGAAATAAACATTATATATTGTATAGAATTATTAAAATTTACTTATCTTAAACATGTAAAAGTTTTGATCCTGTACCTATTTTGTTACTCCCTGGACACTAACATCCAAGACAAACAACAACATCAACATTACTCTTCTACCTTGACACAAGTGTCCATTGTCCTAAAGTCATCTAATTTTTAAATTAAACATATTAAAAAGGTTTACCTAAGTTCTTTAATGTAATTTATTACTCCAAAGGGACTGATATAAATACAAGATCAACTCTTATTCATTTCTCACCTAGAAAATACCAAAGAGACAAGGCATGTATTAAAAATCACTCTATCAAGCATTCAATTGATCAAAGCTTCCCTATTTACATACTATTCATAAATACAAGCCATATATAGGTATAAAGTAATAAAGGAACATCCTAAAATTATAATTTTCCAAGTTACAAGTTAGGTCATGTTGGCCAAAATTGGCCTACATAATAAAATTTTGCCTAGTTTGGTGTGTGAAGCTAGGCATATTCCTTATTAAATAGGTGATCTAATGGTGGAAGGAGAAAATACACTTCATGAACCTACTACATGTCACTTTAAATATTTTAAAACACTTTAAGAAAGATTTAATTATGAATTTGATGATTTAGAGGAACCTGACTATCTCAGCATGTCATGTAGGAATGAACATGTCAATTTGGTTATGCATTTAATAATTATACTTGAGAAGTCAACAAAACTTGAAGAATTACATGAAAATTATGTATTTTATGCTGAGGTCATATCCTACAAGTTTTTCATCTTGATGTGTTTCCTATCTCAAGATATAAACCTTCAAATATGATCTAGTAGTGTGGGCCATGCCTAGGGATGTCAATTTAAAGCCACAAGAAGTAGTCATTTAGATTTTAAAAATATTCAACAAGTTTCTAAGTTGAACATAGGGTTTACAAGTATCATGTACTTAGAATCTAGGATTAATATCACATAGGTGATAGTGAGTCAATAAGTTAATTCAAATCTATGACATGTGTTCAAACCTATAATTAAAGATCAATGACGAGTATGAGGTCAAAAGGTCAGAGTATCTTGAGAATGAACATGATGGTGCTAAGTGTCTTGATAATTATAAAATCCCAAGTAAATTTATGGACCATGTTTGATCTAGTATATCAAATATATATGGTATGTATTCAACCTTTTATAAGTAGATCGATGGTAGAGACCAAGATCAAAATTTCAATGAGCCCAGATTGCATGCAAGGTTGCCACATGGCATAAGTGTGTTAACAAAATGGAGACTAATAATAAGGTACACAAAAGGCATGCATGGCTTCCAAATATCACAATCTCAAGTAAAAATCAAATATCGATGGCCAATGATGAAGGTCAAAGCTAGGAGATTGATAGAGAAAATTTGATTAGGTTCTAGGAGGGCATAAGATGAAGACATGTGTTTTAGGCAATAAAATTTAGGTTTTATAAAGAAATAATAATGTCAAGGGAATAGCACATAGGTGGGCATGTTAGATCAAAGTATTTTTCCACCCAAGTATGCAAATGTATAAATGTGAGATCAAAATATGATCTAGGTTACAAGAAGCAAATCTTGTAGATTCATATATCACCATTAAAGCTCAGTTAGACCTCTCAAAATCCCTCAAACATAATTTTTAATTCTTGTTCATGATAAAGAGATTAGGTAGCATGTATATCTTTATTAATATTATGACTATATGAAAACCAATAAGAGGATTGGTTTTTATCTATAGTGGACCTATGTTCAAGGTTTGGAGCAATGGTAGAGTTATGACTATGAAAGGAATGTTATAAGGGACACCATTGAATGAGTTTAGGTGACTATCTGATAATGTAAAGAGCATATCAAGATGAAGCATGGTGTTGTAATCTCATCAATAATATGGAGATTTTAGAGGTTGAGAAAGGTAGGTGGAGCATTCAATGAAATTTTAAAGTCTTTGGGGATTTTTACCTTTTAAGCGAAGCATGACTCATCATCCTCAACATATTATTATCTTCTAGTGTGTTTCTAAGCCAATGAGAGGTATTGAAATCTATTTGGATCTAATTAAAGTTAATTTATAAAGGTAGGATTAATGGTAATTGATAAAAAATGGTTAGGCCTCATTTATAGATTTCTATTTTCTTTCTTTCCTCTCTTTCCTCTCTTTCCTCCCCTTTTTTTTATATATATCCAATTTTTCCCCTAAAAAAAGGACTCTTATGTTTTTGGCATGCTTAGGGTATGCCAATTTTTATACTCTAATACCTATTTGATGCAATAAAAAACTAAATTCCTCCAAACTTGAAGCTAGATTAAAGTATGTTCTATGAATTCATTGATGTGGTTAAGTGAGTGTTTAATTTACTTTAACTTTGTCTAAGTTTTCTCACCTTCATGAAGTGTTTTATAACTTTCACGGGTCATTCTAAGTGCCATAGATATTTATTTGTTTAGTTTGGAAGTGGAAAAGACCTAAGATCTGCCCTCCCATGCTAGATTGATAGCAAGTCCATGCCTTTTTGTGAAATACTTATGTG
This sequence comes from Torreya grandis, assembly GCA_037957365.1. Taxonomy (NCBI): domain Eukaryota; kingdom Viridiplantae; phylum Streptophyta; class Pinopsida; order Cupressales; family Taxaceae; genus Torreya; species Torreya grandis. The sequence goes on from JARHVA010002455.1 coordinate 1,230,348, forward strand.
AAAGCTAATCAAAGAGTGAGTGAAGTGATATTCATAGGTTTGAAAGTGTCTGATAGTGTGTCATGTGTAATTATAAGTGTTCAAAACATTGGTGCTTCACCTTATTTTACATGTTTCCATGAATTATTATCAAATTCTCTCCCTTTTTCAAGAAAGAGATTAGATTAGGTGATAGATCCAAAGGAACTAGCCCTCTCTAGAGGTTAAATCTCACTATAGGATACCCAAAAACTGATGTTATTCCCATTTTATGGTTTAGTTGGAGAGAACCTAAATAACTCTCTCCAAGTGTGCACATTAAGATGCCAATAGTTTGTGGCATGTCTAGTGGGGCCATGTTGTTCATAGAATGGAGATTTTTGGTGTTCTCTTCACGCAATTGGCCTTTGGAGGCATGTGTGAAAACATCAATGGTGATTCCAAGTATTTATCAATTGGTATAAGCAGCCCAACTTCCTAATCATCATTATTTGGTATGTAAAATCAAGCATATTTTAATCAGATGCTTATTATCTACCTCAACATCCTTCATATCGGATTAGTAATCCTTATGGCTTCACCCCAAGTGGCTCTCAATATTTAATATGTCAACATTCTCAAGCTTAATATGTCCCTAGTTACTCCTCAAACCAATCCATTTCAAGTTTGAATCAAATTATCTTAGGCTATGAAAGTTACATGATAAACCTTAATGCACAAAGGGGATATGGTCAAGATATCCTTAATTGCATCATTTATGATGTGAGAGATGCATTATAGTTAATGAAAGAAGAATGGGAAAATATTGAAAGAGTAAATTAGAAAAACTTCTTGAGTGAGATGATGGATGTAAGTGGCCTCATTCAAAGAATCGAATATAAGTTAAGAAGTCATGAAGAACAACATGTACAACTCCATCAACCTTATGTGTCTTCATATACACCACCTCAACCCTCATATATGCCACCCATTCTTCCCCAAGAGACCATTCCAAGTGACCTTTCGAGTTTTACAAGTCCTTCATGTGTTCCTCAAACCTTCCCTTCTTGGAATTCAATCTAAGAGAGATTTCAAAGAAAGGAGGAGATTGTTGTTGATCATCTTATTATTGAGATCCAATAATCCATTTATCTTCCTTAACAATCCTCTTATATCTCATACCATCCCTCTTGTGTTCCTTATCTTCATGAAGCCACTAACCACCTTAAAAAGAAGCTATTCCAAGAGAATATGGATAGGTAAATCAAAGAGTTAGAGATAAATATAAGGAAAGAGGAGGAAAGTCAAAATGAAAATGAGGTGGCTATACCCTACACATTTCCATCATGGATACCAGTTTAAAAAGGCATAAATAAGAAGGAAGAAGTGCTAGTTAAGGCAGACCAAGAAGTAGTCTTGGAGGAAGAGGAGTTAGTTGCGCAAAAATGGAATCAAGAAACCATAGCTAAACTTAATGAGCTTGATCTACAAGAGTTTGAGACTCTTATTCCTTTCCCAAAGAACCATCTAAAATAGCTTTCAAAGTCCCTAGTTATAAGGACACTCTCTTAAGCTATAAACAAGGTGATTTTTTTCACCCTCCCACAATCTCTCTCTTAGATAAGGATCCTATTTTACAAAGGATATAGGAGGATTTTGCACTCATATGTGAGCCACAAGAGGATAATGCAATTTTGTATGAGGAAGAGATCATGTTAAGAAGTCTACTTCATTTTAAGGAGGAAAAGTTAGGTTTGGACTAGCCTTCTTAGCATGGCTTTGACACTAATGAATTAGAGCTTGAAAGGGACAATCCTCAAGTTTATCATGTTAAAAATTCATAAATGAGAAAGAGAAAGAAATAGACGAGAATTTATTAGAACATATTGGTGAATTTTAAGAGCTTGATACAGTTAACTTATAACCAAATGTCTTCAATAATGCTTTAAATGTGCAATAAATAGTTAAAAAAGGTAATTATGAATACTTATTTGAAGTATTAGAAGCAAGACATATGTTGTTACTAGGAAATTATGAGTTGAATAAATAAATTGGAGGTAGTCTTGGTGACCAAATTAGAAAGTTAGAAGTGATAGATAAACAATAAGAAACTCCTTAAGAGGCTATTAAGATCCAAATATGCCATTTCAAATAGCCATGGGTGATTAGGTTGCAACAGTTGGTCAATCATGAGATGAAGTGTCACTTGAAGATAGTAATAATGTTTTCAAGTTTGAAGAAGATTGGTAAAATCAAGATCTATCAAGTGAGAATATTATGAGTGCTCTTATTGTCTAAAATGAAGCAAGATTTGAAGCCTTAGACTAGTATGTCTATATTGGAGACATATTTGTCATTTTTCATCCACTAGAGAGCATGTCAAGAAGATTGGAAATCAAGCAGCTTGGTTCACCAGTTTTGGTGCCTCAAAAACAAGGTATTTTCCATCCTAATCCATTACAAGTGAATGATGCTAAATGTTTCCCATTTGATCCAGGAGGAAAATACTTGTAAGTTGTAGACTTGTATTTATTAGAGTAGTTTTTTTTGTTTTCCCCTAAGTTCTTTGTGCACATTATTTTTAGTTGTGTGTTTCCCTTTCCCTAAGTGACTTGGTCAAAGTGTTTTTTTTTTTTCATTTCATCCTCATTGATTCAAGAGGTATTTTTATAAAAGTGATAACCTTGTATCATTTTCATCATCTAGGAAGGAAAGACTTACAACCCTATATGCCCAATGGATTAGAAAAGGTAACTAATCTAGTTCTCAATCATATCAAGCATGTTTAGGGTTTAGAGTAATGGTGGAGTTGTGACTATGAAAGGAATGTTAGAAGGAACACTAGTGAATGAGTTTAGGTGACGGTTTGATAATGTGAAGAGCATATCAAGATGAATCATGGTGTTCTAAGCTCATTAAAAAGATGGAGAGTTTAGAGGTTGAGAAAGGTAGGTGGAGCATTTAATGAAATCTCAAAGTCTTTGGGGATTTTCTCCTTTTATTCAGAGTATGAATCAACATCATCAACAAATTATTGTCTCTTAGTGTGTTTTTAATCTAATGAGAGGTCTTGAAAGCTATTTGGAGCTAATAAAAGTTAATTTGTAGATGCAGGATTAATGTTAATCGATCAAAAAGTGGTTGAGCCTCATTTATTGATTTTTATTTGTTCACTTCCCTCTCTCTCCTCCCCTTTTCTTATATATCTCCCATTTCTCTCTCCCCCCACAAAAAGGACTCTTATGCTTTTGGCATGCTCAGGCTATGCCAATTTTTGTACTCTAACACCTATTTGATGTAATAAAATATTGAAAACCTCCACACTTGAAGCTAGATTGAAGTGTGTTTTATGAATTCATTGATGTGGTTAAGTGAATGTTTGATTTCCTTTGCCACTGTCTAAGTTTTTTCACCTTCATAAAGTGCTTTATAACTTTCATGAATCACTATAAGTGCCATAAATACTTTGTTGATTACTTTGAAAGTGGAAAAGACCTAAGATCTACCTTCTCATGCTAGATCGATAGCTAGTTCATGTTTTTTTGTGAAATACTTATGTGAAAGTTGATCAAAGAGTGAGTGAAGTGATATTTTTAGGCTTGAAAGTGTTTGATAGTGTGTTGTGTGCAATTATAAGTGTTTAAAACATTTGTGCATCACCTTATTTTATATGTTTTCATTTATTATTATGAAATCTCTCCCTTTTCCAAGAAAAAGATTAGTCTAGGTGATATATCTAAGGGAACCAACCCTGTATAGAGGTTCAACCTCACTATAGGATACCCACAGCCTAAGGCTATTCCCATTTTATGGCTTAGTTAGAGAGAGCCTAAAGAAATCTCTTTAAGGGTGAAAATTAAGATCATAATAAGTCATTATTATACTTATTTTACACACATTCCATGATTCAAAAATAAACCAACACATTGGGGATAACTAAATGAGTCTAAGGTCCTTTTTTAGATTATTGGATATGTAGGCAATGCCCTTTGATAGTGAGGTAATTGGGGTCATCTCAACACTATGTACGTAATAACCCATTTCCCCCCAAGGTCACATTAAAGATGGAAAGCAAGGGTTTTATCATTTCATAAGGAGTGACTAAACATGACCTAAATATGAATCTACTAGAGTGAATGTGAATCCAAACCCATAAAAATATAGGTTGTATCATCCTATATCACCAAATATTCCATATAAGACACTATCATCAGATTTAGATAGTAATATTGATACAATCATCCAGGGCTGATGTAATTATCCAGATAGCCAAAGGAACTAGATATAGAATCTAACAATCATTTCAAAACTATCTTCCCACCTAATTTCAACCTATTCTAGATTTATAGCCACATTAGCATCATAAAAAGATAAGTAATTATTTTATGTATCATATATATATATATATATATATATATATATATGTATGTATGTATGTATGTATGTATGTATGTATGTATGTATGTATGTATCCTAGTTGTACTTTCCATATTTAGACTATCTCAACATAATAAATTCAGTGTATGCTTATTTATGAGTTTATCATTTAATTGGCCTACTATATATCTAGTTATAACCCTTGTACCATTTCATTCATATATTCTTAACCCTATGTTATAAAGTGAAAACAACACATATTTAATTTTAGGGTTAAACATTTGGTGAACCCAATCTTTAAACATCAAACCCTAGGTCACTTAGGGTTTTGTAAAATTTTGTTGTTCAATTCCAAATTTATATAAATTTTAAAATCATGTTTCCCATGGATAGTTCTATTAATTATTTCATGGTATAATGAATTATAGTGGTTCTTACTTATTATATCTAATTCCTGATTAACACATGTTGATTTATAAGGGATGCAAAACCTACATTCCTGCAAACTACTTCCTATTCTAATAAGAGGGTTTCAAATAACAAATACAAAAATTAATCTCTTTTAAAATTCACTTTTTAATGTTATACAGTCAATATATAGATGAAAACAACATGATCTTGACCTTTTATCCTACATATATCTTATTTTAATTACAACTACCATCCCACACCTATTGTTCATCCATGGCCTATATTGGATTCTATAGTCCACACTGTACTACTCAAGAGGTAAGGTTTCCCAACCCATCCTGCCATTTGTTGATACATAATAAGCTCCACCTAAACCTAGGATTGTAATAAAATCTAAGGGATATGACATTAATTACTAATTGAATAATAGCATTCTAATATTTATATCCTTGAGCTTCTAAAACAATCTAATATTTATAAGGATATATTATATGAAACATTACACAAAACACAAGTCCAAAGTAATATTAAGACTATTTATTTTGTAAATATTATGCAATATATTAAGAATAATTTCAAGATCATCACCTTTCATCATTAAATATATCATCCAAAGATGTTGTTGACCAAAATTTTCCTTTGTTCATACAAGTAACAGTAAAAAATAAAGGTATCAAAAGAGTGCTCATTGATAATAAATAGGCCTAAACATTGTTAGCATGAAATTACTAAAACCCATGGGTATCAACATAAATATTATCTAAAGTACTGATATGCATATAAAATGGTTTGATACTTCACATATCCCTCTAATTGGACAAATTACATTATATGTGACCTTAGGACCAAAAATAGTTTTAACTACTTTTTAGGTCATATCTCAATTTTTAAATTATAATTTACTTTTAGGTAGATCTTGGATACATTTAATGGAAGCTACCCCCTCTACAATTTATCAATTTCTCAAATTCATACATGAGGGGACCTTATTGTCCATGCATGTTGATGATGAGCCTTTCAAATTTTATAAAATGATACATTTTAAAATTGAAGGAATTCCTATGGTAGTATCACCTAAACAATCCATTGCTCTTGAACATATACATACATATGACATAGGTGATATAATTACAATATATCTAGATACAAATAAGGCATTAAGATCTAAGGTCCACACAAATATCCATGAAGAGAAGAACCCATTACCAAAATAGCCAGTCAACATACAATAACTGACACCATTCAATATTACTTTATTGGTTAAATATTGAATAAAATGATGGCCATGTTTTATATTATTATTATTATAGTGGTGAAAAAACAACCTATGATATGATAGATGAGAAAATGTGAAATTTAAAATTTTATCCACTTAATTACTTATAGCATAACTTATTTGAACCCGAGGGTCCTGAGACATATACGATAAACCCACTTGTAGAAAATATAGTGTTGAATGTAAATAAGGGCAAAACAAAAAAGTCAATTAGAATATAAATACTTGTTATTCCATACATCCTTCTTGGTTAAAATCATTGAGTCAACCTTATAAGGGCCAAATGCAAGTACATCATGTAAACAATGTGGATACTTCTCAAAAAAATTCACAAAAGCCTTCATAAATGACTTTACAAATCATGCCACTACATGATACTAATGATATAATATTATCTTTGTTACTTGAGAATTATATGATTTATTTAATTTATACTCAACATAGATATATTATTAGACTTATACCCACAAAGGGAGTATGATATTATAATTATTATCAGATCATTGCCCATTTTAACAATCAATGTGCAACATTGAAAAACATTATCCAATAATATAAGAGTGAATGACAAAATCAAATGTCCAAAACCTTCCTATATTTTATATGAGAAACATCAAAGTGAGAAAATTATAAATATCTAACTATTATTACTTATATTAATGGGTTATATCCTCATAATATCTGATTTGAACCAAATAAGTGGGATACCATTTGTGGTACCACTTTTCTAGCACGATTACAAAATAATATTGATGAGCTAATACACTCTATATTAAATCTAAAATTATAAGGATACATTTGATTACCCATTGCTTGTGGCTCACGTGTCCAAGTTTTAACTATATGGATAACCAAACATGAACCACATTTAAATAAAAAATGTGTGGACAAAGTTGGCTAGTTGAGTAGAATGTTAAACTGGATCCTAAAAACATATGTGTAAAGTTAGATAATATGGTTAGAATAATTTTCATCCAACATGATGGACATGATCATTTAATTACACCATTGGATGCAGGTAAACCATTACACATAAACATTAAGGTACTAGCACTATGTCAATATAAATAAAGCATAAAATATTTTTTAGGTGGCCAACTACCTTTTGAGGATGAGGACTTGATTATAACTACTCCAAAAACTTCTAAAAATACCAAAAAAGCATTTAAAAAAAACCAAAAATGCTATCAATACTTACCCATTCTATTAATTCCTTGGCATCCATATGTTACTTCCATATTGATGGACCACATACTCAGTTACTCATACATACACATATGTGTCAAACTTCTACCCTGGGTGTGATACAATCATACACAAATACATGATACACTCTTATTTTAGATGCTAGTATTTCCTTTTACTCATGTCATATGTAAATTGGAGGCATCCACTTCTTTGATCTTAATACACAAAGGTTATATAATTCAAAGATTACTCTACATTATCATGAATATACTTAGATTTGTACTTACACATGCCTATTATCTATGATTATATTTTACATAGGGTACTCATATTTTATACACTTGACATAATTTTATAACATATTAGATCCATGGGCCACTAGGACTTGTTTATGTTGGTTGCTTATGCTTTACTTTATGCATTTCTCAAAGTGTCTTGTGTAGCTTGTTTGAACATTTGAATATGTTCCTTTGCTTGAGGACCTATGCCTATGTATGATTTATTTGAAATTTTCATCATGTCATTGTTTATTTTATGGTCATTTTAATATGTTATCCTTGATTTCATGGAAATTTGACTAAGTCATGTCCTTTGATTGTATGGCATTTGAACATGCCCCTTATTTGCAATCTCTTTGGACCATTGTTTGTTGGATTGATTTTGAGTTATCTTGTGTGTGTGATTTTTTACTTATTAAGATTTTATTAATTTTTATCTATATTTTTCCATGTTATTTATCATTCATCCTAATCCTACGCGTGATCACATTGGTTCTATGCACTTAATGATAAATTTACCTAGGCATGTTCCTTCTATATGCTACATGGTTACATTCACAAATTTTACATTCGTCTTACCCTTTTGAGTTGAGCTAAATCCTAATTCCTATTTTTCCCTCACATAAAATTTGGTTAGAATCTTAGTGGGGGCATGTATGGGAAACATATTCTCCACACTTAGCATAGTTATCAGATTCAATGGGGGTATGCTTTGGAAGCATGTTCTCCACACCTACACAATTATATAATCCAAATTCATAGTTGTGGTAAAATTATATACATCGGTACCATTTTTATATAAATTTTCAACATGAGACATATAAAGATGTATATGATATGCAACATGTGCCTAATATTTCAAAATCCAAATAAATTTTATATTCTAAAACCATTGCTTGTATTGATACTAGCAAACTTTTATAAACTATATTAAGCCAATCTACTTCAATAGTTGGTCCACCTTTTGGTATGGTTGAGGTGATCAAATCACTAAAAGTTTCCTAATTTTTAGGTTGGACTTGATCATCTATCCTCCCTAGGTTATAAGTGTCATTGGGTTGCATGGTTGAGCTAATCTCAACTACTTGGTGACAACTCACTTTTGCTCCAAAGTTGGGGGCATGTACCTTCCAATACATCTCTCTATATCTCCTTAGATATACGTATTTTATATATTTATCTATAATTATCCCAATCTTAGTTTTAGATCATTAAAATGATATATCTTTTGTAAAATAACTTTCTAATAGGAAAGTTAGTTACATCAATACACAGGTGTACTCCTAAACCTTGCTCTTTCATTTCAATCTATTTCAAGTAATTTTAACCCAGATTATATGAATTGATTTTACACTATAACATGATCTTGGTTTTAGGTTAGTCACTAGAAAAATCACTCAAATTTAAATTAAGAAAAGATAAGGTGTGCACACACACCCAGATACTTATTCCTTTCCTTTAAACTAATAATTTCATTACTATTTTAAAGGGGGAAAATGTAGACAATATTTTTTTATTATATAGCACCTCAATCTTATACCCTTGTAAAACTAAGACCTTGGTTATTCCTCTTAGTTCTACACTCTCCTTTCTTATTTAATCCTTGAATTTACTCTATCTTGTGCCCCTTGGCCTATATCTTAGTTTGACCAATCTTATATTGATGACATAGACATTATATCTTGCCTAAAATGCTTAAAATATATTTATCTTACACATCTACAAGTTTGGATCTTGTACTTATTTTTCTACTCCCTACACACTAACATCCGAAATAGACAATAGTGTTAATGTTATTATCTTATCTTGATGTAAGTGTCTAGTGCCCTAAAGTCATCTAATTTTCAAATCAAATGTATTCAAATGGTCGGCCTAAGTGCTTTAATATGATTTATTAATCTAAAGGGATTGATATAAATACAAGATCAAACCCCATTCATTCCTCACCTAGAAAAGACCAAAGAGACCAAGGCACTTATCAAAAAGCACTCTATCAAGCATTCAATTGATCAAATCTTCCATATTTCCATACCAGTCATAGGTACAACATATATACGAGTCTAAATTACTAAAGGAGTAACCCAAGAGCCAGATTTGTCAAGTTACAAGTTAGGTCAATGTTGTACTTGATTTATACACATTGCATGATTCACATACAAACCAACACATAATGGAGAACTACATGAGCTTGAGGCCCTCTTCTATATTATTAGCTATGTAGGTAACACCCTTTGATAATGGTGTCATTGGGGTAAGTTGAACACCATATGCCCACTAACCCATTTTCCCCCAAGGTCACATTGAAGATGAAAATCTAGGGTTTTATCATTTCATAAGGAGAGACTAACTATAACCTAGATATAAATGCATTAGAGTAAATGTGAATCCAAACCTAAAATCATCTAGGTGGTTGCATGCTATTTCACCAAATATTTTGTATATGACCTTATCATCAGACTCAAATAATAGCATCAATGCAACTGTTCAGGGTTGAAAATTGTCTAGATAGCCAAAAGAACTAGATATAGAATCTGATAACTATTTTAGAATTATCTTCCAACCTGATTTTAGCATGTTCTAGATATAGAACTATATTAGCATAAGAACAAGCTAATTACTTATCTTATTTATCATTTATATATCTAGTTTAGTTGTACTTTCCATCTTTATACTATCTGAGCATAATAAATTTAATGTATGCTTATATATGAATTTAGCATTTAATTGTGTTTTTATATATTTAATTATCACCCTTATGCCATTTCATTTCTATATTATTAACCCTATGATATAAAGGTATAAATTGAAAACAACACATATTTCATTTTAGGGTTAAACTGTTACTAAAGATTAACTTAATAAAGGTATTGGAGATTACAAAATTTAAAATTCCTAAAAATGACAGTGCATGGATCTAGGTGGATTATAAATTTATAGAGGGGATTTAAGGATAATGAGTGATTATTATATGGGGATTAATAGGTGGATTAATAGGAATGGTAGCTGAGAGTTAGGTAGGATGCAAATTTAAAATTCATAAATAATTAATAAGACAAGATTAAGGACAAATGACATGAGATAATGAATAATTAATGATAAGAGATGATGTTATAATAATGATAAAAGAGGACTCAGAAGATGAGTAAGACAAGTTAGATGCAATTAGAAATGATAAGGAAGTGAGCAAATTTTGATGTATACAAGTTCATTTTTAGTGTAAAAATGGTGAAAATTTGGTGTTAAAATAGCATAATTTGGGTTTGGTATATAAAATTTGGAGAATGACAAGTATTTCCATTCCATTTATAGAACTAGTACACAACTAAGCAAATAAGTGGTCATATTCCATGCACATTCCCCTAATATGATATTTGAGTGTATATAGATTCTGAAATTGGGTAATATCATGAAATTTTATGAATAAAATCATTTATACAAAACTTTAGAACACATGTCATGCATGATTCACCCATTCTAAGTAAAATTTGAGACAAACATGAGTATTTTCCTCAAACAAATATGAGTACATGTTTCAAATTATCCTACATTTACTTGTGATTTTGAAATTTTTTGATAATTTTTATTTTCTATCTACTAGGACAACAATGCCCTATTTTAGACATGGTCAACCTGTACCCTTGTCCAAATGAAACATTATTGTCTAAAATTATTTTCTAGGCTATTTTTTGGTATGAATCATGATCAACAGTGTAAATCTTAAAAAAATATGTCTCTGTACTATATTGTTGGAGCTTAGTATCTAAGGGAAGCCACTGTGTATTCCCCATCTTTTAAGGTGAGTTGTGAATCCAATGCAATAACTTAGTTCAAAATAAAAAATTATGCAAGAGATGTTATAAAAATATGTAATTTTGAGTAGTAATGATAACATGGAGGAGTATGGCACCATCATATATAAACTAAGAAAAATAATAAAGTAAGATGCATATAGAAACACTCATACATAGTGACATTTTCAATATATATGTTATAAATTTGGCACACATATAATTGGTCATATATCGAAGGTAATTGAAACTAAATTAGAACAACTTAAGGAGGATTCATGTATTCATCATGTTATCAAAAAACTAGGAAGACGCATGATATGCATCATGACATCAAAAAGTGAGAAAATTGAGCAAACAAGTGTCATGACAATAACACATACATACAAAGAGTGCATATAAAACACACAAATCACATAATAGATGACCAATGAGACACATACAAAGGACATGTTCAAATGTCACTCACATTGTAGAGAAACATACAATGAAGGATTTGAGTGACACACAAGGACATGTTCAAATTTACACAATCAAAACAAGGAATACACACAAAAAAATTAAATAAGGAAATAAATATTAAAGGCATGCATGCTTGAGTAAAATTGATCAACATTAGGAACTTGTAATACTAGTATATTTAACAACTGAGGTATTTAGTAATCTACCAATATGAAACTAAGAGAGATAATAAAATTCATAATTTAATGTATTGAAGTATGAACAATAGGGATAGTCCAATAATGATAAAACATATGTAAAAGGATGCCCTTAGTGAGCTTGATGTGATACACATAAGGTGTAGATATATTGTGACTAGTCTGAATCTAGAAAATTAGATCCTATTTCTGAACTTGAGACAATGTCACCACTTAAAAATGAATCTATAAATGATAACTTGTATGTTTTGCATTCAATCATGTACACTTTTCAATCATATTTGATATGAAATTGGATAAAAATAAGTACTGAATAACTAAGCACAAATTGATTAGTGTAAATGAACTAAACATAAACATGTATAGGTCTTGCTTTTTGAAATTTCTAGAATATTTGTTTTTTAGTATTTTTAAATATATGAAAACATGAAAAGGAACATATTTAAAAATGAATCCTTTAAGATATTTACCATCAATATGTCTTATATCTATCATATGAAAGATGGCCTCTCATAAATGGTAAGGATCATGGTGATATGAAGTTTCTAGATATGTAAAACCAATTACCCCATACTATGGGATTAAATGTTCTAATTTCTCTTGTGAAATATGTACTAGATCATTTAAATTTACTATTATCAAATTAATTTTATTTTTTTATATGTTAGATGTAAACATGCTTTCCATTTGTTGCTCTTGATTTAAATAAATTCCATATTCTCTTGAAACTATAATCATGTCACTTTCATGTTCAAATGTGACATGACTATCATCTTTACCCATTTTTCCCCCATTGATTTTATCCCTAATCTTCCTAATTCAATGTTAAAAATGTTTAACTATTTTTATATATGTAAGTGAAGGGTTAAGGGGGTATAGTATTCTATGTTTAAGGATGAAATAAAACTATTCTAGAATAGGTCAATTAATTAAAAACTCAAATAAATTAATATTCTAAATTAAAGTGTTGAATTATGATAAATATAAAAAATACACTCAAAATAATAGTTTGATTACATAAACATGAATAAGAGATAATACTTAACTTATTTGAAAATACAAAGGCAAATCTAAGAAGCATAGAGGTGGAAATAGGAAGTGACAAGATAAGGTTCTAGTCGTTATATTTTGGAAATACTGTTTTTGGTGGCTTAGACACTTGCATCAATGATTCTATCTAAATCTTAATGTAACTATCATTTAATAAATATTCAATATATTGTGAAGTGACCACATATAACTTTCTAGGTTTTTTCACCTTTTTACTGATGTATTTTATTTGTGCACATGGGTTATCGATGATTGTATGTGGATCAAAACCCTAGCTCTTCACCTTAAATTTTTGTACCTTTCCAAAAATGGGATCATGGTGTTGATATGAAATCAAGGACACCATTACTAATGAGCATTGCCTTTATACTAATCATCCAAGGAAGGAATCAAACATATGTAGTTATCCCCTAGGTGTTGGCTTGTATATGCACAAGGGTGAAATATACTATATATAAGGGATTGAAATGATCTAGGTTCTAACATAAAATATATTACTCATGGGTTGATCTTTGAGTGTTTCAGACATGTAAAATGACTTCTCCTATGATTGGTATTAAAACAAGAAATAATAGGGTAGTACAAATTAGTTTTGAAATAGATTGAGTGAACTTTAATAGGTCCTTGTTTGGTATTTATTAGATGAATAATGAGTAGGATTAGATTTGTATTTATACCACACCTTTTGAAAATATCCCATGGTAGGGTTAAATTAAAAAATAGGCTGACCCATAAGAATTAAAATATTTTTAAATGAGATTACTTTTGAGGATTGGACACTTGATAAGAATCTAGATACTTGCATTGATACAAGTGTCCCTATGTGGGACACAACTGTCTAGTAGGCTAGGAAGCTACTGAGGATCTAAAAATGATAGTGAAGAATATATATTAGGTTTTAGGATTTATGTATAATGTAGAAGATTTAAGTCATTAGAAATGATAGGGTTAGACCATAAGATAAATAATTAGGCATAATGAGATGGTGAATGTAAGCCTTTTAGTAGCATGAAGGTCTAGAAATAAAGGGTATAACCCTAATATTTATTTGTCAATTATACAAGACCAAGATGTTATATAAATTAAATTTTAGTATCACATTTCCCCCTTTAATCTAGTAATGAATAAATATTAAATTACTAGGTTAAAGGAAATAAATGCATAATTGGGTGTGTATAACAAATGTTGCCTTTGCTTGATTCCACTTTGAGTGTTTTACTAGTGTATGACCCATGTTATAGTATAAATCATTGCATGTAATCTAAAATTTGACATAATTAAAATGATTGAAAAAAGAGAGCAAGGAAGGAGTACCCCTGTGTGTCAATGCAACCATGTTCCCCTTGGTACTTTAACTTGGTAAATATGCTTCCTTATTAAGCATTGGACCTAAGATATGTTAAAAATTGAACCTTGAATATTTTAATAGGGACATTATAAGGTGATTATGCTCCTAATCTAATGCAAGAGTGAGTTGTGACACAACCATTGAGATCATTGAATATAAATCACACAACTCAAGTGATAGTATAATAAAATACAAATTAGGTGGTACAACCAACTCAATATAAAAAATGGAAGTAGAGTTAAGCCATTGAGGGAGTTGAATCTCAAACATACTATTAATATGGAGACAACTACTATAGATAGATAAAGGCTCAAAATGGTACTTTTTAGTGAAAATTGTGCTTCTTAGTAAAGTGTCACTAATTCTTGGTAAATATGTTTGAATAGGTATTTGTAATTTTTTGGTAAACTTTCATGACACATACACTTGTAATATGTCTAAAACTAAAGTTTCAATAAAATGTAAGCTTTTCTTTATAACTATGTATAATATATTTCACAAATCTGAGAAACTCTATCCAAAATCTATAAGAAAATCAATGCAATGTATAGAATTCTATCCCAAGTGTATATTGGAATAATGTAAAATATAATGAAATCCTATAAAATTTGAGAATTCCATAAGTGTGGAGGTATGTCTCTATGATATGCTCCAACTAATATGCCCCACCTTTTGAGGTGAAGGAAATGGAATCTAGTAGTTACCTTACCTTAAAAGTATAATATAATTATATAATTTGTGTATGAATCATGTAACATATAGTAGTAGCATGTATAGTAGATATATCAATGAAGATATCATCATGTGATCACAAAAATCCATAAGATGCATGATATGTATCATAGAAATGTATAAAAAATAATAATACAAGATCAACAAATAATCAAGCACACACACAAGAGAACTCAATGTCATAAAAATGGGTATAAGAAGACCGTAAATAAGGGGAATATTCAAATGCCACACATTCAAAGGAATGACATATTCAAATGTACAAATAGTAAAATAAAGTACCATACAATGATACAAAGGCCAAAAATCAAGGAACATATTTAAATGTTTTACAAACAAGATAATAACAAGCAATAAAAAACACTTAAGGAAGTGACAATGTGAATAAATTAATTATAAGAAACTAACATAATCATATCCTTACATGTATGTGTTATCAAAATTATCATGTAACACAATGTAAGAAAGAGTATAGGCATGTGTAAGTGTTAGTATATAAGCTCAACATGATAATGTAGAAATAATCATAAAGTAATTTAACCTTTATCAATCATGATCAAAGAATCAACTTCCCCCAATGTAGTATGCCATATGGGAAGAGGAAAGGTCCAACATATATATGTACAATTATCATAGGTCTAGTGTATCCCTATATCTCACAATATGTGAAACATATATTTGTATAGAAAAGAAATGATATACTATATATTAACATAAAAACAAACAATATATATGCCAAGGAGCTAGTAAACATGTGAATGCTAAATATTTTTATATTTTTGAATTATTTGATTTTTTGTATAATTTTTAAATTTTTAAGTTATTTTGGTCAATGCGTGTTGAATGGATCAAGTTTATTATGACTGGAGTGTTTTGAGTGAAAAAGTTTCATATCATGATCCTCTTCTCTCATTACTTGGTTAGTATAATTACCATCACCATCGTGTGGTATGTGGACTAATCTTCCCTTATAGGAAAATGAAATACCTTGTTGATTTTGATCTATTTTAGCTTCCATTTGGCATATCCAAAATGTACCCAATGTAAAATTGTGTTGATTTGTATGTGGTATGACCCATACTTTTGTTTGGACAACATGTAGACCACAATAAATTGGTAATATTTTGTATCCCAAAAAAGTTTTTCCAACTTCCTTTATGATGTAAGTCTTTGATGGTATAATTGAGTTATGTCAAACATCTTTCATTAAAAAAAAAAATCTTTCTCTATAGGATCAATATGGTTATGGTAAAAATAATCTCCACCCATGCATAATGTAATTATTAAATCATTTTGGCAAGGTTGTTTTTTTTTTGGTTCAATTTGAAGTGGTTGTGGAGTATGTTGATCTAGTATTGGTCCCATATTGAATAGATTTTGTAAAGGTGTCATATAAATATTTATAATGACACATGTTTACTAATTATATTCACTTAGTAATTTATTCCCCTCATATGTATAATTAATAAAGAATTTATAATTTATAGGAGATATATTTGATTCTTTATTATATTTGAGTAGGAAACAAGCACATCTATGCACATCTATATATATGTGGGTAAATGAGGTGTACCATTTATGTAATGCACTTTACCTTTAGTGGAGTAATATCTCTAATAAATAGGAATTTTAGTTCCAAATCCAAAGGTATATATGTTAAGGGATATGCTTTATTTTAAAATTTAATAACATAATCTTGAAGAGATTCATCATCACATTATTTGAAGTTTTGTAAACATTCTAATGTAAATTTTAGCACATTATGTGTGTTAAAGGCCAAGAATAAAAAATATTCTAATTTATTTAATGTAGTTAGGGAACCATTTGGTAAACTATAGAACCAATAAAAATTTTCATGTATAAGGCTCATATGAAATGATTTTAACAATATTCACTCATCTTTAGCCAAATATTCAAAATAATGTACATGTTGAATTATATGTTTGGAAGGATATTCATGGAAAAAAAATAAGGTAATATTAGCATGATAAAATATTGTGGGTAAGGATATTAAAATACACATTTTGAAAGAGGTTTATTTTGGATAATTTTATCATTAGTAGTAGCATTATAAGATGACATTTTTACTATGAGAAGTGAAACTTGTTTTTGGAGCTATACTCTAATACTCATCATAGACATGAGATAAGTAGTAGCAATTATTAAAGTTTTCAAAGATGTAATCATTAGTCACCATATATTTCGAACATAGGAATAATGTGTGTTTCATCATCATAATCATTTTGTTTGATTTTTTCATCATTTGAAACTTTTCAAACTTTTGGTAATGGTTCGTCCTTTGGAAATTTTGGAACTTTAGGTAATGGTATATCATTTGATAGTTTTATAACCTTTGGTATATCATGTAAAATTTGTATAATATTTGGTAGTTGCATATTATTTGGAAATGTTATAAATTTTGGTAAGGGTACATTTTTTGGAGTTTGTAAGGAAGCCATGATGTACTTGTGAATAGTGAAAAAAATTGAATGATTAAATGATGGAAGATTGGATTTCATATTATTAATAATGGGTGCACCATTTTTAAATTTAGGAACCTTTATTAACTATATTTTTTTCATGTATAAATATCCCATCATTTTATTTTTGAAGAGAGTTCATGATATCCTTGTGAACATTACAAAAAATATCATGATTAAATAAAGGAAAAGTTGGCCCATGCATATCCAATTTTTTAACAAGTTTTAAAACATGTTGACCATCATCATGATGTAAGGACCTACATTTATGGTTAATAATATTACAGACCATGGAACCCAACATAGGCCATCAATGAATAATGGGAGTGGGATGGTGACTATTAGAATAGTGAAGGGTATGTGTTTCAATTATTTTTTATTAAATTTAAGAAGTGAGAAATAGAGAAAGAAAGGTTGGGAATTAGTAATTATATGTACTTGGATTGGTGTGCATCATATCCAGATGAATTAAAGAACTCTTCTTTGGCTAGGGAGGACCACCTGTAAGTAAGAACACACTACCAAAAAATATTTGTTAGTAGGTTGGTGAGTGGGCTGCCAAGCAACTTGCTTGTTCTAGGAAGTGACAAACTCCCTAGGGGATGACAGTCCACTGTTTAATAAAAGAGTTAAAAATGAAATGACAAAGTAAATTAAAGAGAGAGAGAGAGAGAGAGATGGTTGAATGTACCTTTTTTGTAACCTGTGTGTAGCAGTAAATATCATAAAGTAAGAAAAATACAATTTTGGTTTGTTAGAGGGTTGTTCAGGCTGGTTTAGGGTGATTTGGGTAAAAGGGTAGTCACTGATGTCGGTAGGGTAAATGATGTCGGTAGTGGAAATGTGATCGATGTCAGTAGGGGTAATGGAGTAAGAAATTCAAAGAAGGATTTCTTGAGTGCAGGGAAGGATATTTTATAGGTTAATGGGGTTGGGAAAGAGTCATATGAGGGGTTAGAGAGATGGTAAGAATTCTAGATGAGAAGTTTGGTTTGGTTAAGGTAGAGGTATGGAGATGGAGTTTTGAAACTGCTCCTTAGGGATAGATGGGACTTGTGTAAATGCCAATAAAAAATGATTAGAATTCACAAAATATAGAGATGCTTAAATGATATAAGTACCTAAAGAAATACTCTTGATAACGCTTTATTAAGGCAACTGACCAAACAGAGACAAGTGTGTGCCACCTATTCACCATAGTTTAGATCTTTATACAATGGATGAATTCTAATTTAGGATTTGACTGGTATAGAGAAACTATAAGCCTGGTTACAGTGGATAATCACCAAAATCTTGTTAAGAGTTCTTTGAATCTCTTGAGTGAGTTTCTATTTGAGAGAGAGAATGTGGGGGGCTCAGAATGGGGTTAGAACATTACTTAAGTAACTCATGTTAGTGATCCCACTGACATTGGTCTCAGGTTGACTGATGTTAGTGGCATAAAAATAGGTCAAAAGGTCTATTTTTGGCTCCTTTCTTCTATTTCTCTGTGCCAAGTGTGAAACCTGTTAAAAAGTAGTCAATATGCGAGGTTAGGTATAAAGTAATTGGTTAGAAATTGGTTTCTAGGGTAAGAATTAGTTATTTATGGGAGACCAAGTCTAGTGGTGACTCACAGGGGGAGAATTGGTCTTGGGGCAAGGTGGCACAAGGAATATTCAATTAATCTTAGTTAATTAATTAAATATGTGGGGTAAAGGCATGGGTTAGGAAGACTTGTTACAAAGGGGGTCTAAGGGGGGTTTCAACACAACATGTTATACACTTGTGTAACATAATTTTGATGTCTACATTTGCCCCTTTTTGTCTCGGTAAGTTGTGCTAGCAAGTTGCAAGACAAAAAAAAAGGTTGAGTGGTTTAGGCATGGGGTGTGATATCTTCCCCCTCAAAATGGGAATTGATTGGGAAAACCCTAGAATCAGTGACTGATTTGATAAGGAGTAAATGAGATTGGTTGGTTATAGGTTAGTAGTGTAGAGATGACATTGTGGTCATAAAGTACTAAAAATTTATGTTGACAAGGTTAAAATAGGTGTGGTCATGGAGGATTTTGGTTAAATTTACCAAGGCATAGATTTTTAGTGATAGTTGAGATTGTAGGATCAACCAAAACTATAGTTCTAATGGTCAAATGTGTTCTAGGTATCTGAGGTAGGAAGTATCCCTAAAAACACAATAGGTCACAGGTGATAGGATCAGTTAGTTGTGATCCAAATCAATTGATAGTCATACATGTAAGGTATTGTCAATGTATACTAGATAGCATGAATGATCAACACACCAAACTCAAATGAAATGAGTGGGTGCATAATGAAACATGTGTTTGGGTAATAGTTGGCATGAGTGGAGATGAAAATGATCCCCATGGTCAAGTTTGTAAAGGTAGGGTGTGTGCAAGGTTTCCTTAGAATGAATAAGGGACTGTAAAAAGTGATGTGCAAGTATTAAAATGCTATTGCATGGTACCAACATCAGTCATGTTATACTGACATCAGTGGTAAAGTGACCAACATCAGTGGCCTAGGGCACAAATAACTGATGTCGATGGTTGATCAATCCTAACAAAAAGGGGCTAAGTGTCCAACCAATTTCATTTGCATATTGATTGGTTAGAGATCAAGAAAAAGCCAAAAAAATAGAGCAAATGGCAGGATGAGGTGGAGACCCAGATAGAGGTGTGGCAGCATAGGGACTAGTCATCTTAGCTTGGTGGAGGCAGAGAGATGAGGTAGGGTTCTGAAAACCTTTGGTTTGTGTTTTTTTTTGCTCATTTTATTGATTTGAGTTAAGTGTGAGGTGTAATAGGTTGTTAGTGAGTAGTGGGTGGGTAGTGGGGAGGTTAGGAGCATGCTTAGGATTGTTTGGGTGGGTTTTAAGATAGTTTAGGGTTAAATTTGGTAATGGTTAATGGGTGGGTTTTGGATCTAGATCCAAACCAATAACCAACATCAGTGGTAGTCTACCAATGTTAGTTAAGGTCTTCTTACCGATATCGATGGTAGAGGCATCGATGTCAGAATGTTGTGTATTGATGTTGATAGTCAAGGCACTGATGTCGATCGATAAGTGACCAACATCGATGGCCTTGTTAAAGTAAAAAGGGTAAAAATAGGGAGAAAAAGATTTGAAAAGCCATGAAGCCTTAGAGAATAGGCAAATTATGTAGCATAAAGTAGATTTAGCTCTGTTAAACAGTGAGAGATTGGTCAAAAGGCTTGGTTTAAGAGAGAGGTTGTAAGGCCTTGGGTAAAAAGGGATAGGTTAGATAGTTAGGTGGGTAGATGACTGAGGTAGCCCCAGAAGACCCCATATCTACTAAGTGCTACCTACATATCCCAAAAGGACCTCAAGCCAATGTAGTTCTCCCATGGGATAGGGAAAATGGTTAAGGTGGTGTTTATAAAATTCTATTGATTAATTTTGTGTGTTTGTGGTGATAAGAGAGGCATGAGTTGACCCTAATAGACCATGTTTTAATACTCATAACCAGGATTAGGAGAGATGTGTCAGTAGATGAGTGGGACCACATGGTTGTAATTGGTCTTAGTGGAGTTTGGTAGTATTATCAGGTCACTCAAGATGTTAGCTTAATGATCCTACTGATTGAGAGGTGGGATCATACCACCAACACCTTTCACCTATCAGCAAGTGAGATGATAGTCACACAAGAGTATATATATAGGATCTTTAAATTACTTCTATAGGGTGAGCAGCTTTTTATGTGCATTAGGGAGGAGCATGACATCCATATGGTGTCTTTATTTAGTGAGCATGTGAGTGAGGTTACATATCACTCAGCATCATTTTCTTATGATCCTCTATTTTTGGCAAATGAGTAGGAGCATCATCTTAGTATCCTGATAATGATTGGCATCATAGTGTATGCATTACCAGACATAGGTGGTGGTAGATTTTTTATCACCTTGATAGGGGTCCTAGCTTAGATGATAGAGTAGAGGATAATTTTTACATAAGGGCCTGTATTCTTGGCTCAGATATATAGATATTTTTGGGGTTGACATCTACACAAATGCTATATTTTATGTGTTAGAAACCTACTACATTGTTGGGCATATAAGCACATCATAGTTACATGAACACTAGGACTACCATGCATGATTGTAGTGGGATTTATAATTAGATTAAAATGATGGTGAGAGGCCATGGCATAGTCATGGGTTGATGGCATTGTGTGAGATATCATACACTATAGAGGGATACTGGATGACTTGAGTCCAGGAGATATTATCTGGCACCCCTACTTGATGTATCTAATTTTTAAAGGTTAGGGGGAGGAAATCATTAGGCTATAGATCAAACTATGGGTTAAAGGTAGAGGGCAAGGGAGCTTGAGATGATACTCATGGCATGAGTCAAGAGACAACATGGCCTTATGCAGGATGTGACACCTACTTTCCCTAGATATAGGTGTGATGACATCGAGGTACCACTCCCTTTGTCATTGGAGATAGAGGGACTTGATTTTGAGGAGCTACCAGTAGGTGTAGATGTGGTTGATGTTGGATACACTAGTGTATACCAGGCTTGGTGGGTAGGACTACACCCAGTTATACCAATTAGGAGGCTAGTTCCATAGATGTAGGGTTTGGCACATGAGAGAGATGTTGCTTTACAAGATAGAGACATGGACCTATAAGAGAGGGATACGGTCATATAGGTTAGGGATGCCATGATTTAGGATAGAGATGTAACATTATAGGCCAGAGATGTTACTATTTAGGTGAGAGATGTAGTCATATAGGCTAGAGATGATATAGTTCTAGAGAGGGATACAACATTATATGCCAAAGACATGGCCATACATGAGAGAGATGTTGTAGTCCTATCATAATATTCCTCACAGGTAGAGGTCCTAGAGTTATATGGTTAGGTGGGACATCTTCAGAGTCAGGTGGCCAGTCTATAGGGATGAGTGACCTCATTAATAGTAGAGAGAGATCAATTGAGGTCAACCATATGGGCATTGGTATTTGTTCCTCCTCCTCCTCCATAGGTAGAAATAGAGGTAGTAGGATAGGTAGGTGTCATCGGTCCTCCACAGACTGTATCTCTTATGAGATACAACACTACACTAGATGAGATCTCATATTATGAGAGGGCAATCCATGAGTTTTCATAGATTTTTAGATTTATAGAGTTTAAGGAGCAGGATTGGTTAGAGACACAAGCCTCAGGTTCTAGTGCATAGAGATAGAGATAGGAGAGGGTAGTGGTGACACCGCTTCATCATGTCTACTAATTTTTTGAGGAGGCCATGTTGATCCTGATTTTGAGAGATATTTCTGTATTTATTCATCATTTTTATATATATACCAGCTTGTGAGCTGATGATGTGAAATGTATATGAGAGAGAGATGAGAGATGTTGATATTTGTATATGATGTATATGTATATAATGTATATTGATTCAACACACACACACACACACACACACACACACACACACACACACACACACACACACACACACACACACACACACACACACACACACACATATGATGAGATGTTTTATTTGATGTGATGATGATGTAAATGTTATTTTCATGTATATGTTTATGGTTTTAAATGAATGTTTATGATATTGATATAATGATGATTTTGGTTTACTAACACTTCCATGTATGTGATAGCATATGCATAGTAGATGAGATTTTCATGTTTAGCTTTCCTATATGTGAAATGGTATATGCTTGGTTTAGCATGATCCATATGTGATGGTTTATACTAAAAAGAAATGTTTTGGTCATGGTTTATTTCTATGTATTGGTATTTAAGAAATTGTGGTTCAGGTGCTTTCTTAGTATTTACCATATCTGTGATTGGTTAAATACTAAAAATTAGTAGTTTGGTCTTGGTCTATTTCCTATGTATTGGTTTTTAGGAAAATGATGGTTAATTTGCATTCTTAGAATCTTCCATATATGTGATTGGGTGTATACTAAAAATGAATGTGTTTGTCATATTTTTTTGGTTTCTGCATTTTCCATATGTGATGGTGTCTGTATAAGTGATGGTTTTGGGCATTGTGACATTATTCCTATTTATTGTTAGTTAGGGAAATGGTGGTCATGTTGTATTTTTAGCACTGTCTCATATATGTGATGGTATATACTAGAAATGATTGGTTTTAGGAATTGATTTTGTGGTAGGATTTAGATTTGTTATGTTTATGAGTTGAGATGGTGAGTTCTGCTATTGGAAAATGTATCTATAGAAGAAAAGTCAACATGTGAAGTGAAAGGCAAAAGAGAGAAACAATGTGCTCATTATTAACATAAACCAAAATAAAAATGTAAATAGGATCTAAAGTTTGAACCTTTTTTATGCATTGCATTAGTTGACCATTTGTTAGTTGGAAAAATGTGGTTATCACCATGTGGTAAGTAAGCTCAAAGTCCCTTGAAAATGTGTTTTTGAGGGAAAGAGGGTGTAAAATAGAATAGGAGTAGTGAGGTAGCATAACCTTTGGAGTAATAATGGTATGCCCTATTTGTGGGTTGCCTGAGAGTGACTATAGACAAGTCCATAACATAAAGTTATTATGTTGCTTTTTTCTTTTTTCTTTGTTTTTGCTTTTGTTGTGTAAGTTGATCAATGTAAGAAGCTCAAAATGGGATGAAGTTGATCAATAGGGAAGCTTCTGAATTATATTTGCCTTTGATAGTGGTTTTTTTACTTAGCCATCCTTCAAGGGTATGGTCTAGTCTTTTTTATTTTGCTAGTTTTTGATAGCTATCCTTCAAGGGAGCATTTATTTCAATGTAGCTATCCTTAAAGGGAGTAGTCTACTTTTTTTAGGAACTAGGCATGATCTGGAGTAGTTGAATTTTCTTTTACTTTTGCTTTTTTAAGTCTTTTTGTTACTTTAGTCATGGACAAGTCTATAAAGGCTTATATATTTTCCACATTTTGGGACAAAACCAAAACATGTTGTAGGTTAACTAAGTGTGGAGGAATAAGAGTGGGTTTGCTCAAGGGATAAGATTAAGTTAAACACAAGGTAAAGTTCCACTTAATTAATAAAAGAATGGTAATAAATGCAATGCATTTAAAAGTTCAAGTTTTGGTCATCATTCAAGAGAAGACAAGTGATAAACTCTAGAGCCATATTTATGAGTTATAATGTATGGTCCTAGCCAATTAGGAGAAAAATTTCCCTATTTTCTCTTTTCCAAGTTAGTCACATGTTGATTTTCCTTTAATATGAGATCTCCAATATTGAAATCATGTTATTTAAGGGTTTTTCCATAGGTGCATTTGATACGCTCTTGGTAGATGTGGATATGGTTAAGGGCTGTGAGACGATGTTCATCAAGTAGCTCAAGTTGAGCCAAACATTCTTGGTAAAATTCATCATTAGTTAGAATATCTTGTAGTGAAATCCTAAGAGAAGGAATTTGGACTTCAAGGGGTAAAATAGCTTCCATCCCATAGACTACGAAGAAATGTGTAGCTCTTGTAGAAGTTTGAATGCTAGTATGGTAAGCCCATAAAGCATAGGGGATGTGAATGTGCCAATACTTGCCAATATTATTAACCACTTTCATAAGGATTTTGGTCAAATTTTTGTTAGAGACTTACGCTTTCCCATTAGATTGTGGTAAATAGGGTGAAGAGAAGCTGAGTTTGATACCAAACGCATCACAAAGTTGTTAGATAGTCTTGTTTTTGAAAGACTTACCATTGTCAATTATGATTTTTTAAGGTACACCAAAATAGCATATGATATGATAGTTGATATATTCAATTATTTTATCAGCTTTAGTGGATATGAGAGGAATGGCCTCAACCCACTTAGTGAATTATTTTATTGCTATTATGATTGATCAGTGGTGAAGAGATGAATGGGGGTTAATCTCACCAATTAAGTCTAAAACCCATTTAGAGAAGGGACAAAAGTCCTTAGCGACTTGTAAGGCATGACTAGGAATGTGAAATAGGTTGGCATGTTGTTGACATTTGAGACAATGTCTAACATAGTTAGTAAAATCATGAGAGATTATTAGCCAATAATATCCAAGGTAAAGGAGACATTTAGAAATATCATGACCATTAAAAATCCCATCATGAACCTCCTTCATAGCAAAGGGAATCTCTTTACTAGTGAGACATCGAAGGAAGAGACAATTGAAATTCCATTTGTAGAGAAGTCCCCCTAACATAGTGTAACATGCATCATGCTTTACAAATGCATGTCATGCATTATGGGAGAGGTTAAGAGGAGTAATAGAGTAAGTGAGGTAATCTATGAGTTGATTATACCATAAGTCATTTGGGTCATTAGTGATATTCCCCACAAAGAGGATGTTGGAGGAAATGTAAGAAGGCAAAGTTAGGTGATGTATAATGATGTATATTTTGGAGGAAGAGAAGGAAGAAGGTATGTGGGTGTCTAAAGAAGCCATTGTGTCTACAAATTTGTTGGTTGAGTGAGGAACAATCTACAAAAGGTAATGTTCAAATGATTCTAATAAGGTATCTACACGATGTTCGTACTATTTTAGAGTCTCATTCTTGCATAGATAAGAACCATTGACCTAATTGATGACTAATTGTGAGTAAAAAAATGGTTATGGATTTGATTCCTAAGAAGATAACCATTTGAAGCCCTAGAATTAAGGATTCATATTCAGCCATGTTGTTGGTATAGTCAAAGTCTAGTTTAAAAGATAAAGGCATCGGCTCACCATCAAGAGGGATTAGAGTAACCTCTGATCCCCCCACCATTTTGACATTTAGACCCATCAAAGAACATCATCAATTGATAGGTGATATCGTTGATAGAAATCATGGCAATAGACTCATCGAAGAATTTGAGATTTGAGGGTTAGATATCAAGGAGAGGAGTGGCAACTAGTTGGTCAGTGATGGTTTTCCCTTTAATGGAATTCTATTGTATTAATTCCAAATTGAATTTAGCTAGAAGTATAAGCCATCGAGAAATGTATTGGTTATGGAAAGATTTAGAGTGCATGTATTTGAGAGGGTCAGTGTGGGTAATGACATAAGTTTTGTGCTTGAGGAGGTAATGTTGTAGTTTAGAAGAAATAATTACCAAAGAAAGGCATAGTTTCTCAATCATAAAACTTATCTAATACAGTTCAAATTATGTAATAGACTTCTTGCTCATGGTGGTGATCATCCATATGTGATATCATAGCTCCTAAAGAATGGTCATTCAAAGAGATATAAATATAAAAGGGTTGGTTCTCTTTAGGTGGAATAAGGACAGGTGGAGAAAGGAGATATTGTTTGAGTGCATCAAAGGATTCCTCATAATTTTTATCCCAATGGAAATGAATTTCCTTTTTGAGAAGATGGTGAAAAGGTTGACAATGATCTGATAGTTGAGAGATAAAGCGATGAATCAATTGGAGTTTACCTTGGAGGCTATGGAGTTATTTGAGTGTGGTTAGTGGAGGCATTTTGAAGATTGCAAAAACCTTAGCAAGGTCAACTTCAATACCTTGAAAAGAGATGATAAATCCCAAGAGATTTCCATAAAGAATACCAAATATGCACTTCTTTGGATTGATTCAAACATTATACTAAAGAAGGTGAGTGAAAATGATTTTAATAACCCCCAAGTGATCCCAATGAAGTTTAGATTTCTCAAGTAGGTCATCGACATAATCATCCATAATTGTGTGTAAGAGGTCATGGAAGATATAAGTCATGGCATGTTGATAGGTAGCACCAGTGTTTTTTAGTCCAAAGGGCATAACCTAATAACAAAACATTCCCCATGGGGTGATAAAGGTTGTTTTGTGTTTATCCTCAGGGGAAACTAGGATTTGATTGTATCCTGAGAATCTATCCATAAGTGATAACATCTCATGGCTGGCTATTAAATCAATAAGCTAATCAATACTTGGCAAAGGAAAGTCATCCTTTGGATAAGCAAGGTTGAGGTCATAATAGTCAATACAAATTTAGATTCCCCCTATTTCTTTCATAATAGGTACAATGTTAGAAACCCATTATAGGTAGTCAATAGGCTGGATGAAGTTAATGGAGAGGAAGCATTGGAGCTTATCCTTGATAAGGAGAGAAATAGGAGGATGCATTTTGCAAAGCTTTTGCTTAACTAGCTTAACATCATGGTTAGCGACAATGTTATGGGTTATGATTAAGGGTTCAATACCAAGCATGTCTTTGTAGGACCAAGAAAAATCCTTACTATAGTCATAGAAAAATATGGTGTAGTTAGTTTATTTGGAGCAATCTAGAGATTGGCCTATTTTTAAAATATGAGGGTCTTCATGAGAAGGCAAGTTAATGTCGATGGTTGATTTGTTTAACATAACTTGTGTCTCAAAAGGGAGCAATCCTTTGATGTAGGTATCATTGGCACCCATATAGGTAAGAATTTCATCATCCATTTCACAAGATATGGTGTTAATTATGGGAGAATCCTCATTGATCATGTGAGGATGTATGAGAGGAAAGCACTGTGCTACCCTAGCGATTGGTAAGGGGGCCCAAGTGAATAACATTTATTGAAAAAAAGATTAGGAGGTATAGATACCTCCAATTTAGTGGGTGATGGTGGAGAAGAGGAATTAGAAGGAGATATAGGTTATTCAATGATGGGAATAGAAGAAGTATTAATGGATTAAGTTGGGTCAACATAACCAATACCATGCCTTTGCTTGGAATTATCAATGGTTTGATGGGTAGGGTATTGAATGGATGTTTGAGCACCTTGCTCGTAATGTCATAGGCCAAAACCTTTCCAAGCACACCTATAGAGATAAGTATGTATAAAACTAGGCTTACTTAAGAAGGAAAATTTGTAATTAAAATTTTGGGGTGAAGAGGATGAATTACCCATGATAAGAGATTGATCAATTCCACCATATATGAAGTTGGTTTCGAGATGGGGTGGACCATATGGGATGATCATACCAATATGAGGAATGTAGTTGGCACTCATGTGAGGTTTTCCATACTATTGAGGGGTATGGAACATGTTTATAGTTAACAAATGATATTCACCAAGTGATAATCACTTGAAGGTTTCCTCCATGGGATCCTTGTTGGGAACCTGTGTAGTTGTTATAGGTGTGTCTAGGGTAGCAAAACTTGTGGAGGCTTTAGAAATGGGTTATGGAGGAGATGATGTGTTGAGAGGAATAAGAACATCATTTGGGCTATAGGTCATGTTACATGTCTTCAATGGAGGTGGGTCAATGGGAATGACATGAACTTGACCATTGTATTCAAACATAACACAATGGTATAATGTGGAAGGTACACATGCCATATCATGTATCCATGGTCACTTGAGAAGTATGTTGTATTGAAATTCAACCTATACAACATAAAATAACTCGAGAAGGGTATGAGGACCCACATGGATGTGCAAGACCATGGTGCCAATAGTTGTAGTAGTAGAGTCATTAAAAGAATGCAACAATATATCTATTTGTGACAACTAATTGTCAGGGAGTGATAATTTATTATAAGAATGGGTTGAAATGATGTTGATGCTAGCTCCCCCATTGATCATAACTCTCTTGACATGAGTTTTATCAATGTAGGCAGTGATAAAGAGGGTAGAATCCTAATCTTTAGGATGCTGAGAGGGGATCTCTGAATCACTAAAAGAGATCATAGAAATGGTGTTGAGAGAATTGATGAAGGATACAAGGGGTTGAGAGTCTTTGAGTTGAACTTCAACCAATTATAAGGCACTAATGAGATCCTATTGGTGTTGGGATGAGTTTTGAATTAAATCATATAGATACATCTTCACCGAGGATTGGTGAAGTTGTTTCACCATGGAGTTTTGGATAACTCCTAATGATGACTGTTGTGGGACACCCAAGATGGAGATCTTGGGAATTAAAGAGGGGATGTCCTTTGTAAAGGTGTGAACCCAAGGATTAGATACCTTTTAATTTCCTTTATCTTTCTAATTTTCTGATCATGTAGTCACATTGATATGTTAATCTAAAATATAGGCGAAGGAGGTGATAGAGAAGGTACAATAACATCTTTGGGTTTAATGTGAAAGAGGGCTTTGTGAGGCATTCCAAATGCTGAGAGTTAAATGTTAGGAGTTTCAACTGATTTAAATCCCAAGAAAGCATCAACATCTAAATGGTGATGAATGACTGTTGTGAGAGCTTTGCAACTTTTAGTATCATGTCCTGGAGAATGATGATATAAACAAACTTGTGAATCATTAAACCATAATGGTTTTAGTCCAAGAGGATTAAATGGTTTGATGGGGGAAGAGTTATTATTGATTCTTGAAATAAATGGCATAGATAAAATACTTGAGATCCTTGGAATGGGTTAACACTCATTGTCATAGGTGGAGTGCACACCTTTTTGAGTTTGGTGGTGATGGGTGTAGTCTTGTGTGACACCCTTTTAGGTGGTGGTGAACCCACATGTTTCACTTCCACCTTTTAAAGTTTGGGTAAGAGGGTGCTAAATGTTGAAGTTTTGTGAGGTGGGAATGGTAATAATGGAGGTAATGTCACTTTATGTTTTACATGGGTTGGCAACACTCCCACCAAGGTAGAGGGATGTGGACCCAAAATGGATGGTAAGATTGAAGATGGAAGAAGAGTAGAATGGTGAGGTTTTGGGGTGTTACCTTTCTTATTTAGTTTAGGGAGAGAGACACCCCCTTGTTTTTGAGGGATTAAATCTAACTTCATATGTGGATGAACTAGATTAGAAATTGGTTGTTTTCCTAAAGATCTTATCCATTTCAATGTGGCAGACACATGTGAGGTGAAGGGATCTGAAGTACAAGATGAGGTTTTTAAAAGCTTAGGTGAAGAAACATGCACCTTATCAAAAAACTTAGGATAAATGGTTTTGAGAAGGTTAGAATTGAATGGAGATACTCTCTATGTTGGATAAGGTGTTTTAAGGTGATCCCAAAATGCCACTTGATCTAATTTCTTAGAATCAAGAAATTTGAGGTTTTCTACTAAATGTGAAAATGGTTTAGATGTCATTGGTGTGGGTTCAACCATTTTGTATTTGGATCATTGAGAGAGAGGAGATTTATTTACCTCTGATATTTCCATCCAAATATGGGAAAGATTCAAAATAGGGTCATCTTCTTCAGTAATAGATGAAGAGGTGTGTTCCTTTACAGTAGGTGGAGAATGAGGAGATGAGGGCTCATCAAGGGGATAAAGAAATGTTACGATTGTTCCTTCAACACGTGGATAAGGAACAAGCAAGGTAAGATCCTCCATGGGTAATAGGAATGGAAAGATGGGTTGGTTTGGGGGTGGTTCAATGGTTGCTTTGTCAAATGTTAAAGTTGATAAATCCAACTCATCTATTTGTGAAAGAGGAGTGGATGGGTCACTTTCTTCTATGGGTTGAAGAGGAAGTAACAAAGGATTTCTCTCACTATTTGTTTGAAGGGTAGGAGAATCATGATCTCCATTTTTTGAAACTGTATTTGAGGTAAGTGCAAAGGTAATTGGCGACTCCTCATGGGGTAATGGGAGTGGTAAAGGTTGTTCTTCCTCACATGGGAGCGGAAGAGGAGAAATAGGTTCTTCTACCAAAAAAGGACATGGATTGAAACCAACTTCTACCATTTATGGGGTAGGAGTAGGTAAAATAGGCACCTCCTATTGTGGCAATGGTTGGGTTAAGGGAAAGATCACATTGAATTTATGAATCTTATGATCCAAAGTAGTTTGAGGAGTAGTGTGGACTATGTTTTGGTTGGGCATGTGATTAGGGAAGGGTTGTTTGAATATGTCCATATTCTAGTTTGGGGGAGCATTTGGATTATCTAAAATAAGATTGCCCCTATCTAGCATATTTTGGACAATATTTTTAAGATTTTTGTAATCATTGATGTTGTGGCCTTTAGTGTGATGATAGTTGAAAAACTCATCCTCTTTGAACCATGTTGGAATGGGTTGAGAAAGATCAAATAGGATTAGAGATTTGATGGTAGGAAGGTTGATAACTCCTTGGTTGAGTAGCTTTTCTAAAATAGAGGAGTATGACTCCAAAATAGGAGTATATTATTGTTGCTCATACCATTGTTGAAAGAGCTTTATTGGGTTGATTGGGTTTGATTGTGTTGTGGGTTGAGTCATGCTTGTAGAAGAAGTGGATTTCACAACCACAGTATTTGAAGACCTTTTATATTTTTGATTTGGATGGGAATTTTTAGATGAAGAAGGATCATTTGCTTTAGAATTAGAATTTTTACTATGTAATTTGATCCTATCCTCATTATGGCCCAGATTTCAAGCTTTCATGCCATTATGAAATCTTCATCGAATGTGCGAAAGGTTTGCACCTAGAGTGTTGATGAAATATGTTTTGCACATGCTCTAGAGAAGAGATTAATGAGCTCAAGTTGAGGTAGGGAGAAGGAGAGTTAGTTTATGATACCTCTCCAATGAGCAACAAAATTAGCAATAGCTTCATCATCAAATTGTGGAATAGAATAAAGGTTTGTTATGGAAACCTTTTTGGAGATATTAATGGAGAAGTGATCAAGGAAAAGTTGTGCAAGTTGAGTTAAGGAGAATAGTAAATGGTGAGTGATGGAACTATACCAATCCAAAGTAGCTCCTAAAAGAGACATGGGGAATGTGTGAAGTAATAGCACATCATCATGTCTTATCAAATAGAAATCATGTCTGAATGCTCTTAAGTGTTGTTTTGGGTCCTCTTTTCTCTTGAAAAGGGTAAATTTTAGGAGTTCCCATTGGTTTGGGTATGGATGAATTGGTACATAGGGATTAATGGGTTCATTACAGATCTGATCATAAGATAGAATATTCTTCAATATAAATACACATGTCTCAAGGTTGCTCATTTTATCCATGAGCATTTTGATGAGGTCAAAAGGAGGATTTGTTTGAGAAACACCTCCTACATTGTAAGGAAGAGAATAAGAAGTTGAAGGCATATATGACACTAATTTTTGTGATTATGTTGACATAACATAAGGATAATGAGTCATAGCTTGAGGCATAGAAATAAATGGGGATTGACCAATTTAAGTAAGGGCAATGGTTTGATTTATGGTTATGGGTTGAGTGGAAGGCATATTTATGCTTGGTGAGGGGTGAGTTGTGATTCAGGTGTTAACAGGTACAAGAGTTGATGGGATGGGTACCACCAAGTTCTAAAATGGGGTTGAAATAGATTGCACCCCTTGTGCTTGTGAAGGTAAGTAAGTTATGATAAGGTGGAGGTTGTATTGAATGGCAAGTGATGATGCACTTAGAATATCATGCACAATTGGGTTATTAGTTGATGTGATGGTTTGGGTAACCATAGAAGGTCTAGCTAAAACTAGATTTGATACCATCAATTATGTTGGCATTCTAAGGAGTGGGTCACCTAAATAGGTTCGAGTTTGGATTGCATCAAGGTAATGTTGGAGGGTGGTTACATTACAATTAAGTAATTGAGTGAAATATTGATCACCTATAACTACAATAGGAATTTGATTGGGGCTAGGTTTTCTTTCCATATCTTTTTCCATTGTGGATTTAAAAATAAAAGGGGAAGGTGGAAGCAGATGATGGCTTGCATAATCATCAAGTGTCTTTGCTTGGATTCATGTTAAAACCATGAAAAAGAATACACTACTAGTCTAAATACACTGTGTTAAGGTTAGGTTGAAGGTAAATGAGGTTTAGAGAAAGTTTAAAAGGTTGTGCGAAGTTGTTGTTTCAGGTAGATTGTAAATTTAAAAATTTACATGGTTGCTAACATCGGTCACTTATGACCGATGTTGGTTGGCGTAGCTACCGACATTGATTATATATAGCTGATGTCGGTCATTGTGGAAGTCTGGAAAGTGAAAAAAAATGAGTTTTTAAGATTCAAAGTGTTAAATCCAAGTGTTTAAAAGGTCTTAGAGAATTTGTATGAGAGTGATAAACACTCAGGAAGTTTGATTTTTAGAGATTATTTGAATTTTATATTTGTCAAATTTGGTTTGATCTCATGATTTAGAAAAGAAGCATCCTCACAGAATCAAAAATACAAAAAATGGAAAATAGCATGTAGTCACTAATATTAACTACTAGAGATTAATTTTATTCATGTTGGCTTATGCCTTAAGCAGAGAATGAGAAAAAGAACTAACTATTGTAGGTACTAGAAAGTAGTCTAAGGATGGTTTTAGGTAAATTTTGGTTTTCAAAAAGTATTTGTGTTAGACTAGGTATGTAGCCTATGCCAGGAGCTTGCTCTCCTCACTTCATGAGCCTAGAGCTGAGCTAGGTCACTTATCCAAAATATACCATTTGCCTAGAGTTTTATACTCTACCAGAGAACAAAGTGGGCTCTTCACCTAGTAATGACGTCCAAGTAGAATAAAATGTAGTATATTGAAGTGCTTATTTTGTGTTTATGGTTTGGATGTGTAACATTTGTGACCTATGATTCATTCATAATTCTTTAATTAACTAGATATGTTAATTATGAAACATACAGAGAATGAAATGTAGTATGTTTTAAACCCAAATTGAAATTATGTTAATTTAGAAGAAAATAAAGAGGAATAGGAAAAGAGGATGATTTTCACTATCCTATTTATTCATACAAAAGAAAAGAATTATTTTTAACTTGAAAAATATATTGAGTTTATTTTGTGAAGAAAAAAGAATAATAGAGAGAGAGAGAGAGTTCAATTTACTGCTTCTAAAACAAGAAAATTAAGAAAATTGCATTTTTATTTATTTTTTCCTTTTTTCTAAGCAATAAGAGGAGAGAGAAAGTGCAAGAAATGACAAATTCACTATTTTGCACTTAAATGAATGCTTAAAAATCATAAAATGAACCTAAGGAAAACTACAGAGGTCCCATCAAGCATGCCAAAAATGTTTCAATTATTTTTTATTAAATTTAAGAAGTGAGAAATAGAGAAAGAAAGGTTAGGAATTAATGATTATATATACCGAGATTGGTGCGCACCATATCTAGATGAAGTCAAAAAATCCTCTTTGGCTAGGGAGGACCACCTACAATTAAGAAAACACTACCATAAAATATTTGATAGTAGGTTGGTGAGTGGGCTACCAAGTAACTTGCTTGTTCTAGGAAGTGACAAACTTCCTAGGGGATGACAATCCACTGTTTAATAAAAAGAGTTAAAAATGAAATGACAAAGTAAAGTAAAGAGAGAGAGATAGAGAGAGGGTTACATGTACCTTTTTTGTAACCTATGTGTAGCAGTCAGTATCATAGATCAAGAAAAATATAACTTTAGTTTGTTAGAGGGTTGTTCGGGCTAGTTTAGGGTGATTTGGGTAAAAGGGTAGTCACTGACGTCGGTAGGGTAACTGATACCAATAGTGGAAATGTGACTGGATAATCGATGTTGGTATGGGAAATGGAGTTAAAAATTCAAAGAAGGCTTTCCTGAGTGTAGGGAATGATATTTGATAGGTTATTGGGGTTAGGAAAAAGTTGTATGAGGGGTTAGAGAGATGGTAAGAAGTCTGGATGAGGATTTTGGTTTGGTTAAGGCAGAGGTATGGAGATGGAGTTTTATAAATCTTCCTCA
Organism: Torreya grandis; assembly: GCA_037957365.1. Lineage (NCBI taxonomy): Eukaryota > Viridiplantae > Streptophyta > Pinopsida > Cupressales > Taxaceae > Torreya > Torreya grandis. Next base: position 1,265,448 of record JARHVA010002455.1, read on the forward strand.
GGGATGGATGGGATTTGTGTAAACATTAATAAAAAATAATTAGAATTCACATAATATAGGGATACTTAAATGATATAATTACCTAAAGAAATACTCTTGATAAAGCTTTGTTAAGGTGACTAACTAAATGAAGATGAGTGTGTGCTACCTATTCATCATAGTTCAAGCTCTTTGCATAATGGATTAATTCCAGTTTAGGATTTGACTGGTACAAATAAATTGTGAGCTTGGTTATAATGGATAATCACCAAAATCTTATTAAGAGTGCTTTGAATCTCTTGAGTGAGTTTCTACTTAGTAACCAACGTTGATGATCCTGTTGATGTCAATCAAGAATTGACTAACATCAATGACATAAGAATAGGTCAAAAGGGCTATTTTTGGCTCCTTTCTTTCCTTTTTCTGTGCCAAGTTTGATGCCCATTAATAAATGGTCAATATGCGAGGTTGGGTATAAATTACTTGGTTAAAAATTGGTTTATAGGGTAAGAATTAGTTATTTGGGAGAGACTAAGTCTAGTTGTGACTCAAAGGGGAATATTAGTCTTGGGCCAAGGTGGCTAGGCAAGGTGGCATGGGGAATATTCAACTAATCTTATTTAATTAATTAAATATGTGGGGTAAAGGCATGGGTTAGGAAGACTTGTTATAAAGGGGGTCTAAGGGGGGTTCAACACAACACATTATACACTTGTGTATTGTAATTTTGGTGTCTACATTTTCCCCTTTTTATCTTGGTAAGTTGTGCCAGCAAGTTGTAAGACAAAAATGAAGGTTGAGTGGTCTAGGTATGGGGTGTGATATCCTCCCCCTCAAAATGGGAACTAATTGGGAAAAACATAGAATCAGTGATCGATTTGACAAGTAGTAAATGAGATTGGTTGGTTATGGGTTAGTAGTGCAAAGATGACATCATGGTCATAAAGTACTAAAAAGTTGTGTTGACAAGGTGAAAATAGGTGTGGTCATGGAGGATTTTGGTTAAAGTTACCAAGGCATAGCTTGTTAATGATAGTTGAGATGGTAGGATCAAACTAAACATTAGCTCCAATGGTCAAATGTGTTTTAGGTATCTGAGGGAAGAAGTGCCCCTAAAAACTCAATAGGTCATAGGTGATAGGATCAGTTAGTGGTGATCCAAATCAATTGATAGTCATACATGTAAGGTATTGTCGACATGTACTAAATATCATGAACGATCAAGACACCAATGTCAAATGTAATGAGTGGGTACATAATGAAATGTGTGTTTGGGTAATAGTTGGTGTCAGTGGAGATGAAAATGATCCCCATGGTCATATTTTTAAAGGCAAGGTGTGTGCAAGGTTTCCCTTGAATGAATAAGGGATTATAAAAAGTGATGTGTAAGCATTAAAATGCTATTACATGATACTGACATCGATCATGTTATACCAATGTTAGTGGTAAAGTGGCTGATGTCGGTAGCCTAGGGCACAAATGGCCAATTTTAGTGACTAACCAAGCTTGAAAAAAAGGGGATAGGTAGTTGACTAATTTCATTTGCATGTTGATTGGTTAAAGAGCAAGAAAAAGCCAAAAAAGTGGAGCAAATGGTAGGATGAGGTGGAGACCCAGCTAGAGGTGTGGCAGCATAGGTACCAGTCATCCCATCCTGGTAGAGGTGGAGAGATGAGGTAGGGTCTTGTAAACCTTTGGTTTATGTTTTTTTACTCATTTATTGATTTGAGTTGAGTGGGAGGTGTAATAGGTTGCTAGTGAGTAGTGGGTGGGTAGTGGGGAGGTTAAGAGCATGCTTAGGCTTGTTTGGGTGGGTTTTAGGGTAGTTTAGGGTTAAATTTGGTAATGGGTAATAGGTGGGGTTTAGCTCTAGAGTAGACTAGTCACTGACATTAGTGGTAGTCCATCGACGTTATTTAAGGTCTTCTTGCTGATATCGGTGGCAAAGGCACTAACATTAGCATGTTATGCACTAATGTTAGCAGTCTAAACACTGATGTCAGTTAGTAAGTGATTGATATCAATGGCTTTGTTAAAGTAAAAAGGGTAAAAATGGGGATAAAAAGAGTTGAAAAGCTATGAGGCCTTAGGAAATAGGTAAATTATGTAGCATAGACTAGATTTAGCTTTATTGAATAGCAAGAGATTTGCTGAAAGGCCTTGGTTAAAAAGGGATATGTTGGATAGTTAGGTGGGTAGATAACCAAGCTAGCCCCAAAAGACCCCATGTATATTGAGTGTTGCCTACATATCCCAAAAGGGCCTTAGGCTAATGTAGTTCTCCCATAGGATAGGTAAAATGGTTAAGGTAGTGGTTACAAAGGTCTACTAACTAATTTTGTGTGTTTGTGGTTGCAGATGAGGCATGGTTTGACCCTTAGAGACCATCTTCTAACACTCCTGACTAGGATCAAGAGAGATGTGTTAGCAAATGAGTGGGACCACATGGATTCAGTTAGTCTTGGTAGAGTTTGGTGGTATTTTCAAGTCACTCAAGATGTTAGCTTGATGATCATGCTGATTGAGAGGTGGGAACGTACCACCAACACCTTTCACCTATTGATGGGTGAGAAGACAGTCACATAAGAGGATGTATACAAGATCCTTAGATTACCAATATAGTGTGAGTAGATTTTTTCATGCATAAAGGAGGATCACAACATCTATATGGTGTCTTTGTTTGGATAGCATGTGAGTGAGGTTACATATCACTCAACATCATTTGCTTATGAGCCTCTATTTTTAGCAGATGAGGAGGAACATCATCTTAGCATCTTGATGATGATCAACATCATGATGTACGCATTACCAAACATAGATGGTGGTAGATTTCTAATTGCCTTGATAGGGGTCTTAGCTCATATGATAGAGTAGAGGATAGTTTTTGCATAGGGGCCTATATTCTTGGCTTAGTTGTATAGGGATTTGTGGGGTTTACATCTACATAGATGCTACATTTTATGTTTTGGTCACCTACTAATTTGTTGGGCATATGAGCACATCACAATTACACAGCCACTAAGACTACCATGCATGATTGCAGTGGGATTTAGAGTTAGGTTTAGATGATGGTGAGAGGCCAAGGCACATACATGAGTTGATGGCATTATGTGGGATATCACACACTACAGAGGGCTACTAGATGGCTTGAGTCTAGGAGATATTATTTGGCACCCCTACTTAATGTATCTAATTTTTAGAGGTCAGGGGGAGGAGTTCATTAGGCTATAAAGCATATTTTGGGTCAGAGGTAGGAGAGAAAGGGAGATTTAGATGATACCCATGGCATAGGTTAGGAGATAGCTTAGCCTTATGCAAAATGTGCCACCTACTTTCCCTAGATATAAACATGATGACATCGAGGTACCACTCCATTTTTCATTAGAGATAGATGGACCTAATTTTGAGGAGCTACTGATAGGTGTAGATGTGGTTGATGATGGATGCACTAGTGCATACCAGGATTGGTGGGTAGGACTACACCTAATTGTACCAGTTAAGAGGCCAGATCCATATATGTAGGGTTTGGTACAAGAGAGAGATGCTAATTTACAAGCTAGATATGTGGCCATATAGGAGAGGGATATGGCCATACAGGTTAGGGATGTCATGATTCAAGATAAAGATGTAGTATAATAGGCTAGAGATGTTGTTATTCAGGTGAGATATGCATCCATGTAGGCTACAAATGTTATAGTTCTAGAGAGGGATACATCATCATATGTGATGGACATGGACATATAAGAGAGAGATGCTATAGTCCTTTCATAGGATTCCTCATAGGCAGAGGTCCTAGAGTTATATGGTCAGGTGGGTCATCTTTAGAGTCATGTGGCTAGTCTATAGGGATGAGTGACCTCATTGACAATAGAGAGAGATCAGTTTAGGTCAACCACATGAGCATTGGTAGTTATTCCTTCTCCTCCTCTTCCATGGGTAGTAGTATAGGTAGTAGGACAGGAAAGTGCCATGGGTCCTCCATAGACTATATCTCTTATGAGATACAACACTACACTAGATGAGATCTCATACTATGAGAGGGTGATCTATGAGTTTTTATAGATTCCCAGATTTATAGGGTTTAGGGAGCAAGAGTGGTCAGAGACATGGACTTGAGGTTCTAGTGCGTAGAGACAGAGATACTAAGAGGGTGTTGGTGACACTGCCTCATCACGTCCACCACTTTTTTGAGGAGGCCGTATTGATCCTAATTTTGAGAGATATTTTTGTATTTATTCATCATTTTTTTATATATACCGCCCTGTGATTTGGTGATGCAAGATGTATATGAGAGAGAGATGAGAGATGTTGATATTTGTATATGATGCATATTGATTCAACACACACACACACACACACACACACACACACACACACACACACACACACACACACACACACACACACACACACACACACATATATGATGAGATGTTTTATCTGATGTGATGATGATGTAAATGTTATTTTCATGTATAAGTTTATGGTTTTGAATGAATGTTTATGATATTGATATAATGATGATGTTGGTTTACTAGCACTTCTATGATGTGATGGCATATGCATAATAGATGAGATTTTCATGTTTAGCTTTCCTATATGTGAAATGGTATATGCTTGGTTTAAGATGCTCCATATATGATGGTTTATACTAAAAAGAAATGTTTTGGTCATGTTTTATTTCCTATATATTGATATTTGGGAAATTGTGGTTCAGGTGCATTCTTAGTATTTACCATATATGTGATTGGTTTCATACTAAAAATGAATAGTTTTGTCTTGGTCTATTTCCTATGTATTGGTTTTTAGTAAAATGATGGTTAAGTTACATTCTTAGTATCTTCCATATATGTGATTGGATGTATACTAAAAATGAATGTGTTGGTCATATTTGTTTGGTTTTTGCATTTTCCATATGTGATGGTGTATGCATAAGTGATGGTTTTTGGCATTGTGACATTATTCCTATTTATTGTTAGTTAGGGAAATGGTAGTCATGTTGCATTTTTATCATTGTCCCATATATGTGATGGTATATACTAGAAATGATTAGTTTTAGGCATTGGTTTTGGGGTAGGATTTAGAGTTGTTATGTTTATGAGTTGAGATGGTGAGTTCTTCTATTGGAAAATGTATCTATAGAAGAAAAGTCAACATGTAAAGTGAAAGGTAAAAGAGAGAGACAAGGTACTCGTTATTGACACAAACCAAAATAACAATGTAAATAGGATCTCAAGTTTGAACCTTTTTATGCATTGTATTAGTTGACCATTTGTTAGTTGGAAAAGTGTGGTTATCACCTTGTGTTAAGTAAGCTCAATGTCCCTTGAAAATGTGTTTTTGAGAGAAAGAGGGTGTAAAAAGGAATAGGATTAGTGAGGTAGCATAACCTTTGGAGTAATAATGGTATGCCCCATTTGTGGGTTGCACTCGAGTGACTATAGACAAGTCCAAGACATAAAGTTATTGTGTTGTATTTTTATTTTTTCTTTGTTTTTGCTTTTGTTGTGTAAGCTAATCGATGCGGGAAGCTCAGAATGGGATGAATATGATCAAAAGGGAAGCTTTTGAATCATATTTGCCTTTGATAGTGGTTTTTTTACTTAGCCATCCTTCAAGGGTATGGTCTAGTCTTTTTTATTTTATTGGTTTTTAATAGTTGTCCTTCAAGGGAGCAATCTATTTGAATGTAGTTGTCCTTCAAGGGAGCAGTCTACTTTTTTAAAGAGCTAGGCATGATTTGGAGTAATTGAATTTTCTTCTACTTTTTCTTTTTTGAGACTTTTTGTTACTTTAATCATGGACAAGTTTATAGAGGCTTATAGGTTTTCCACATTTTGGGATAAAACCAAAACACATCATAGGTTAACTAAGTGTGGAAGAATAAGGGTAAGGTGAAAAGAATATGAATATAGTGGGTTTGCTCAAGGGATGAGCTTAAGTTAAACACAAGGTAAAGTGTCACTTAATTAACAAAAGAATGGTAGTAAATGCAATGTATTTAGAGGTTTAGGTTTTGGTCATCCTTCGAGAGAAGATAAGAGATAAGCTCTAGATCCATATTTATGAGTTATAATGTATGGTCCTAGCCAATTAGGAGAAAACTTGCCCCATTTTCTCTTTTCCAAGTTAGTCATATGTTGATTTTCCTTTAAGATGAGATCTCCAATATTGAAATCATACTCTTTAAGGTTTTTTTCATAAGCACATTTTATACACTCTTGGTAGATGTGGAGATGGTTAAGGGCTATGAGATGACGTTCATCAAGCAACTCAAGTTGAGCCAAACATTCTTGGCAAAATTTGTCATTAGTTAGAATGTCTTATAGTGAAATCCTAAGAGAAGGAATTTGGACTTCAAGGGGCAAAATAGCTTCTGTCCCATAGACTAGGGAGAAAGGTGTAGCTCCTATAGAAGTGTGAACGCTATTATGGTAAGCCCATAAAGCATAGGGGATATGAATGTGGTAATCCTTGCCAGCAGTATTAACCACTTTCCTAAGGATTTTGGTCAATGTTTTGTTAGAGGGTTCAACTTTCCCATTGGATTATGGGAAATAGGGTGAAGAGAAGCTGAGTTTGGTACCAAAGGCATCATAGAGTTGCTAGACAATCTTATTTTTGAAAGACTTACCATTGTCAGTTATGATTTTTTAAGGTACACTAAAATGGCATATGATATGATGGTTGATAAATTCAATGACTTTATCAACCTTAGTAGATATGAGAGGAATGGCCCCAACCCACTTAGTGAAGTATTCTATTGCAATTATGATTGATCGATGGTGAAGAGAGGAATGGGGGTTAATCTCACCAATTAAGTCTAAACCCCATTGAGAGAAGGGCCAAAAGTCCTTAGCGACTTATAAGGCATGACTAGGAACGTGAAATAGGTTGGTGTGTTGTTGACATTTGAGACAACATCCAACATAGTTAGTACAATCATGAGAGAGTGTTGGAAAATAATATCCAAGGTAAAGGAGACATTTAGAAATTTCATGACCATTGAAATGAACACCACAAATCCCATCATGAATCTCCTTAATAGCAAAGGGAATCTCTTTACTAGTGAGACATCAAAGTAGGAGACCATCAAAACCCCATTTGTAGAGAAGTCCCCCTAACATAGTCTAATGTGAAACACACTTTACAAATGCATGCCATGCATTATGGGAGAGGTCAAGAGGAGTAATAGAGTAAGTGAGGTAATTTGTTAGTTGAGTACACAACAAGTCATGTGGATCGTTAGTGATATTCCCCATAAGAGGATGTTGGAGGAAATATAAGAAGGCAAAGTTAGGCGATGTATAGTGATGTAGATTTTGGAGGAAGAGGAGGATGAGGGTATGTGGGAGGCTAAAGAAGCCATTGTGTCTACAAATTGTTTGTTGAGTGAGGAATGATCTACAAAAGGTAGTGGTTAAATGATTCTAATAAGGTATCTACATGATGTTTTTACCATTGTAGAGTCTCATTCTTGCATAGATAAGAACCATTGACCTAGTTAATGGCTAATTATGAGTCACCAAAAATGGTTATGGATTTGATTCTTATGAAGACAACTATTTGAAGCCCTATAACTAAGGCTTTATATTTGGCCATGTTGTTGGTGCAGTCAAAGTCTAGTTTAAATGATAAAGGCATCAGCTCATCATCAACAGGGATGAGGATAACCCCCGCTCGCCCACCATTTTGACATTTAGACCCATCAAATAACATCATCATTTGAAAATTAATATCATCAGTAGAAATCATGGTAATAGAATCATCAAGGAATTTGAGATTTGAGGGTTGGATATTAAGGAGAGGAGCGGCAGCTAGTTTCTCAGCGATGATTTACCCTTTGATGGACTTTTATTGGATGAATTCCAAATCAAATTTAGCCAGAAGCATAAGCCACTGAGTGATGTATTGGTTGTGGTAAGGTTTAGAGTGCATGTATTTGAGAGGGTCAGTGTTGGTAATGACATAATTTTTGTGGTTGAAGAGGTAATGTTGTAGTTTTGAATATGTAAATACCAAATCAAGGCATAGCTTCTTGATATGAGTGTAGTGAGTTTTGTAGTCAATAAACATTTGGCTTATGTAATAAACTACTTGCTCATGGTTGTGATCATCCCTATGTGCTATCATAGATCTTAAAGAATGGTTGGTCGAAGAGATATAAAGATAGAAGGGTTGGTGCTCTTTAGGTGGAATAAGGATGGGTAGAGAAAGGAGATACCATTTGAGTACATCAAAGGCTTCATTGCAATTTTTATCTCATTGGAAAGGAATTTCCTTTTTGAGAAGATGGTGAAAAGGTTGAAAATAATTTGATAGTTAAGAGATAAAGTGACAAATTGATTGGAGTTTACCTTGGATGCTATAGAGTTATTTGAGTGTGGTTGGGAGAGGTATTTTGAGGATTTCCTGAACCTTAGTAGGGTTGAATTTAATACCTCAAAAAGAGATGATAAAGCCTAAGAGCTTTCCAAAAATAACACCAAAGATGCACTTATTTAGATTTAGTCAAATGTTATACTAAAGAAGGTGAGTGAAAATGATTTTAAGGACTCCCAAGTGATCCTCACAAAGTTTAGATTTCCTGAATAGGTCATAGAAATAATCCTCCATAATTGTGTGTAAGAGGTCGTGAAAGATATAAGTCATGGCACGCTGATAGGTAGCACCAGCATTTTTTAGTCCAAAGGGAATAACCTAATAATAAAATGCTTCCCATGGGGTGATAAAGGTTTTTTTGTGTTGATCCTCATGGGTAACTAGGATTCAATTATATCCTGAGAATAAATCCATAGGTGATAAGTTCTCATGGTTGGTTGTTAAATCAACAAGCTAATCAATACTTGGCAAGGGAAAGTCATCCTTTGGACAAGCAAGGTTAAGGTTATGATAGTCAGTAAAAATTTAGATTCCCTCTATTGATTTCATAATAGGTACAATGTTGGATGGTGAAGCGACTTAATTCATCTAATGAAACTAACAAACCAATATGACAGTCCTATCTAAGCATTAATTGTTTGATGGTGACAACAACATCTATTACAAAAACAATACATATAAGACACAACTAAAACACTTTAGACACCTTTGCTTATCCATTTACACTTAATTTGAAGCTTTAAAGTGATAAAAAAGGTTGGATTAAGCTGCAAGACTCTACTTGCTATGTTGATGGGTTCATAGGCTTGTAGCCCTACTGGGCCTAATTTTTGGCCATATCTTTCACAAAACACCTACTATCCAAAACATATAAATTGTTCTAGATACCCATTTGGAAGTTACATAACATATGTCAAGACCGGGTATAGTTGTTTTGTATGGAATGGTACTTTTGACCCCTATAGCAGGCCTAATTAGGCCTCTTAGCAAACCTATTTTGGTGTTTGGGAGAGTTTGGTGTTGAGTTAGATCATGAAAATTTTAGGGGATGTGACATATGACATCATAAAACTACTCCAATCACAAAACACCTTTTATTTAACACAAAACCATCTTAAAATCTTGTTATTATACTCAGAGTTGTAGGAAAATAGGGTTAAAACACAAGTATAACAAGAAACCTCACTTTCCCATATAGTACAGTCATGAAAATTTGTACAGAAGCTAAAAATGATAAACCCAAAAAAACTACAACTTTTGGGAAATTTCTACTATACAGTTTATGAGATCAACAAGGCTCTAGTTAGGGTCTAGTTTACACCAAATTTGAGCTACAGAGAGCATCTTGGGGAGTTAATAGCCCAAATAAATTTTATTGGTATTGTATTAACCTCCTATATAAACCTAAGCATTCATAGAAAATATAATACCCTCTTAAGTACTAACTGCAAACGTCTTCCTTGCTGCCCTGTTTGGTCTACCTACATAGTCTTGAGGAAAGATTGAACAAAAAACAAAAAAATGACTCCAAAAAAAAACTCCCAATTCATTAATTCACCAATAATATATACATATACACCTGTTCCACACGAAAATCCCCCATACCAATCATATTTTCTCAACTTAGATACTCAAATCCTATACTAGGCTTCACACAACAACCTCCCAAAATGGGGTAAAATAGCTTTTCTAACATAAAAAGACTCAAATCACTTAATATCTCACCCAACAGACCTGAAATCATCTGAGGATAAGATATTGGGTTTTATTTGACCAATATTTACATATATTTGGCCTTTTGCTCACATATAGGTCTTATTTCATGTTTAAAGGATACTTAGACAAATTTGAAAATTTGAAAACCTAAGAAATGGAGGGAAAATAACTTAGCACACCTATACATGCTAAAACTCAACCAAGAACATGACAAACACATTCCTATCATGAATATGCTCCTACATCATTCTTCCAAGGAGCAAAAGAAGTATTCTTCACTTGTTGTTGTTCTTCCTCAACTCTTCCACACTTGTGCCCAACTTAAGGATGTCATTTGTAGTCAACCATGTTGCATCTTCAGTTGGTAGATTCTTCCACTTAGTTAGATACCAAAAATATTCTTTGCCCTTTGTCTTTTTAACCACTTTCTTGTCCAAAATTCTCTCAGTCTCCTTTGGCACTTCCTTTGGTAGTTGTTGATCCCATTAGATAACTTCATCTACCCCTGTTTCAATCTATTTAGTTGGTTGTCCTTCATCTTTGTATGGATATATATCTTCAACATTAAATATTGGAGAGATTCTAATCCCTTTTGGCAATTCTATTTCATATGCATTATTTGAAAACTTCCTTATTACCTTGCATGGTCCTATTTTCTTTACCTTTAGGTTGTTGTATTCCCTTTTTGGGAACCTCTCTCTTCTAAGGTGAGCAAGAAAAAGGTCTCCAACACTAAAAATAACCTCTCTTTTCTTTTGATCTACTCTTAGCTTGTACTTGATGGTGTTTTCTTCAAGTTTCTTCTTTACCTGTTCATGCAAATTTTGCATGGCATTGGCAAATTCTTCTGCATCAGCACTCCTTGTCTCCATGCTACTTAAAATTTTCAACTCATACACACCTCTTAGATGAATTCCATATGTAATTTGAAATGGAATCAACCCTGTACTTCTGTTAGGAGAATCATTATAGGCAAATTCAACTTGTGTAAGTGCAAGATCCCACTATTTTGGATGTATACTTACCAAGCTTCTCAAGATGTTGCCTAAGCTCCTATTAACAACCTCTATTTGGACATCAGTTTGGGGGTGATAGGCTGAACTAAAACTCAATTATGTACCCAATTTATTCCATAATGTTCTCCAAAAGTGTCCAACAAATTTGGTATCCCTATCAGAAACAATGCTTCTAGGCAATCCATGCAATCTAACAACATCTTGAAAGAATAGATTAGCTATGTTAGTAGCATCACTTGTTTTTTAGCATGGAATAAAATTATCTATATTTGATAACCTATCTACCACTACAAATATGGATTCATGACCTTTTTGAGTTCTTGGCAAACCAAGTACAAAATCCATGCTTATTGAATCCCAAGGCCTATTGGGAATGGGTAATGGCTAGTACAAACCTACATTTTGACTACTTCCCTTGGCATATTGGCATATTTTACACCTTTAAAAAAATTCTTGACATTATTTCCCATACCTAGCCAATAGTAATGATCATTCAATTGTGCTAATGTCTTATTCTACCCAAAATGTCCTAATAAGCTACCACTATGTTTTTCCTTCAACAAATTCTCTCTCATGGAACTCTTGGGTATGCAAACCTGGCTGCCTCTAAATAGAAAACCCTCTTGGACCATGAAATATATCCAAGGACTTCTATCAAACCCTACTAGATTCATGCAAGCTCCATATGGTTCCTTGAAGTCTAGATCTTCCTTATATAGTTCCTTCAAATCTTCAAATTCCAAAATGCTTACTTGAGATTCCTACATGATCAGATTCCTCCTACTTAGAGCATTTACAACCTTATTAGATTGTCATTTTTTGTGCTTAATAGTGAATGTGAAGCTTTGTAAAAATTCAATCCATTTAACATGCTTTTTACTCAACTTATTCTGATTGCTAATGAACTGCAAAGCATAATTGTCAGTGAACAAAGCAAACTCTTTAGGCAAAAGATAGTTCCTCCATTTCTTCAAATCTTGTACAAGAGCATAGAATTCTTGATCGTAGGCTGAGTACTTATTATCATAACTTAATTTCTCACTAAAGTATGCTATAGGCTTCCCATCTTGGCTTAAAACAATGCCTATTGTAGTTCCACTAACATCACATTCTACTTGAAAAAGCTTATTGAAATTAGGCAAGGTTAGGATTGGTTCTTTAGTTACCTTATTTTTCAATAATTTGAAACTCTTATCAACAGCTTTAGTCCAACAAAAACTTCTTTTATCACCTTTGATTGTATCTATCATTGGAGCAACAATTCCACCAAAATTTCTTATGAATTTCCTATAGAAGCGAGCCAAACCGTGAAAGATTCTTACCTCATATGTGCTCCTAGGTGTAGGCCACTCAAGTATAGATTTAATCTTCTCCTTCTCCATCTTCAATCCTTATTTTGAAATCACAAACCCCAAATATATCAACTTTGTCTTTGGGAAACTACACATTTTTACATTGATTAGCAATTTATCTTCATGTAGCTTACTCAATACCATCCTCAAATGTTTCAAATGATCTTCCTTAGTTTTAATAAACACCAAAATATCATCCAAATTCACTATCACAAACTTACCAGTGAACTTCTTAAGCACTTCATTCATCAACCTCATGAAGGTGCTTGATGCATTGGTTAGTCCAAATGGCATGAGTAACCACTCATAGAGTCCATCATTCATCTTGAAGGCTATTTTACATTCATCCCCTTCTCTTATCCTAATCTGATGGTAACCACTTTTCAAGTATATCTTAGAGAAATTTGTAGCTCCACTGAAACAATCAAGTAAGTCATCAATTCTAGGCAATGGGAATCTATACCTGATAGTAATCTTGTTGATTGCTCTGGAATCTATACACATTCTCCAACTACCATACTTCTTAGGACTTAACATTGTGGGGATAACATAAGGACTTAAACTCTCTCTTACCAATCCTTTGTCTAACAATTCTTGAACTTGGTACTTGATCTCTTCATTTTCCTTTGGTGTCAACCTGTAGGCAGCCTTGTTTAGAAGATTTTCTCCTAGAATCAAGTCTATGTGATGGCTAATGCTTCTCAATGGTGGTAAATCATTAGGTAAATCATCTACCACAATATCAATGTACTCATTCAACATATCTTGAATCTCTAGAGGCAAATCAATCAACTTAGTATTAGTGACTACACTCCTTGGCTTACCAATCACATCAAAGTTTACCTTTTCTTTCTTCATTTGATGTAAAAACTCTTTACCACTCATTATCAATACTTTAGAATTCTATCCTAAAATAGTAGTAGCCTCTTATTTTAATGGTGTGAGTGTATGCTTGATCCCATCATTTTCAAACATGTATGTATTGTGCCTTCCATCATGCATGGCCTTCTTATCAAATTGCCAAGGCCTTCCAAGAAAGATATTACATACATCCATGGGCATGACATCACATAAAATCTGATCCTTATATGTTCCTATCTGAATATCTACTTTACATTGTTCACTTACTAAGAGTTTGTGTCCTTTTTGTAGCCAAGAGACTTGATAAGGTGTAGGATGCACCTCCTTCTTCAAGCCTAGTTTCTCCACCATCTAGGTTGACACAAGATTGTCAGTACTCCCACTATCTATGATGGCCTTGAAGCATTTCCCCTTACTTTTACATGTGGTTCTAAATAGATTTTTTCTTTGAGGTGGTTCTACAACTTCTTTGTTTGGCTTCAACAAGATTATTTTCATCAGAAGAGACTCACCTTCTTCTGGGGTATCTTCATAAGCTACTGCAACTTCTTCACTTTTTTATTCACCTTGGGTCACATGTACACCCCTCTCATGGCTGGTAGAAGGGTTCTCTGGACACTCATATGCCCTATGTCCTACATACTTGTTGCACCTAAAGCATTTGCCCATGAATCTTCCTCTTCCTCTTTGATATCCTTGGTATGGCTTTCTTACTCTTGGTGTATAGCTACCTCTTGAGCTTTGTGAGCTGTTTGCCTCTTCTTGAAATGTTTGTAGCTATCTTCTACATCCTTGAAATCCTCTACCTCTGATGGATCTACCCCTTCCTCTTGATAAGGATGTTTATTTTCTTGCAATCTTCTCCTCAGCTTTCAAGGCAAATTGATATGCCTCTTCAACTGTCTTAGGAATGAGAAGACTAATCTCATCTTGAATGGAAAACCTCAAACCATAAGTGTATCTAGCTACCTTCTCTATGTCATCCTCAATATGACCTGATCTTATAGTCAACCTGTAAAACTCTTCAGTGTATTCTTTTACAGACATCTCTCTTTTCTTCAAATTTTGTAATTGCTTGAAAAGATTTGCTTGATAATCTTTAGGCATAAACTTACCTTTCATTTTTTCTACAATTCTATCCCATCTTCTGATCTTTGGCTTCCCTTTCCTCCTCCTTTCTTCTTGCACTCCATCTCATCACAGGGATGCATGGTTCTTTAGCCTTGCCATGGCATACTTGACTTTCTTGTCATCTTCTTTAATTCCTTCATACTCAAAGTACTTTTCTAATGCACTAATCCAATCAATTAATTCTTCCACATTCAAATTACCTTCATATATTGGAACCTCTATTTTTGGCTTTGTGTTCACCTTCATAATGGCTCTAATCAACCTATCTTCAGATGTTTCTTCTTCCACCACCAATTCATCCTATAGTGGCTCCTCTTCTCTATCACTGACTTCACCCATGTTAGTGCCTCTTCTCTAAGCCATCTCTAGGTCTTGTAGCCTAGCTGTCAGGTTCCTAATCTCTTTTGCCATTGCAACCTGTGCTCTTGGTCTCCTTCCTCCAGCTCCACATTTGTTCCTAACTCTCATGGCCATCTTGCCTCTTCTTCACAAATCACATTCTTCTTCTCTTTGACTTGGATCTTTAGATTGTGAATAATCCCTTGGACTCTAATACCAAATGGTGAAGGGACTTAATTCATCTAATGAAACTAACAAACTAATATGACAGTCCTATCTAAGCATTACTTGTTTGATGGTGACAACAACATCTATTACAAAAAAAACCATAGAAGACACAACTACAACACTTTAGACACCTTTGATTATCCATTTACACTTAATTTGAAGCTTTTAAGTGATCAAAAAGGTTGGATTAAGCTGCAAGACTCTACTTGCTGTGTTGATGGGTTCATAGGCTTGTAGCCCTACTGGGCCTAATTTTTTGGCCATATCTTTCACAAAACACCTACTATCCAAAACATATAAATTTTTCTAGATACCCATTTGGAAGTTACATAACATATGTCAAGACCAAGTATAGTTGTTTTGTACGGAATGGTACTTTTGACCCCTATAACAAACCTAATTACGCCTCTTAGCAACCCTATTTTGGTGTTTGGGAGAGTTTGGGGTTGAGTTAGATCATGAAAATTTCAAGGGATGTGCCATATGACATAATAAAACTACTCCAATCACAAAACACCATTTATTTAACACAAAACCATCTTAAAATCTTGTTGTTATACTCAGAGTTGTAGGAAAACAGGGTTAAAACACAAGTATAACAAGAAACTCACTTTCCCATATATTACGGTCATGAAAATTTGTACGTAACCTAAAATTGATAAACCCACAAAAACAACAATTTTTGGGAATTTTCTACTATACAATTTATGAGATCAGCAAGGCTCTAGTTAGGGTCTAGTTTACACCAAATTTGAGCTACAAAGAGTATCCTAGGGAGTTAATAGCCCAAATAAATTTTATTAGTCTTTTATTAACCTCCTCTATAATCTTGAGTAGTCAAAAATAAGATAATACCCTCTTAAGTACTGACTTCAAACTTCTTCCTTGATGCCCTGTCTGGTCTACCTACATAGTCTTGAGGAAAGATTGAACAAAAAACAAAAAAATGACTCTAAAAAAAAACTCCCAATTCATTAATTCACCAATATTATATACATATACACCTATTCCACACGAAAATCCCCCATACCAACCATAATTTCTCAACTTAGATACTCAAGTCCTATACTAGGCTTCACACAACAACCTCCCAAAATGGGGTAAAACAACTTTTCTAACATAAGAAGACTCAAATCACTCAATATCTCACCCAACAGACTTGAAATCATCTAAGGATAAGATATTGGGTTTTATTTGACCAATAATTACATATATTTGGCCTTTTTCTCACATATAGGTCTTATTTCATGCTTAAAGGATACTTAGACAAATTTGAAAATTTGGAAACCTAAGAAATGGAGGGAAACTAACTTAGCACACCTAGACACACTAAAACTCAACCAAGAACATGACAAACACATTCCTAGCATGAAGATGATCCTGTAGGATTGGAAACCCATTGCAGGTAGTCAATAAGTTGGATAAGTTAACAGAGAGGAGGCATTGGAGCTCATCTTTGACAAGGAGAGCAATATGACAATACATTTTGTGAAGCTTTTGCTTAATTGGCTTAACATCATGATTAGTGATAATGTTATGGGTTATTATTGAGGGATCAATACCAGACATGTCTTTTTAGGACCAAGAAAAATCCTTAGTATGGTCATAGAGAAATGTGGTATAGTCAGTTTGTTTGGAACAATCTAGAGATTAGCCTATTTTAAGAATATGAGGGTCGTCATGAGAAGGCAAGTTAATGTCGATGGTTGATTTATTTAACATAACTTGTGTCTTAGAAGGGAGTGATCATTTGATGTAAGAATCATCGGCACCCGTATAGGTAAGAATGTCATCATCAATTGCATAAGAAATGGTTTTAATTATGGGAGAATCCTCATCGATCATGTGAGGATGCATGAAAGGAAAGGACCATGTTTCCCTACCCTAGTGATGGGTAAGGGGGCCCAAGTGAATGACATTTATTGGAAAAAAATTAGGATGTATAGATACCTCTAATTTAGTGGGTGATAGTGGAGAAGAGGAATTAGAAGGAGATATAGGTTATTCAATGATAGGAATAGAAGAAGTATTAATGGATTGAGTTGGGTCAACATAACCAATGTCATGCCTTTGTTTGGCATTATCAATGGTTTGATGGGTAGGGTATTGAATAGACATCTAAGCACCTTGATCATAATGTCTTAGGCCAAAACCTTTCCAAGCACACCTATAGAGATAAGTATGTATAAAACTAGGCTTACTTAAGAAGGAAAAGTTGTAATTAAAATTTTGGGGTGAAGAGGATGAATTACCCATGATAAGAGATTGATCAATTCCACCATATATGAAGTTGGTTTCGAGATGGGGTGGACCATATGGGATGATCATATCAATATGAGGAATGTATTTAGCACTCATTTTAGTTTTTCCATACTCTTGAGGGGTATGGAACATGTTGAGAGTTAAAAAATGATATTCACCAAGTGATAATTGCTTGAAGGTTTCCTCCTTGAGATCTTTGTCAAGAACCTGTGTAGTTGGTATAGGTGTGTCAGGGGTAGCAAAACTTGTGGAAACTTCAAAAGTGGGTTATGGAGGTGATGATGTGTTGAGAGGAATAAGAAAATAATTTGGGCTATAGGTCATGTTACATGTCTTGAATGGAGGTGGGTCGGTGGGAATGACATGAACATGACTATTATATTCAAACTTAACACAACGGTGTAATGTGGAAGATACACATGCCATAATACATATACATGGTCACCCAAGAAGTATTTTGTATTGGAACTCACCCTATACAACATAAAATTACTTAGGAATGGTACAAGTACCCACATGGATGTGCAAGACCATGGTGCCAATAGTTGTAGCAGTAGATTCATTAAAAGAACATAACACTACATCCGTTTGTGACAAACAATTATCAAGGAGTGATAATTGCTTTTAAGCATGGGTTGAAATGATGTTAATGATGGCTCCCCCATTGATCATAACTCTCTTAACATGAGTTTGATCAATGTAGGTAGTGATAAAGAGGGTAGAATCCTAATCTTTAAGATGTTGAGATGGGATCTATGAATCACTAAAGGAGATCATAGAAATGTTTTTGAGAGAATTGATGAAGGTTGTAAGGGGTTAAGAATCTTCTAGTTGAACTTAAACCACATGTAAGGCACTAATGAGATATTTTTGATGTTGGGATGAGTTTTGAATTAACTCATATAGATACATCTTCACTGGGGATTGGTGAAGTTGCTTCACCATGGAGTTTTGGATAACTCCTGATGATGACTATTGTGGGACACCCAAGATGGAGATCTTGGGATTTGAAGAGGGGACATCTTTTGTAAAGGGGTGAACCCAAGGAGCAGAGACCTTTTCTTTTATTTTGTCTTTATAATTTTTTGATCGTGTAGTCACATTAATCATGTTAATCTAAAATATAGGTGGAGGAGGTAATAGAGAAGGTACAATAACATCTTTGGGTTTAATGTGAAAGGGGGTTTTATGAGGCATTATGGATGATGAGAGTTGAATGTTAGGATTTTCAATTGATTTAACACCCAAGAGAAAATTAACATCTAAATGGTGATGAATGATTGTTGTGAAATCTTTGCAAATTTTAATATCATGTCCTAAAGAACAATGATATAAACAAACTTGTGAATCATTGAACCATAATGGTTTTGGTCCAAGAGGATCAAATGGTTTTATGGGGGGAAGAGTTATTGTTGATGCTTGTAATAACTAGTGTAGATAAAATACTTGAGAACCTTGAAATGGGTTAACACTCATTTTCATAAGTGGAGTGCACACCTTTTTGAGTTTGGTGGTGATGGGTGTAGTCTTGTGTGACACCCTTTTAGGTGGTGGTGAACCCAAATGTTTCACTTCCACCTTTTAAAGTTTGGGTAAGAGGGTGCTAGATGTTGAAGTTTTATGAGGTGGTAATGGCAATAATGGAGGTAATGTTACTTTATGTTTTACATGGGTTGGTCATACTCCCACCAAGGTATAGGGATGTTGACCCAAAATGGATGGTAAGATTGAAGGTGGAAGAATGGTAGATCGGTGAGGTTTTGGGGAGTTACCTTTCTTCTTTGGTTAAAAGAGAGAGACACCCCCTTGTTTTTTAGGGGTAAATCTAACTTCATATTTTGATGAACTAGATTATAAATTGGTTGTTTGCCTAAAAAACTTATCTATTTCAATGTGGCAGATGCATGTCAGGTAGAGGACTCTGAAGTAGAAGATGAGGCTTTTAAAAGCTTAGGTGAAGAAACATGCACCTTATAAAAAAACTAAGGATAAATGGCTGTGAGAGGGTTAGAAGTGAAGGGAGATACTCTCTATTTTGGATATGGCATTTTAAGGCGATCTCAAAATGATGCTTGATCCAATTTCTTAGAATTAAGGGATTCAAGATTTTCCACTAAATGTGAAAATGGTTTAGATGTCATTGGTGTGGGTTCAACTAGTTTGTGTTTGGATGATTGAGAGAAAGGAGATTTAGTTTCCTTTGATATTTCCATACAAAGATGGGAAAGTGTCAAAATAGGGTCATCTTCTTCAGTAATAGATGAAGAGGTATGCTCCTCTACAATAGGTGGAGAATGAGGAGATGAGGGCTCCTTAAGGGGATAAATAAATGGCATGATTGTTCCTTCAACATGTGGATGAGGAATATGTAAGGTAAGATCCTCCATGGATAAGAGGAATGGAAAGATGGGTTGGTTTGGGGGTGGTTCAATGGTTGCTTCATCAAATGTTAAAGTTGAGAAATCCAACTCATCTATTTGTGAAAGAGGAGTGGATGAGTCACTTTCTTCTATGGGTTGAAGAGGAAGTAACAAAGTATTTCTCTCACTATTTGTTTGAGGGGTAGGAGAAGCATGATCTCCATTTTGTGAAAGTGTAGGTGAGGTAAGTGCAAAGGTAATTGGTGACTCCTCATGGGGTAATGGGAGTGGTAAAGGTTGCTCTTCCTCACATGGAAATGGAAGTAAAGAAATAGGTTCTATTTTTGAAAGAGAACATGGAGTCAAACAACTTCTACCATTTGTCAGGTAGAGTAAGTAAAATAGGCACCTCCTATAGTGGCAATGGTTGGATTGAGGGAAAGATCACATTGACTGTATGAATCTTATTATTTTAAGAAGTTTGAGTAGTGTGGACTATGTTTTGGTTGGGTGCATGATTAGGGAAGGGTTGTTTGAATTTGTTCATATTTTGGTTTGGGGGAGTGTTTAGATTATCTAAAATAAGATCACCCCTATCCAACATATTTTAGACAGTATTTTTAGGATTTTTATAATCAATGATGTTGTGGCCTTTGGTGCGATGATAGTTGCAAAACTCATCCTCTTTGAATTATGTTGGAATGGCTCGAGAAGGATTAAATTGAATTGGAGGTTTGCTGGTAGGAAGGTTGATAACTCCTTGGTTGAGTAGCTTTTCTAAAATGGAGGTGTATGACTCCCCAATAGGAGTTTATTATTGTTACTCATACCATTGTTAAAAGAGCCTTGTTGGGTTTATTGGGTTTGATTGTGTAGTGGGTTGAGTCGTGCTTATAAAAGAAGCAGATTTCATAGCCATAGCATTTGTAGACCCTTTAGATTTTTGATTTAGATGGGAATTTTTAGATGAATAAGGATCATTTGCTTTAGAATTAGAATTTTTACTATGCAATTTGATCCTATCCTCATTTATGGCCCAAATTTCAATATTTTAGTCCAATATGAAAGCTTCATCGAATGTGAAAAAGGTTTGCACCCAAGGTGTGGATGAAATATGTTTTGCACATGCTCTAGAGAAGAGATCAACAAGCTTAGGTTGAGGTAGGGAGAAGGAGAGTTGGTTTATAAGACCTCTCCAACAAGCAACAAAATTGGCAATAGCTTCATCATCAAATTGCCAAATAGAATAAAGGTCTATTATAGAAACCTTTTTGGAGATATTAATGGAGAAGTGATAAAGGAAAAGTTGTGCAAGTTGAGTGAAGGAGAATAATGAATGGCACATGATGGAACTGTACCAATCCAAAGTAGCTCCTAAAAGAGACATGGGTACTGTGAAAAGTAATAGTGCATCATCATGTCCTATCAAATAACAAACATGTATGAATGCTCGTAAGTGTTGTTATGGGTCCTCTTTACTCTAGAAAAGGGAAATTTTTATGAGTTCCCATTAGTTTGGGTATGGATGAATTGGTATAGAGGGGTGAATGGGTTCATTATAGATTTGATCATAAAATAGAATATTCTTTGATCCAGATATAGATGTCTCAAGGTTTCTTATTTTATCCATGAGCATTTTGATGAGGTCAAAAGGAGGATTTATTTGAGAAACACCTCCTATATTGTAAGGAAGGGAATAAGAAGTTGAAGGCATAAATGACACTACCTATTATGGTTATGTTGACACAACATAATAATAGTGAGTCATAGGTTGAGGAATATAAAGAAATGGGGATTTCCCAACTGAAGTAAGGGAAATGGTTTGATTTTTGGTTATGGGTTGAGTGGAAGGCATATTTATGCTTGGTGAGGGGTGAGTTGTGATTCGAGTGTTAACAAGTGTAAGAGTTAATGGGATGGGTACCACTAAGCTCTGAAATGGGGTTGAAATAGATTACATCCCTTATGTTTGTGAAGGTAAGCAAGTTATGACAAGGTGGAGGTTGGATTGAATGGTGAGTGATGCTGCACTTGGAAAATCATGCACAATTGTGTTATTAGTTGATGTGATGGTTTGGGTAACCATGGAAGGTCTAGCTAAAACTGAATTTGATACCATCAATGATGTTGGCATTCCAAGGAGTGGGTCACCTAAAGAGGTTCAAGTTTGGCTTACAACAAGGCAATGTTGGAGGGTGGTTACCTTATGATCAAAAAATTGAGAAAAATCTTGATCACCTATAACTGTAATAGGAATTTGATTGCAGTTGGCCATTCTTTCCATAGCTTGTTCCATTGTGGATTTAGAAACAGAAGGGGAAGGTGGAAGTAGTTGATGTCTTGTGTAATTAATAAGTGTTTTTTCTTGGCTTCATGTTAAAACCATGCAAAAATATACACTAACAATCTGAATAAACTATGTTAAGGTCAGGTTGAAGGTAAATGAGGTTCAAAGAAAGTTTAAAATGCTATGTGAAGTTATTGTTTAAGGTAGACTACAAATTTAAAAATTTACAGTCACCGACGTTGGTCAATTATAATTGATGTCAGTTGGGGTAGCTACCAATGTCAGTTATATATAGATAATATCAGTCACTTTGGAAGTCTAGAAAGTGCAAAAAAATGATTTTTTGGGATTCAGAGAGTGAAATATAGGTGTTTAAAAGGTCTTAGAGAATATGTATGAGAGTGATAAACACTCGGGAAGTCTGATTTTTAGAGATTATTCAACTTTTGTATTTGTCAAAGTTGGTTTGATCTCATGAATCAGAAAAGAAGCATCCTCACAGACTCAAAAATATAAAAAATGGAAAATAGCATGCAGTCACTAATATTAACTACTAGAGATTAATTTTAGTCATGTTGGCTTATGCCTTAAGTAAAGAATGAGAAAAATAATTGGATATTTTAGGTACTATAAAGTAGTCTAAAGATGGTTTTAGGTAAATTTTGGTTTTCAAAAAGTATCTATGTTAGACTAGGTATGTAGCCTATGCTAGGAGCTTGCTCTCCCCACTTCATGAGCCTGAAGCCAAGCCAAGTCACTTAGCCAAAATATACCATTTGCATAGAGTTTTATACTCTACCAGAGAACAAAGTGGGCTCTTCCCTTGGTAATGATGTCCAAGTAGAATAACTGGGTAGGGTAAGGTGATCCACCAGGTGATGAAATCCTGATGGGCCTTGTCTCAGGTATGTTGAAGTGCTTATTTTATGTTTGTGGTTTGGATGTGTAACATTTGTGACCTATGATTCATTCATAATGCTTTAATTAACTAGATGTGTTAATTATTAAACAAAAAGAGAATGAAATGTAGTATGTTTTAAACCCAAATTGAAATTGTGTTAATTCAGAAGAAAATAAAGAGGAATAGGAAAAGAGGATGACTTTCACTATCCTATCTATGCATGTAGAAGAAAAGAATTATTTTTAACTTGAAAAATATATTGAGTTTATTTTGTGAAGAAAAAAGAATGATAGAGAGAGAATAGTTCAATTTACTACTTCTAAAACAAGAAAAATAAGAAAAATGCATTTTTCTTTATTTTTTCCTTTTTTTTCTAAGCAATAAGAGGAGAGAGAAAGTGAAATAAATGAAAAATTCACTACTATGCACTTAAATGAATGCTTAAAAATCATACAATGAACCCAAGAAAAACTCTAGGGGTCCCACTGGGCATGCCAAAAATATTTCAATTATTTTTTATCAAATTTAAGATGTGAGAAATAGAGAAAGAAAGGTTGGGAATTAGTGATTATATGTACCTGGATTGATGTGCATCATATCCAGATGAATTAAAGAACTCCTCTTTGGCTAGGGAGGACCACCTGTAAGTAAGAACACACTACCATAAAATATTTATTAGTAGGTTGGTGAGTGGGCTGCCAAGCAACTTGCTTGTTCTAGGAAGTGAGAAACATCCTAGGGGATGACAATCCACTGTTTAATAAAAAAAGTTAAAAATGAAATGACAAAGTAAAGTAAAGAGAGAGAGAGAGAGAGGGTTTCATGTACCTTTTTTGTAACCTGTGTGTAGTAGTCAGTATCACAGAGCAAGTAAAATTCAATTTTGGTTTGTTAGAGGGTTGTTCAGGCTAGTTCGGGGTGATTTGGGTAAAAGGGTAGTCACCAAAATTAGTAGGGTAACTGATGTTAGTAGTGGCAATGTGACCAATGTCGGTAGGATAACTA
Organism: Torreya grandis; assembly: GCA_037957365.1. Classification (NCBI taxonomy): domain Eukaryota; kingdom Viridiplantae; phylum Streptophyta; class Pinopsida; order Cupressales; family Taxaceae; genus Torreya; species Torreya grandis. The sequence continues at coordinate 1,289,267 of JARHVA010002455.1, forward strand.
ATGTTGGTAGGGGAAATGGAGTCAAAAATTTAAAGAAGGCTTTCCTGAGTGTAGGGAAAGATATTTGATAGGTTAATGGGGTTAAGAAAGAGTCATATGAGGGGTTAGAGATATGGTAAGAATTCTAAATGAGGAGTTTGGTTTGGTTAAGGTAGAGGTATGGATATGAATAAGTTTTATAACTCCTCCTCAGGGATGGATGGGACTTGTGTAAATGCTAATAAAAAATAATTAGAATTCATAAAATATAAAGATTCTTAAATGATATAAGTAACTAAAAAAATACTCTTGATAAAGCTTTGTTAAGGAGACTGACCAAACAAAGATGAGTGTGTGCCACTTTTTCACCATAATTTGAGCTCTTTGCATAATAGATTCATTTTGATTTAGGATTTGACTGGTATAGAGAAACTGTGAGCTTGGTTACAATGGATAATCACCAAAAGCTTGTTAAGAGTGTTTTAAATCTCTTAAGTGAGTTTTTGCTTGAGAGAGAGAATGTTTTTAGGGTCTCAAAATGGGTTTAGAATGTTTATTAATTAACCTACATCAATGATCCCACCGATGTCGATATCAGGTTGACTAACATCAGTCGAGAATTGATTGATATTTGTGGCATAAGAATAGGTCAAAAGGGTTCTTTTTGGCTCCTTTCTTCTGTTTCTCCATGCCAAGTATGATACCCATTAATAAATGGTCAATATGCAAGGTTGGGTAAAAAGTAATTGGTTATAAATTGGTTTATAGTGGAAGAATTAGTTATTTGTGAGAGACCAAGTCTAGTGGTGACTCACAGGGGGAGAATTGGTCTTGGGGAAAGGTAGCTAGGCAAGGTGGCATAGGGAATATTCAATTAATCTTAATTAATTAATTAATTATGTGGGGTAAAAACATGGGTTAGGAAGACTTGTTACAAAGGGGGTCTAAGGGGGGTTTTGACACAACACATTATACACTTATGTAACATAATTTTGGTGTCTACAATCGATTATTGGAGGAAACCTTTATCACCCCATGGGGAACATTTATAACCTTGAAGGTTATGTTGCTTAATGAAATGGGTCAAACATGCCTGCTTTTATTCACTTAAAAACTTTTGAAATTACTTATGCTCAATATATATGGATTTATAAATAAATATCTCTTATTTCTCATAGGTTATGATTGATATTACTAATGTTTCCATGGAGGAAACATTTATTTTATCTTTGGTAAAATAAAGAATAAAATATATCATAAGTAAAGTATGAAACCCTAGGAAGCTAAAAAACCCTAGAGCAAACAATGGTTGCATAAGAAGACTCAGTGGTTGGGTTCACCAAATGTTTAACCCTTTTAAGATATGTATGTGAAGGATTAAGGGGATAGAATAATGTATGAAAAAGGATGCATAAAACTATTCTAGATCAAGCCAATTAAATAGAAACTCATATAAATGAATATTCAAAAATAAAGTGTTAAGTTATTCTAAATATAGAAAGTATACTCAAAATAATAGTTTGATTACATAAAAATGAAGAGATAATATTTAGCTTATCTATAAATGCACAGGTAGATATGAGAAGTAAAAATGTGGAAAAAAACAAGGACGAGATCAGGATCATGTTTAATCCTAAATTAAGATGAGTTAATATATTATAGGGTTAATAATATAGAAATTAATAAGTAAAAGGGTGATAAACATAATTATAATAGGCCAATTAGTTGAAAAGTTAGATAAATAATATTATGAATTTAAATACTGAGATATGATAAAAAATAGGAAGTCTAATTAGTGATTTATATTTTAATAAATGCTAAATAAGAGTATTTAACTATTTTACTATGCGCATGTGGATCTGATATGGAATAGGCTAGAAATAGACTAGATCAGTTATCAAATTCTAGAAACTTACAACCTATAGCCTCAAACACTTGCATTGACATTGGATGATTATATCAATGCTTTTATCTGACTTGAATGTATGTGTCTAGTATGGAATACCTATTGGATATATATTTAACCACCTAGGATATTTTAGGTTCTTTATCACCTTCACTCTAGTGTGTTCATATTAGGATCATGAGCTATCACTCCTTGTCAACTATTAAAACAATGTTTCTTCATCTTTATAATGAACCTTGCAAAAAATAGGTTAGTGTGATCATGGTGTTGAGCTAACCCAAAATACTCCTCTGTCAATGGGTGTTTCCTATATATCCACTACTCTAAATACGACTTCATATTGATGTAGTTCTCCCCTAATGTATTGGCTTGTGTGTGCATAAGGGTGAAATACATGGAAAATAAGTACATCAATGACATAACTTGTAACTTGGAAAATATGACTCATGGGCAACTCCTTTAGTACTTAGACATGTAGATATGCTATCTATATGATTGATATTGAAATAAGAGAGAAGATAGAAGTTATGTTTAATTGATTGGGTATCTTTGGTAAGTTACCTTATGAGTTGTTAAGTCTGTGCTACGTTAATAATGAATGAGGGTTGATCTTGTATATATACCAACCCATTTTGTAAATATATCACATAAAAGTACTTAGGATAAGCATAGGGATATGTTTCATTTAACAATTTTATGACTTTAGGGCATTGTAAACTTGCCTTGGAACATGACACTTATGCCAATGTAGGTGTCTAATTGGCATGCAAGTGTTTGAGAAGATAGAAATAGGCATAGGTCCCAAACATGCAGATATAGAATATAAATAGGTTTACAACACTCTAAGCATGATAAAAGTCCTAGGTCATCAGAATAGCACTATTCAGACTAAGAGATAAGTGATTTGGTATAGAGAGATAGTGTATGCAAGCCTTTTAGTAGTTTGAAGATCTAGAAGCTAAAGGTATATCCATGATATGTATTTTCCAAGTATATAAGACTGAGGTGATATATAATTCATATTTAGAGTCTACATTGCCCGTTGTAATTAAGTAATAAAATTACTAGTTCAATGGAAAATAAATGCATACATGGGTGTGTATAACACATCTTGCCTTTACATGAGCCCAACTTGAACATTTTATCGATGACTAACTATAAACAAGATAATTTTATAATATTTAATCGATGCATATAATTTAAAATAAAAACAATTGAAATATAAAGATTAAGGTTTAAGAGTGCACCTATGTATCTATGCAATTGCCTTGCCTTTTGACAACTTGATTTGAACATATGTATCATTATGAACCATTTAAACTAAGATTAGGAAAATTTTAAATCTATAATTCCATATTTATATAGAGTTTAAAGGACAAACTTGACCCAAACCTTGGAGAAAAGGTGAGTTACCACCTGATTGTTGAGATTAGCTCAACTGTGCAACCTAATCATATTATAACCTAGTAAGTGTGATTTGATCCAAGTCAACCAGCGCTATAAATTTGGTGAGGTTGGATAATGTAATAAACTCCAACTTATAAACTTTTTAAGATTGAGTTATTTAATCACATCAACCATACCAAAATTAAACCAACTATTGTAACTAAATTGGCTTAACAATAGTTTATAACAGTTAAACCTAGTGAGTAAAATTCATATAAGTATTTTAAAATATGAAACTAATAATGAATTTTCAATTTAGTTTCTCTTTACATAGCATATGCACCTTATATATGTCTCATGCTTAAACCCAGGTATACCAATGGTACTAATGTATATAATTATGTCAAAAATATGTACTTGAATCATATAATTATGTAATTTGGCCAATTTGAAACTATGTAAGTGTGGAGAACATGTTTCCAAAACAAGCCCCCACTAAAATATGAAACTTGTTAGGTGTGTAGCCTTATTGCCTACCAAGATCAAAGGTTAAAATTATGATGTTATTTTAGTCAAGTTTTGCATCCCATTATTTATATCTCTGATGGCATGGGGGGTTACAAGGGGGGAAACCCCCCTTATGGGGTTTAGGGGGGATGACCCCCCTGGTGGGGGTTTTGGGGCAGCACTTTCGAAGTGAAAATTTTATTTAAATTATCTCATTAAATTGTAATTTTGTAGTCAATTAGGGCCATTGATTATAGGTTTCCAAATCTGATGGTAGAGGTTATGTTTAGTCATTTTTTACCCTAAAATGTATTGATACATGGCTGAGATGAATAATGTAAAGGATTGTACACAAAGAGGAAGCAAAAAATGTAGAGAGGTGTAACAATATTTGTTATAAGATTTTTTTCTCGCTTGTATTACTAGAAATAATATACTGGACAAGTTTTGTGTATGTAGCCCATCTTGGGTGAACCACATTAAATCTAGTGTCTCTTATTTTGTGCATGTTTATGTTTATTTTATGAATATTTTATTAATTTGTTACATATTTTATCTTGTATGTGATTTGGGGATAGATTTGGGTTTTATTTATCCTACCAAAACTAAGAGATGGTATAAGTGTGGAGAACATATTTACATAACATGCCACCAGTGTATATTTATATCTGAGAGCTATGAAAAATGTGGATAACTTGTTTCATAAGATGCCCCCACTATATATCTAAATTTGTGAAATGTGAAAAATGTGGATAATATGTTTCCATAACATGCCCCCACTATATGTCCACCCTTTTGAGGTGAAGGGAAATATGAACTTATAGTTACCTAACCTCAAAAGGATAAGATAATCATATAATATGTGTATGAACCATGTAGCATATAAGAGAAACATGTCTAGGTAGATATATCATTGAAGTGCTTAGAATGTGATCACATCAATCCATAAGATGCATGATATAGATCATGGCAATGTTTAAATAGTAATAGTACAAGCTTAACAAGAAATTAAGCACACACACAATATCACACAAAATCAAATCAAAAGATAATGGTCCAAGGAGACCTCAAATAAGGGGCATGGTCAAATTTTTCACAATAAAAGGAACATAACTTAGTCAAATATACACAAAACAAGGAATGCCATATTAAAATGTCCATATAAAAAACTATGACATATGAAAATTTCAAAATAGGAAAATAAAGGCACAAGGGCCATAAACAATGGAGCATATACAAAATGGCATAAACATAGCATAGTTTCCCCTAAATATATGTGTTAACAAAAAAATGTCAAGTACATAGCATGTCAAGTAAACTATGAAAGATATAATCATATATAAAGGTATGCATAAGTACATGAACTCAATCATGATAATGGAAAGTGATCATAGAACCATATAACCTATGTGTATATTAAGATAAATTAATTGCATGCACCCAATGTCTATATGACATGAGTAAAATGAAGGCTCAACATTTGTTTAATAATAGATCATGTATTTTTGTATACCTATATCACACTCAAATGATGTTTGAAACAAATGTGTATATATAAAGTATTGATATGCCTTCTACCAACATGGAACCAAGAACATACATGCCAAAGAGTTAATATAACATGTAAAAGTTGAAGATATTTTTGGATTTTTAAAGTTTATGACTATTTTAAATATTTGTGGAATATTTTCAAAGAAAAAATATCATATATCATCCAATGGATGCTCATAGGTGTCTTCCCACTAGTAACCTAGTGAAAAAAACTATTGGTATTGCCAAGGAACATGTATAAGTGTAATATTTAACATTGTAGTATCTGTAATGCTTAGCATATATATAGTAGGAATTTGTGGTCATGAAGAAATAATAGGAATAATAGGGTTTTTGGAACCCATCATTGAGTGCTACATATTTTATTTAGAATATAAATAATAGGAACACATTTAAGTGCTCTAGATATCTAAATATGGTGCATAGTAGGTGAGGATTCCATGAAATCTACTATATATCTTTAATGAAAGTGTCTCTCAAGTGTTAAAAACCTATCAAAGGTAATTTTTATTGCTTACCCTTTCATTAACAAATAACCTTATTAGGTCTATTATTTAATTATCTGGGTATAAACTTCTCTTATTCAAGTGGATGTTCATATGGAATACCAAAAAATATAACTACCTTATTAGCATGAATGAATTTAACACATCAATGTACTATATAAGGTATCTCTCATAGTGTATGTATCCAAGGTCATCCAAATAACATATAAAAGACTCTTGTGTATGGTATAAATGAAAATATAGTAACCACATATGCTAGACCCATCTGTAAAGGTACGCCTATCTCACAAGGAACATGTTATTATGTCCCATCGAATGATCTAACTGAATTGGTCAAAAGATGTAAATAATAATGTGTATAACCTAAATGCATAAGTAATGTTATGGTGCAAAGGTTATCACTTGCACATTAACAATCATAATATTATTTATAGGCTGGTGATCAAGTTATACTCGAATGAATAGGGAATTAATATCAAAATTGTCATCCATAATCTCACTATTATCAAAAGTAATAGAGGGTATTTGAACTATAGGAGGCCTATGCCACATATAAATACCAATAATCCCATCTAATAGGTGGTCATATATATGATGGTGTGCATTATATACCATTTAAACTTCTAGATCCTTCTTAGAATGATCTTGTAAAGGATTGTTAAATATTTTATATTTTTGGTGATCACTATGTTGCAAACCTAATTCCTTTGGAGGATCATAAAATGTAATATTTTGGTTATTGATGAGGTATTTGATCTTATGCTTCAAGGTAAAACATCTATTCGTAGAATACCTAGGGCCTTGGAGATAGTCACAATAAGTATTTACATCATATTTTTTGCTAAAGGTTGACTAATGTCAACCTCTATAGGAGGAGGGAAAGATGTGAGATGACACTTCATAATCCTTAGGAATAATAAAGCTAGACACTCGGGTAAGCATGCAAATTATCTCCTTGGTGCATTGGATGAGGCAAGCTACTTAGGTTGTTGTGACACCACATTAACCATGGTCCTTTTTAAGTTTAGGAGGTTTTACCTTGTAACTTGGTATTGGATATAGTCAGTGTGTTTGTTACATACTTAAGATTTTTCAATTAGATAAGTTTCATTTCATGATCGTGAACAATATGGCATAAGTCATCCAAAAAAAAAAAAAATTGAAAATAATGGACTCATGTAATGCAGTAATCAAACTTTGATTGAAGATGTCTTGAAAATATTTATTTTCCATTAGATTGGTCATTTTAGCCAACACTGTCTTGTACCTCAATACATATTCATTGATAGGTTCATTTGTTCTTTGTTTGATTTTTGCAATTTTGGCATAGGAAGTTTTTTTGGTGATATTGATAGAGAAGTGTGCCAAAAATTAATATGCAAGATGTTTGAATGCATTTACTAATTAGATTGGTAAATCATAGAACCACCTTCGAACACAATATTTTAAGATCCTTGGAAATATTTTGGTCAAAATTTTACCATTAGAGGAATAATAAATGTGTGCCACATAAAAAATATCAAAGATGTTATTTAGGATCACTCTTTCCATCATAAAATGTGAACTTAGGTGCAACAAAACTAGTCAGTAAGGGGTACACATATATCTCTATTATATTAAGGTTATGTAACACCTCTTATGAATCAATATCATAAGGTGATTTTATAGAATTTTTTTAAATAATTATAACCTTAGTTTTCAAAATTTTATATTTTGAACATGTGTGTGCAATTCTTGGTCTTTAAGGTTGGAAATTTAGGAAGTTAATAAAGGAGGTTTACCCATAATTTGAGTGGATATAGGCATCAAAATTGATAAATTAGGTTGAATTATTTATGTTTCACATGTAAGATGTAGCAATAGTATTTTAAAAGAACAAAGGTGTGAACACATATCATTTTCCCCATTAGAATCATGAAGTAATGATGTTTCCAAAGGGAGGTTTGTTGGTATATGTGGATGACCTATAACTCTAATAACATGATAAATAGATAAACTTGCTTGTGCATAAATTCTTTTTACTTTTCTAGTTTATAATATGGCTCGTAGGATTTCATCAAGGTATCAAGGGTTTTGGTGAATACTCTCACATAAAAATGTAATTATTTGCATTTTCTTGTGATCTATTTGCTCATGTTCATCGGTTTCATTAGATTTATGATTTTAATTATTAGAATCATCTTAAATGATAACCTCATCAGTATGTTGTTTATTCTCAATATTTGTATCATCATCAACCATAATATTAAGCCCTTCATTAGTTTGAGACATATTAGGTGGTAAGAGAGGAAGCTCAATGTGTTTAATGGGCACACCACCTAATCTATGGCTATGCCTAGGTTATATGAAAAATAATATAAGTAGGAAATGAAAAAGTATAATAATTCAAAACCCTAGCTAGCTAAAAACCCTAGGAAGTAAAAAAATTACATTCATAAAGATTGATTTCACTAAATTTTAAACCCTAAAATGAGATGGGTCAATATAATATATGGTTAATAATATGAAAGTGAAAAGGCACAAGGGTGATAAATAAATCTACAAAAATATAATTAATTGTAAACTTAGATAAATAATATAATGAATTTAAATAATGAGATATGATAAAAATAATAATTAAAACTAGTGATTGATATTAAAATAAATAAGAAACAAGAGTAGTTAACTGGTTTACTATGCACATGTGGATCTGATATGGTACAAGTTGGAAATAAACTAGATCATTGCCCTCGATTAATCATTATATTATGGAAATTTACAACATGTACCCTTAGTAACTATTATCAATCTTAGATGGTTGTGTCAACACTTCTATTTGATTTGGATGTTAGTGTTTAATATGGAATACCTAATAGATATAAATGCAACCACCTAGGATATTCTAAGTTCTCTATCACCTTTAATTTGGTGTGTTCAGATTTGGGTCATGAGCTATCACTCCTTGAAAAATAGTAAAACCCTAGTTATTCATCTTCATATTGACCTTACAAAAAATAGGTTAGTGTGCTTATGGTGTTTATCTAACCCAAAATGCCCCTTTGTTAGTGGGTGTTGCCTATATATCCACTACTCCAAAAAGGGCATCATATTAATGTAGTTATCCCCTAATGTGTTGGCTTGTGTGTGCATAAGGGATAAATATGTGGAAAATAAGTACAATAGTGCCATATCTTGTAACTTGGAAAATATGAATCATGGGCTACTTCATCAGTAATTTAGACCTATAGATAGGTTATCTCTATTATTGATATTTAATAGGAGAGAATATGTAAATTGTGTTCACTTGAATGTTTGATTGGATACCTCTATTAAGTTTCCTTATGAGTTTTTAGGTTTGTGTTAGGTGAGGAATGAATGAGGGTTGATCTTATATATATATATATATATATATATCCATTTTAGAAATATCTCACTTAAAATCACTTAGGCAAACCATAGGGATACATTTTATTTACAAATATGATGAATTTAGTGTACTTGACACTTGCATTGGCACCTGACTCTTACATCGATGTAAGAATCTAACTAGAATGTGAGTGTTTAGGAAGATAAAAGTAGGCACAAGTCCCAAAATTGTAGAGTTAAAATATAAATAGGTTTACAACACTTTGATCATGATAAAAGGCTTGGGTCATCAAAATAACACTGATCGGACTAAGAGATAAGCAATTTGGCACACAAAGATAGTGTATACAAACATTTCGTCAATGGGAAGGTATATAAGCTAAAAGAACGTCCATGATACTTATTTTCCAAGTATACAAGACTAGGATGATATATAATTTAGATTTAGTGTCTATATATCCAATCATTAGATTTTGAAAATATTTTTCTTGATGGCCTGGATACTTATGTCAACATGTGGATACTTGTGTTGATGCTTCTATTTGAATCTCAACATAATTGTCCTATAAAAATATTAATTATATTGTGGAGTGACCATTTTGATCCTTTTTCAGTTTTTTCTCACCTTTCTATTACTGTCTTTTATTCATGCACATGAGTTATCAATAATTTTTTTGGATCAAAACCTTATATCTTCACCTTAAGTTTTGGTAGCTTACAAAAAATGGGATAGTGGGCTCATAGTTTGGAGATGAACTCAAGGAACACATTATCAATGAGTGTTTCCTACATATCCAATACTCCAAGAAGAGCCTCAAACACATGTATTTCTCTCTTAGGTGTTGGTTTGTGTGTGCATAATGGTGAAATATACTATATGCAAGGTTATGTAATGATCTATTTTGTAAATTGAAAAATATTAATCATGGGTTATTATTTGAGTGATTAAATTTTTTAATATGATTACTCCTATGATTGATATGAAAATAGGGAAGAAAAGGGTAGTAAAATTTAGTTGTGAAATCAATTGAGTGAGCTTGAATAGGTGAGTTCTCAGTATTTTCTAGATAAATAATGAGTAATATTAGATTTGTATTTAAACCACATATTTTGAAAATATCTCATGTTAGGGTTAAATAAAAACAAATGAGCCAATCATTATTATTCAAAATATTTAAAACTAGATGAATTTTGAGGACTTAACACTTGATAATAATTTGGACACTCGCATTGATGCAAACATCTCTATTTGGGATGCAAGCATCTGATAAGATAAGAAGTTGTTGAAGATCCTAAACTGATATTGAATGATATATATTAGGTTTTAGGCTTTATGTAAAGTGCATGATATCTAGGTCATAAAAACTTATAGGGATAAAAAATAAGATAAATAGTTAGGCATAGTGAGATGGTGAATGCAAGTCTTTCAACAAAAAGAATGTCTAGAACTAAAGGGTAGAGCCCAAATAGGTATTTTTCAAGTATAAAAGATTGAGATGCTATATAAATTATATTTTATTATCCACATTATATTGGGCAAACTAGGATATACATTAAATACTATTAACATGTTTTTGGACCAACTATGAAATGTAGCTCAATGGATTCAATAAATGATTTAGATACAATAGTCTTACTCAGGTGTTCCTTATATTATATAATAAATTTTAAGAGTGTCATGTTACAAACATTCATTTCAATAGCATTATTGATCACAACATATGTATACTTCTTATCATCTATAAGAGGGTTAATAATCGAAGGATTGAGAAATTATGAGCACTTTTGAGTTGACTCCTTTAAAACCACACTTGTAACATTGGATTTTGTAGGCATCTCTTTATTTTTAACCTATTTTGTTAGAAACCCTTTCTTAAAGATACTTTATTACTTACATTCCACTTGTTTGTGTAAATTTTTTCCTTGCTCTTTTTGTAACATTTTCATTGTGATACATTCATTTTGTAATTCTCTTTTTCATCTTGTGCCTTTTGTAATTATGTTTTTTCATCTTGATATTTTTGTACTCTTACTCTAATTGTGCCTCTTTTCTTATCTTGCTTTGAGTTTTACTTTGGTATCCATACTTGTTGTCTCTATTATTTTTTTACTAATTTTGACTTTACCACTTGTTCTACTTGCACTTGTTCTATTGTGGGTTGCTTAATTGATGTATTTTCTATAGGATCACCACTACAAAAAATACTTTATATTTTTGCTTTGAAACCAAACATCTATTTGTATGATGCCCATACATTATATGATATGCAAAATAGTATTTTAAACTACTTAGAGGATGTATAAGAGGAAGTTTGATCAAATTATTTCTAATCATTTCTCAAAGATTCTCACTTGAACTCTTATTAGTATTTTTCATACTTTTTAAATCACTAGTTGTAAATGTATTATGTTGTAGCTCCCCATTTTGATATGAAGTCTTGTTAGGCACAAAAATTTTAGATGAAGATACAAAGGCATGATTAACGCTATCACATTCTATATTATTTTCATATGTGATTTGATTTTCCCATGGTGTGATATTTGAAAGCAAATACTAATTTTTCTTTTTCAAATTTTCTATTAACTTGCTCATAATGATTATTTGATTCTTGAAGGCTTCACAAGCATAAACTTCAGGTAATTTAAACTAAATATTCACACAAACAACATCAAGAGGATATGTGGGAGGGGGAGGGGGTTGAAGAAGGATATGTAAATTACCTTAATTTGGTACTATAGTATGGGTCACCTTACCCCTTATAATAGTGATAACATGGACCTAGTTAGAGGGAAATAAGCCATCACCATCTTAAGGGTTAGGAGGAAGAGATTCCTTTTTATCCATTTTAATTTTTCCAAAGAATAAAATGATAATAAGAGGAGAGAGACATACAAATTCTAGTAAACACTCCAACATGATTAGGAAATCATAGTTTTAGATTTGAAACCCTAAAAAAAATTTAGAAGGTGTAGTCATATAAAATATAAAAATTGGTAGCTTGAGTGTGTCTAATGACACCTAACCCATTAGGTCCCTCTTTCTTTCCCTCATGACCCTCAAAGGCATATTTTCACTAATTCGCAATCATTTATAGCCTTCTAGACCTGATCCTAGCTGAGCTAGACTTATTTTCCCATGACAAATCCATCCTCCTAGGTTTCATGCCCTCAAGACTATAGTGCCTAACTTGAACTATAGCATTGGGCCTTCTAGTGTCCATTTTGGCACTCTTTTCCGAGTGAATTTTTAGCTCTAATAGTTAGTTCCTTCTAATTCCTATCCCCCTTCTTATCAACCTAATGTGAGCACATTCGACCCATGACCAATAAATCCTTATAAAACCCCATTCTAAGGTCATTTAGAAAGGGTTGGAAAATATCACAAAGTAAATAAGAATACAAGCAAGATTACTCAGGTACTCTTCTCTATTATCTACATATATCCAACCAATACTATTAAAAGCTTATTCAATTCCTTACACTAGTCCCTAACCACATCAAGCACACCCAATTTTTAGTATTTTTCATCTTCATACACACCATTGCACAAAACACATCAAGTGGGAGAACTACATATAATTTTATCCCTCTTCAAAGTATTGGTATGTAAGTAGCATGCCCACACAAGGGGATTAGATACATGTTCAATGTATCTTACACACACTAACCCCCCTCTTTCTCAAAGTTTGTTAAAGCATAATGGAGTCTAGGGTTTGAAGACTAAATTATCTCTACATGAAGTTTCACAAACATCCAATAGTCAAAATTTCATAGCCAAGATCACATAGACATAGAAAACAAAACCCAGAAAGCTCAGGTCTCCTAAACAATAGCGGTAGAAGAGGAATATAGTGTTGGACCCCATGGTGTTTTATTTCAATGCTCTTATCTAATCAATAAATGAAGGCCAAATCCTGATTTGCATCAGTGTCCCAATCCTACATAGTGAATTTTAGACTCTACAATAATTGTCTCAGTTAGTTTCTATCTAAGTCTTATTTTCTCTCCCTTACTACTATTTTTAGAAAGGTTCAAAGTATAGTCAAATTATATAAATTAGTAGCTTAAATATTGCATATTTAATATATGATTTCATATTCCAAACCTTTAACTAAATTAGGAATAATATACCAATATTCCTAAAACTATTAAATCATTTGGTGAACCTGACTTACTTTGTCTACGCATAAAAACCCTAGAAACCCTATGGTAAATTTCCTGCTAATTTTTCCTATATTTTCTAATTTTTTAAATCTGTATAATAAAATTAGAAATTAACATTAAATTTTAAAATTTTGTAGTAATTTTAAAATAATTTTATTTCAAACCCTCATTGCCCATATTAGGTCCCAATATTTTTCTTATATTTTTCTGATTTTATACCTACATATTTAAAATAGAAATTAGCATTAAATTTTAAATTTTCATAGTAAATTTTAAAATAATTTTCTTTGAAACCCTAGTTGCCCATACTAGGTCTCGATATTTTTCCAGTATTTTTTCTATATTTTTCTAATTTTTTACTAGCATATTTAAATCAAAATTCTTCTTAAATTTTAAAATTCTATAGTAATTTTAAAAAATTAAGTTCTATAAAACCCTAGTTACATACACTAGGTCCTTTCAAACCAAGAATTTTCCACTAATTTTTTGAATTTTTAATAGCATATTTAAATAAAAAATTTGCATCAAATTTTTAAAATTCCTTAGTAATTTCAAAAATAATTTCATTCAAAGCCCTAGTTGCATGTACTAGCTCATATTTGCTTCTTGAGGTATCACCTTCCATGTTTGTGAGTTTCATATCCTTCTTATGCATATTCTAGTTCTTTATCTAAATTATATCCATTTAATCCTTTCTTCCATTATCCAAGTTCTTTTCTTTATGCCACCTAAGCTCCTTGCATCTCTTCCTTTGACATGAAGTTCAAGACTTAGTGAAAACCCTCCTGAATTCACCTAGATTCCTTCAACCCGATCATATACCATGGGCAAACAACTAGCCAAGGTTCTAGCTATAAATCCTAAACATCTAGATTACACTAATTTCAATGAGAATAATTTTGATGATGAGTAGTATGAGAATAATAATGATGATACACACACTGATGTTCATGATCCACCACATCAGACTCTTGATCAACTTCCACCAATTATTAATAATAAATTTGTCCTCAACAAATATTTGATAATACAAATTTTTTGAGAAAGACTTAGGGACCAACCTTGAGATCTTACTCTTATTTTACAATCTATCATGGAAATAAAAATAGCTAAACAAGTTGAGTCTTCCATTTCTTTTGATCAACTAGTTGAAAATGACACTATAGTGGTAACTATGTTTCAACAACCCCCTATAATAGCCCAACCTTCCTTTATGCCACTATCTATAACTAGTACATCTTTTTCTCCTAATGTGGTAGCCCTTATGCAAGAGATGAGATCTCTTCAATCTAAGGTGTTAAATCTTGAGCAAGGTGCCTTTATACCTACACAAGCTTTGGATTTTTTTTCTCTACTACATACACCATTCGCACGTCACATTGCTTCTACACCCTTGCCATAAGGTTTTGTTCAACCCAAGCTTACTCTATATGATGATAAAGGTGATCTAGAAACACATTTGAGAACTTTTCATGTAGTATGCTTGGACTATGTTCCAAATAATTGGCTACTTACCCATCTATTTCCAAAGAGTCTAAAGGATTACGCTTTACAATGGTTCTATAGTCTACTAAATCATTCAATCAATGCATTCAATCCTTTAGCTGACACGTTTCTATCTCATTTTAGCATTAACATTGGTGATAAGGTTTTATATGCCCAAGTTGCACAATAGAAACAAATGTCAAATGAGAATCTCATAAATTATGTTCTTCGATATAAGACTATTTTGGCTAAGATGAATAGCCCCATGGCCAATCAATAGTTACAAGATATCTTCAAATAGAGTCTTCTACCATCTTTACATGAGTCAATAATACTAAAAAGGTTCTCTTTCTTCACTAAATTGTGTCATACACTCAAGGAAAGGGAAGTCAAACTAATCTCAATAAGCAAACTCAAATACACAAGTATATAAAAATCAACAAACATAAGTAACAACAAAGTCCCATACAAACTAACGGTCAATGATAGAAAGAATCAAAATCAACCTACAAACAATGTAGCTTTAGAGCCCCCTTAGTGAGTGGTTATATCAACACCTCTTTGGTGAAATTTTTCCAACCTACCAGTATCTCCAGCTAGAGTTTTATAGTAACTTTTGGAATGTAATATCATATCTCTCCCTCCTATTTGATAAGTTGATCCAACAAAGTCTCTTCCATAAGGATATGATCAACATGCATTTTTTTAATTTCATAGGGCACCAGACCATACAATAAATAGATGCATCAGTTTAAAACACAAGATACAAGACTTCATAGATGACAATACTATTGATCTTGGCACTTTAGTTTAGCCTCCTCAGGTAAAGAAAACACAAGATAAAGCTTTGAAAATCTTCTCATAGCCTTTCCCATAGAATTCTAAATAAGAGACAGGGGATACATTAGGTGTTCACCATGCATATCATGTACATCCCCCACTAGTTACATATAACACACCTTTAGTGGAGTTAAATCCTTTAAGTAACATGATTGGTGTATATAATTCTAGAGTTCTAGATAGACCTTCCATCTCCTTTTTATAGAAAGAGACAGTCAAGGATGATTCAAATTATCACACACTATTTATCAAATCTTACATTCATAATCATCCTATTTATAGTGTTCTCACAGATAATGGATATAGTGTGAACATGTGCACTATGACATTATTGCAACATTTTGGATATTCATAGCAGTGTATTACCCTGATGGACATAGTTATTAGTGAATTTAGTGGGCACATACAAATTTCATTGGGTGAGATTGTGCTTTCATTACAAGTTGGTCCAACACATGTGGCCACACCATTTACTATTCTTCCTAGTGTAAGAGTTTTTGATATGTTACATGGTTGATCATGGATTTAGAACTATTAGTACCTTCTATAGTTCATAGATACATGTAATTCATTCATGATAATTAGGTTGTTATAATTACTATAGTTCCATATGAGTTACCACTCCCCACTTTAGATCCATCTACTATTTTATAGTTGTCAGTTTCAATTCCACCATCAGTTTTAATTTCTCCACTAGTTTCAGTTATTCTACCAGTTTAAATTCAAACATAGTTGAGGCCTCCATCACCAACATAGAAAGTTCATACACTTCCATAAAGGTCTCTTTTAAAGCAACTATTATTTTAGGATTTTAGATAGCTTTTAACTATAGTGTTTAAACCCAGGGTAGTATCATTGAGGTCTCATGCCTTCACTCATAGATCACATGTTCAAAGAGCTTCTCTTACTACCTGATCAGTCCCCTACATCCCTATAGTTACATCTACTTATTAGAGTTATAATGGGACCCCACAGTTAGTTTCCACTTCAAATATTTTAGAGCACTTACAGTATACATATATTTCATATTCATAGTCTAAGCCCTTCCATCGTGTTGGGGATCAACCAACAATAGATTACGCTTGTGAAAGCAATAAACACAGAAATAAATTAGATAGACAAGTAACTAGAATGATAAACAGCAAGAATAAGAGATACAAGAAACCACCCTAAAAACTTGTATTAACAAACTCTTTAAAAAAGGAATACAATTGAAGAAACTTCTTTCTTCCACACCTCTCCTAGATGTATAGATCTCTCACTAGATCTCTATTCCTCAAGAGCTCTCTCTCTCAAGAACAATCAACTCCAACAAACCTGGATTGATTCAATTCTGTACTGTTCTTCAACATACCAATTCAATGAATTACTACAATAATCCACACAAAGCTAAGAAGATCAATTCTACATATAGATTTAGGAAACTTGAGCATGCACTTACAACAAACAGTTAAGCCTCTTGAACAAGGGCTCTAAAAATAATATTGCTAATAATAGAAACACGAGCTTAAGACTACAACTTAAACTCATCATGCAAACACTCACTTCTGTCCTCAGAAATAGCTTCCTGGATGCACAGGTAACCGACGCCGGTTCCTGCTGCTTGCCTGTGACCGCCATCGACCAACCCACTGTCGACGTCGGTGCCTCTGCAGCTGCACCTGGCTGACGTCAGTTGCTCTTGACCAATGCCAGTGTTTGTGTAGACCCAAAACTATCAAAGTGTACTCCTTGGTGAAGCTTTTAGCTCCACATCCTAACAGTCTCCCACTTGGAGATAAACAGCTGCACCAGTACCTGTACAGCGACATCTTCTAGCTCCTCCATCTTCAACTCAATCATGAAGACCAATAGAAGTTCAATGAAGATTCAACTTCTCCTTTGTAACTGGCTTGGTTAACATATCAGCAGGATTCCTATCCGTATGGATCTTCTCCAGCTTCAACTCACCATCTTCCAATACCTGTCATATGAAATGGTACCTTAGTTGTATGTGCTTTGTTCTTGAATGAAAGGCTGAATTCTTAGCCAAATGGATTGCACTCTAACTATCACTATACAATCTGCAACTCTCATGCTCCCTACCAAGCTCATCCATGAACCGTGTCATCCATATCATCTCTTTGCTAGCCTCTGTGGCTGTAATATACTCTGCCTCTGTAGTTGACAAGGCAACAACCTTTTGCAACTTAGATATCCAGCTAACCGCCGTTCCACCTACAGTGAAAACATAACCTGTAGTGTTCCTCCTGCCATCCAAATCACCTGCCATATCTGAATCTACATAACCATGTAGAGAAGTATCTGAACCTCCATAGCACAAGTGCCTACTGCTGGTTCCTCTCAGATATCTAAGGATCCACTGAACTGCTTTCCAATGTTCCTTACCTAGATTGGCCATATACCTACTTACCACTCCCACTGCTTGGGCAATATCCTGTCTAGTACACACCATTGCATACATCAAACTCCCTACTACAGAAGAATATGGAACCTTACTCATGTACTCTACCTCATCATATGAATTAGGACATTGTTCTTTACTCAACTTAAAATGTCCAGCCAAAGGTGTGCTTACCGGTTTAGCATCTTGCATATTGAACCGTTTCAACACCTTGTCCACATAATCTTCTTGAGACAACATCAACCTGTGATTTTTCCTGTCTCTCTTAATGCTCATGCCAAGGATTTTCTTTGCTGCTCCCAAATCCTTCATAGCAAAAGTTTGAGCTAATTTCACCTTAAGCTCAGAGATATCCTGCATGTGTGATCCTGTAACCAGCATATCATCTACATACAACAATAGAATAATATATATACCATTATCAAATCTCTTGAAATACACACAATGGTTAGATTGACACCTACTGTAGCCATGCTCAGTCATAAACCTATCAAATTTTAAGTACCATTGCCTAGGAGCTTGCTTGAGGCCATACAAGCTTTTCTTCAATCTGCACACAAACTTCTCCTTACCCTTGACCTCAAATCCTTTCGGTTGTTCCATATAAATTTCCTCATCCAAATCTCCATGAAGAAATGTTGTCTTAACATCTAGCTGCTCAAGATGCAAATCCTCAAAAGCAACCAAAGACAATACAACCCTTATAGAAGTCATTTTAACAACAGGAGAAAAAATCTCACCAAAGTCAATACCTGGCTTTTGTGCAAATCCTTTCACTACCAATCTGGCCTTATATCTCATATGTCCATTCTCACCTTCTTTCAACCTATAGGTCCATCTATTCTTCAGTGTCCTCTTACCTGCTAGCAATTCAACTAAATCCCATGTTTGGTTCTCTCTTAAGGACTCCAACTCCTCAACCATGCCACGCTCCCACTGACTCTTGGAATCCACCTGTATTGCTTCTTCAAAACTCTCTGGTTCTCCACCATCAGTTAGCAATAGATAAAATAATGAAGGAAAATATCTAATTGGAGCCTTACTCACCCTTTCTGACCTCTTGATGGGTGTCTGAGACTCGTTCACAACACGCTGTCCACCCAAATTCTTTGACAGTGACCGACCTCGGTCACTTCCAGACCTATTACTGGCTGACGTCAATTTTGCCTGACCGACATCGGTTCCTGACCTACCGACATCGGTCTCTGTGTGACCAACCTCGGTTTCTATTCTACCGATGCCAGTTCCTATTCTACCGACGTTGATCTCTGTGTTTTCCTGCAAGTGATTATTTTTTTTCCTACGAGCTCATATTGGACCTTCACCTCGTTCGATTCACCATGGCTCTGCTCAGATTGATTTAGCTTCCTTAGCTGATCATAATACATCACTCTTTCATTGAAAACAACATCACGGCTCCTAATTACCTTGTTAGTTTCTAGATTCCATAATCTGTAACCAAAATCATCTGAGCCATAGCCAATAAACGTGCACCTCATAGACTTAGCATCAAGCTTCTTTCTATTTTTTTTATCTATGTGCACAAAGGCTTCACAACCAAAAAATTTGAGATATGAGAGATCTACCTTTTTACCTGTCCATGCCTTTTCTGGAATACCACCATCCAGAGCTGTAGAGGGTCCTCTGTTAATCAAGTATACTGCAGTGTCAATAGCTTGTGCCCAAAACTGTAAGGGCAAACCGGCATGCAATCTCATACATCTTGCACGCTCCATTATTGTCTTGTTCATCCTTTCAGCAATTCCATTCTGCTGAGGTGTCCTTGGAACCATCCTTTGACTGTGGATTCCATGCATATAACAATAATATCTGAACTTATAACTGCAGAACTCACTGCCATTGTCAGATCTCAGGCACTTCAATCTTTTACCTGTTTCATTCTCAACCATAGCTTTCCAAATCTTACAAGTCTCAAATACATCAGATTTTCTTCTAATACAATAGATCCATACCTTCCTTGTAGCATCATCTATGAAAGATACATAGTACTGTGATCCTCCAATGGAAGCAACCTGAGCCGGTCCCCACACATCTGTGTGAACAAGCTCCAACTTATGCCTCTTCTAAGTAGACCCAGTCTTGAGAAAACTAACCCTTTTCTGTTTTCCAAATACACAGTGCTCACAAAACTCTAGATCTATGCCTTTTAAATCTAAAATCATACCTTTGGACTTAAGAATTGACATCCCCTTCTCACTCATGTGGCCAAGCCTTGAGTGCCACAATTTAGCATCCACATCTGAAGTAGATAATACAGAAGGAGATTTGTTAGTAACACAATTACACAAATAGAGAGTACCTTCTCTCTTACCTCTAGCCATAACAAGTGCACCCTTGGTCACCTTCCAAGATTCTACTTTGAGAGTTACTGTACAACCCTCATCCCCTAACTTTCCTGCAGAAATCAAATTTCTCTTCAAGCTAAGAACATGCATCACATCTCTCAACACCCATGTGTTGTTATTCTGCATCTTCAGCTACACTTTACCTTTGCCAATTATTTTATAGGGCTCATCATCCCCTAGATACACTATTCCAAAATCTCCATGGATATAGTCACTAAAATATTCCCTATTAGGGGTAGCATGAAAAAATGCACCAAAATCTAACACCCAAGATTCTATATTATTATGTAGAGAGAAAATTAAAGCATCTTGTGCAATACCTGCAACCTTGGCTTCTTCCTTTCCTTCATGTTGATTGTCCTCCTTAGGCTTTGACCAACAATCTCTGCTTATGTGCCCAATCTTTCCATAATTCCAGCATTGTGGCTTCCTGCCATTCCTGGATTTGGATCTTCCTCTCACCTTAGACTTTGATCTTGATCTCCTCTTGCTCTTATCTTTCTGTCTCCCCCTGCTCTCAAAACTTAAAGCATTCCCAGATGTCTCTTCTGTGCTTTTCTTGCATATTTCCTCATTCAAGATAACACTAACAACATCCTCTACTTTTAAAATATTTGATGCAGATGCAGTATTACTTACTGCCATTACTAAGCCATGCCAGCTTTCAGGCAAAGAACATAATATTAAAAGAGCTTTTATTTCATCATCAAACACTATATTGACTGAACTTAATTGATTCACAATACCATTGAAATCATTCAGATGAGTAGAAACAGATCCACCTTCATTCATATGCAAATTAAATAACTGCTTCATAAGATATACCTTATTAGAAGCTGAGGGTTTTTCATACAAATTTGCTAACGTAGTCATCAACTCTACTATAGACTTAGCCTGTGATAAATTAGATATCACGGTGGATGCTAGACTCAGTCTTATAGACCCCAGAGCCTTTCTATCAAGAACTTCCCATTCTTCATCCTCCATGTCTTTGGGCTTCTTTGCAACCCCACCTAATGGTAAGTAGAGATCTTTCTGATACAGATAATCCTCTATCTGCATTCTCCAATGTTGGTAATTTTTGCCATTGAATTTTTTCATTCTCAATTTACTTTCATCTGCCATTGGTTCTCCCACTCAAACAAAAATCCTTGCAGAAACCTCTATGAGAACCTGTAATCAATACACACTACACAGATCTGAACCACCTGTTAGTGAACCTGAGCTCTGATACCACTTGTTGGGGATCAACCAACAATAGATTACACTTGTGAAAGCAATAAATGTAGAAATAAATCAGATAGAGAAGTAACTAGAATGATAAACAATAAGAACAAGAGATACAAGAAACCACCCTAAAAACTTGTATTAACAAACTCTTTACAAAAGGAATACAATTGAAGAAACTTCTTTCTTCCAAACCTCTCCTAGATGTATAGATCTCTCACTAGATCTCTATTCCTCAAGAGCTCTCTCTCTCAAGAATAATCAACTCCAACAAACTTGGATTGATTCAATTTTGTACTGTTCTTCAACATACCAATTCAATGAATTATTACAATAATCCACACAAAGCTAAGAAGATCTAATTCTACATATAGAATTAGGAAACTTGAGCATGCACTTACAACAAACAGTTAAGCCTCTTGAACAAGGGCTCTAAAAATAATATTGCTAATAATAAAAATGCAAGCTTAAGACTACAACTTAAACTCATCATGCAAACACTCGCTTCTGTCCTCAGAAATAGCTTCCTGGACGCACAGGTAACCGACGCCGGTTCCTGCTGCTTGCCTGTGACCGCCATCAGCTGACCCACTGCCGACGCCGGTGCCTCTGCAACTACACCTGGCTGATGTCAGTTGCTCCTGACCGATGCCGATATCTGTGTAGACCCGAAACTATCAAAGTGTGCTCCTTGGTGAAGCTTTTAGCTCCACACCCTAACACATCGTGCTTCATGATCACACATGATCCCTCTCCTTGATACAAGACACTATGATAGGGTGTCTCGCATGAGACTCATCGGTTAGTATCATTTATTCTACATATTACTTGTACATAGTCTCTTTTATGCTTGATTGTACATAGCTTATATATCAAAAATACAAAATATAAAAACATTTCAATAATTCAAAAACACAAAAAACATTTCAATTGTATGCATTATCCATGCTTTACATTTCTACTACTATGTTAGACTTACATTTGTTATTTTATGTTTTTATTTGTTGATTTATCTATATTACCATGATTCACTTGATATTCTTTGAGTGTGTGTAGTGGCATCCATATCCCCAATTAGTTCACTCTACCCATTAAGGGGGCATCCTACTTCTACATTTAAGACACATCGATATACATACCCACTAGGGGAATATTTTACATGAATACACCATCCAGGTTATGCCATTCCTACACCACACACTCTATTTATCGTGTTGATGTACATTATTTAATAGCTTACATAAATTACTCTATTAACACTCACTAGTATATAGCACTTGTGTATTTCTTAGCATATACCTAGTCTTATACTACATGTCTTCCATACTTTCACTTATTGATTTGATTATTTAGATGCGATTGTATTTCTAGTATTTGCATGCTTTCCTTTCTTATTTTGTATATCTAGATGTGATTACATCTCTCAATTCCTATTCTATCTTCTGTACATGCCTTAATACATTTGTCAATGTCCTTTGCTTCTATTCATGTGTGTGCCTTAGGACATTTTCCAATGTCCTTTGCATGTACTCTTCTATGTGATTGAGGATTTCATGCAAACCTTTCTTGTTTCGAATTATATGTGTATGTGGCATTTGAACATGCCTTGTATGCTTGATTTATAGTTTGAGTGACATGTGTTCATGTCCCTTATTTTCTTGGCCCCTTGGCCACTCTTGTATGATTCTTGCTTGATTGATTTTTGATTGTTTGTAATGCCATTATCCACATCATGCATTATCTTGCTTTTTTGGATGCCATAATGGACATCATGCTCCATCCCTCCTTAATAAATAACAACTAAAAACTAACCAAACTTCTAATTCTAGTTAATTACATTACATGTGCTATTACATTGTTGTATCTATCTAGGCATACCCCTATTAATCTAACAATCTAGATTACAAACCATGTTATATCTTAATATATCTTGTCATTTATCATTGTTATATAATATATTATTGTATCTTAACACACTTATAAGGATCTTTCTTCAGAGGGTAGTCATTATAGGGTATTCATTCCTACCCTCAGAAGAGGAGGCAACAAATAGGGGTTTTTTCATAGAGATCAGAGCTCCTAATGATAAAAAAGTAGTTTTTAAAACACCCAAAATAGCAACCAAACTTCAAACTAGGTAGACAATGAAATTTACATAATAGTCATCAGAATTAACCCAGGATAGTAGCACCAAGATTGGACTATAATGTTCAATAGCAGGGTATCTATTTTTAGTGATCTTATCCAAATAACAAAAAAATCATATTTTCTAGACTCAAGTATAAAGGTAGGTTCAACTATAGTTTTACACATTCAGACTAGTTTAAATATAGTCGTTTCAATATAGTTTTTCTTATAGAATCTAGATTTAGGGGGTATCATGCACAAAATGATGGTTCTCACTTCTAGTTTTAGATTGGGTAGTTGATATAACTTCTAGATCAAAATCCATGTTTTAGACACCAATGATTGGGGGCAATGTACATGGCACATTTAACTTCTCTTCTTTTTGAGTTTAGTACATTACCTAAGAATTATCAATAGTTGCATGCCTTATTCTATCTGTAGGTGGTTGACATCATTTTTGAGTGGCTTCCACATAAGCCTATAACCCAATTTCGAAGTGGTTTTCATATAATCCTAATATCCACCTTTTCTAAGTTGGTGAAGAGTGGCTTAGTTTCTAGCACACATTTATTTATCCATGCCACATTGTAAGGATACAAAGCATTCATGGGCTTAAATATCCATCCTATAAGACACACATTCATACTAGTATTAGTTTATAGCTTCACTTTATGGGGTAATTATGAATCCAAAAGGATAGCCTTTGTATTCTTAAGCCACCTATTTAGAGGGATTGGACACACAATCCAAACATCAATTTACACACACATGATTACATAGCTTCACTTATGGGTGATGATGGAGCCAAAGGGCCAACCTTTACATTCTTGGGCTACTCTTGGGTAATTGATAAGTTAGCTCCATTTGTGATATTACTCTTGGTACAACACATACCTAGTATCACTCAGCATCACAATAGGTTTTGTTTTGGTTTATGTACCTAATGAGGTGTATTCATTCCTTTTTATTTCTCTCTCTCTTACCCAAATTTTATATGTTATCATTTTATATATAGTATATCTAGTAAAAAATAATCTACTCTTTATTTTATTTTTTAGATTTACACTTCACAACATGCTCTATCTATGCACACCCAGCATCACATAGCTTCATGAGCTTCACCCCTATAAGCAAGTTTAGGTATGCTTTCTATTTTTCCTTTATCCTATTATTTTGATTAGATGCATCACTAAAATAAAAGGGGGGAAAATGTAATCATATAAAATGTGAAAATTGGTAGTTTGAGTGTGGATAATGACACCTAACCCATTAGGTCCCTCTTGCTTGCTCTCATGACCCTCATAGGTATCTTTTCACTAATTCCTAGTCATTTGTATCCTTCCATACCTAATCTTAGCTAATCTAGACTACTTTTCCCATGATAAATACATCCCCATAGGTCTTGTACCCTTAGGCCTATAGTGTCTAACTTGTATTATAGCATCGGGTCCTCTAGTGTCCATTTCTAGTGCTTATGTCCAAGTGCATGTTTACCTCCAATGGGCAGTTCCTTCTAGTTCCTATCCACCTTCTTGTCAGCCTAATGTGATCACATTCAACCCATGACCAATAAATCCATATAAAATCCCATTAAAAGGTCATTTATAAAAGGTTGGAATATATCACAAAGCAAACAAGAATAAAAGCAAGACTACTTAGGCTATCTTCCCTATTCACTATATACATCCATCCAATACCACTATAAGCTTATTAAAATCCTTACACCAATCCCTAGACACCTCAATCACACCTATATTTAGCATTTTTCATCTTCATACACACTATTTCATAAAGCACATCAAGTGGGAGAACTATGTTTGGCTAGATCCCTCTTCAGACTATTGGTATGTAGGAAACATGCCCACACAAGGGGTGTGGATACACGTTCAATGCATCTTACACACACTAACCCCCCATTTTTCCCAATTTTTTTAAATCATAATGTATTCTAGGGTTTTAATACTAAATCATCTCTATAAGGAGTTTCATGGATGTCTAATGGTCAAAATTTCATAGGCAAGCTCACACAGACACAACAAATAAAACATAGAAAACTCGAGTCTCCTAAAAAATATCAGCAAAAGAGGACTATAGCACCAAACCTTAGGGTGTCCTATTTTGGCACTCCTATCCAATCAATAAATGAAGTCTAGAACTTGATTTGTGATAGTGTCCCAATCCTGCACAGTGAATTTTAGACTCTGTAATAGTCATCTCAATTATTTTCTAGCTAAGTCTTATTTTCTCTCCCTTATTACTATTTTTAAAAAGGTTAAAATTAAAATCAAATTCTACAAATTATTAGCTTAATTATTTCATATTTATTTACTAATTTCCTATTCTAGACCTTTAACTAAATTAATAATAATACACCAATATTCCCAAAATTGTTAAATCAGAAGGAAACACCCTAGGGAAATCCAAGGCTTGCAATATTTAATCAATAAATGAGCTCACCAATATGTTTTATATTTTTTTTGTAAATAAAATAAAATTACCTAAATGAGATGGATTGTTACATAAAATTAGAATGCTAAAAATAAGCAATAAATAACACAAATTGATTTGAAACTTACTATGTTTGAAAATGTCCTAAAAGGGGAAATAACCAAGATAAAGGACTTAGTTGTAAGTTTGAAAATGCAAGACTAAGACAAAAATTTTAAAAAAAATATGTAATTATGTTGGCTGACTCTGAATCAAAAACAATATTTTTCTTTCTCTTTGGATAAGGCCATTATAATTAGATAAGGGAGTGGTGTGTTAGTATCTTTAGGGTGTATTGACATCTTGTAGGGTTTATATGATCTGTGACTAATATGATAAGTGTGATTTTCCTATTTGTTCTATCTAACTGTAAATGATCTCTCAATCTATTGTAGAAACCACTATGTGCCATATTTTTTACCTATAACCCTATCTCAATAAACCATGAATGATAAATATAATAAAATAAAAAAAGGAGTTAGTAGTTGAAGTTGTGTTGGATCTCAACACCCCCTATGATGAGTTTTGTTACATATCAATACTCTAAAGAGGAATCGATAAGATTTATTTATATTAAAGTGTGATTTTTGACCTTGTAAATTTATTTAGACTTTAGTTTGGGGCTACCAATGTTGTATGTATTCAAATTTTGGAGAAATATGGAATTAAATCTCAACGCACAATTATAATTCTAGTGATTTTAAATGTGTGAGACTCTTGGGTGAAAATGACTTGAATTTATGGCCTTATAGTGATCAACTAGTAATTATTGTTAATGAGTATTTATAAACTTATGGTATGACCCATTACACGAGTTTAAAATTGAGCAACTAGTCATTACTTGGAGGACGTGACTTGGGAGAGGGATAGTCTAAATGGTGCATTATTATATAAAGAGTAAAGAGAGTTGAGTTGGGAGTATGGATCAGACAGGGGACAAGCTTGAACTATTTTTAATGGGTAATAGGAACATTTTTATATCATTATTTTCTTATATGAATAGGTCATCCACATATAAAGTGTAGGAATGGAAATCGAAAGATCATAGCTAAATACATATAAGGAGTGGTCATAAGTACATTATTTTAGATTAAATATTAATTTATATGTCAACTAATAATAAAGGATTTTAAAAATAGAGGTATGGATTTTAAAAATCCACAACAAGGTGTTGAAGCACATTATGTTAAGAATGAAGGCAAACCATGTGCCCCCAACAAATGTGTAAAAATATTATATCAATGTAGATAATGATGTCCATGCCCCTAATAAGAAATAATCTATGTGTGATCATGGAGAAATTAGATAAATATATGTTATCATGTAATTGAAAAATAAATCATTACAAAGTAAACCATAGCATGATAGGTATGCAATAGTATTAAAGAATGAGCATTGAAAGCATTTGTAAGATTATTATTTTGGATTGTTTGAATTAGTTTAAAAATCAAGAGGGAAATTGCCCAAAGTGAAAATAAATTCAAGGGATAGAATAATACTTGGAATGGGGATAAAATTAGTAATGAAGGAATATCAAAGAAGCTACATATAAAGGAAAATGCAAGTAGTTAACTGGTTATTTGACTAGAGGAGAGTTCCTATGGAGTTATTTCATAAAGGGTATACCCACGTATGTTAATTTGTGATAATTCCCCAATTTGAGTAGGATGGAATTGTATAAATATTCTCATATCCATTAGATTATATTATAGGTATTGTATGATGCATATCCAATATAATTTTATTAGATGTCCTTATTGGAGTATACCCGAATTTATGCTCTTATGTTGTGATTATGTAGTCTTTTGAAATAGTAATCATTGTACTATCTTGTTTAAATGTTAAGGAATCATAATTAGTATACCCAATTGTCACTATGTCATTTTAAAATAGAAAAAAATCACATCATCAGATAGAATCATATACTCATGCATATCATGTAAAAAATTGCTGCATCTATGAAATGTAAAATGTTGAGCTTACATTGCATGAATCCAAGGTTGACCCAAGAGTAGATTATATTGTAGTTGATTGGGTATGATTTAAAAAATAGTGGATATAATTTTTGGGCCTAGTAGTAAATATAATTTGATGGTTCATGATATTTATTTTTTAATGTTATTGAATCCATGTATAGGTTACCCAGAGTTTTATAGAATATCCTTATTAAATCCCAATTTATGTATAAAATCATAATTACAAATATTTATTCCAAAACCATTATCAACCAATGCAAGCTTGACTGATTTTCCGTGCATTTGAATTTATATGAATAATGGAAGATTATTATTAATTATGTTCTTGGGAGGTACAGCTTGATTATCAAAATAACAATATTGTTAATATATTTTAATGTATTTATCATAAAAACAAATGAAGTTGGTTATGTATCCATAAAAAGAGTGGTATATTGAAACATTGCATATAAAATATCATTATAAGATGAATTTTTTTGGTAATAAATCTAGAATATAAATCTTAGATAGAGGATTACACTATTGGTCAATGACATCATACCTATTGGGTTTACAAACTTGCCTTTAAAGATGTAGAGGAGGAACATTATGAGTAGTAGGATAAGGCTAGGGAGGTAAAGGTGACTTCCCTCTTCTAGTTTGAATAACATGAACATGACAATATAATATGAGTTACAAATGAATAATTGGAATTTATTGATGAATAAAATTAGTTTGAGGGTGAGGAGGGGTAAGCATAAAAATTTGTGCACATACTCTTTGGAACCTAGTTGTGATCAGAAGTAACTCAGATTGGAACTTATACCAAAAAGTATTAGAAATATGAGAAGACATAGGTTGGCATTGTTCATAAGGGGTAGGTTTTTATTTGTATCCCAAACCTCTTATTTCAATATTATGTGAAATGTGCATGAACTCTTGCCCCAAAATGGTGGTAAAATTCTCTTTTGATGATGATATTATGTTTGGATAAGTATTATAGGATGTACTATTACAACAATAAGAATTTAAAGGTGCTTGATGGTATATATTACATAGTTTATCTTATTGATTTGATTGATTTTTTATCCATATGTTAAAATAATGAATAACATGATGAAAGGGAACAAAATATGCAACAATTAATTTCATAATCGTAGGCAATGTATGGGAATTATCTTCATTCATTGATCCCATTATGAATTTAATACAAATATGAATAGGAGATGATAATGACTATGAATACAATAAAAGTAAAATATAATATATGGGGGTAATCTAGGTAAAGGTTTGAATGATTGTGTGGGATCTCAAATATAATTTATTTTTCATTAATTAGTGTCATCCCAATGTTTCAAAATTCTAACTATAGAGGCAAAACCATGCCTATAGTCCACTAACCCTATTTCCAAGGGTACACTAAGAGTAAATTCCTTGGGTGATAAACTCCTCTTAGGTACACCATAAATCAAATAGTTAAAAGAGGATTCCTATGGCATAAAAATGGGATCTTAGACATTTATGATATATCATGAGGTATGTGGAAACTAAATGCCTAGTTTAGTGTTATACAATGGCTTATTGGGCTAAAAATTCTCATATCATAATGTCTATAAAATATATCATCGCATAACATGTAACGACAATCACTAAGTAGTTTTAAAACTACTAGAATGCAATTACAAATAAACATAAACAATATAAAATAAAATAAAATAAAAGTGAAAGTTTTCTGTGTATAGAGATCAATAAATTTCAACCTGAGCTTGAAAGAAAGAGCTTATGTGTTAGATGTCTATCTGAGGTGACAAGATAATTTCTTATATGTTGAATTAGACCAAGGTTTAAAAATTTAGATTCATGATTTCATATTTATATCCAAGGTTGTTTTATTTGTGTTAGTAATTTACGAAAATTAGAATGAAATCCTAAGAAAAAATGAGAAAATAATAATTAGTGTTTTAAAAATAACAAGTTCACCATAATGTATAATCTACTTTGAATTGAAATGAATCAAACTAATATATATATATATATATATATAAACCACTAAAATTTAAATACATGAATTATACATATCTAGAAGAAAAATATAGTATCTATAAAACTAAAAGTGATATAAATATAGTAAATTAACACAAGATATGTAACCTCCCTCAAACATATGTTATGTTCACTATGCAAGTTGATTATGAGTGAAAACTGTCTGAGAAGACCTAAAAATTGTGTCATAGCCAAACATAAAATTTTAAACTATGTCAAAATAAGGGTGTACTAGGAGGACAAGGATACACAATAATTATGTCCTAGATGATTATGTGATTGATTTTTTTATCTAAGTTTTTGTGCCTGTCTGTGAGGTTTTATTTTGTCAGTCTACATGTCCCAATTTATCATGTGAAATACCTAGAAAATACAAACCCTAGGTCATGAAGAATAAACCAGATATAAATCAAATTCCAAAGGGAGGAATAGGGTTAGGTGAATAGTTGAGCTACCCTCAAAAAACCCTGCATAATATGAGTGTTGCCTACATAGCCCAAAAGGGCCTCAAGTCGATGTAATTTTACCTCCTAGAGTGAGTGTGTGAATATTGAATTTTGTCATATGAATACAACTAGATAAATTTTTGTAGATGATTTATAATAATTTACCTTGACATAAAATATAATATATTCAAACTTGGCTTATGATTGTTATAATACTTCAAAATTGGAATTAGGATACATAGTGCTCTTTTACTCAATGTATAGTGTTATTTCCAATTGATTGATAGATGTGTTTGGAGAATCCTTGATGTGCTTATTATAGACACTCCAATTTCATCACTTATGTGTCAAAATTAAAAATGAAAATGGGTTCCCACAATAATGCACAAACCAGGTCATAAATTATTAAATTATTTCAAATCATCTACATAGTTTAACATGCATATTCTATGACACATTTTTGCATCCCTAATTTGGTAAATACACCACATCAAATCATCTAATCTATCATCAACATCTTGAATTTGGTCCCCTTCTTACAAATGTCTCACTAGGCATATTAAATTGAGTAAATTAAACCTTACAAATGAGACCACAAAAGGATAATATTTAACTTAATTACCTAATTTATTGATTAGGCTAAATAAACCTCTTATAAAATGAGTTTATATTGAATGCATGTCATATTTACCAAAAAAAATTAATTCCTAATTTCCTACATCACTCCACCTACTTACAAATTTAAAATCATTTTCCAAAATTTAAGGGTGATCTCTACAAGAAAAGTTTAATGTAAAGTTGGAAATGTGCAAACAAGGTCTCTTACACCCTCTTACACACTCCAAGACCTCATTAATGGATCCTATTACAAACACTTACACACTCCATGTCATAGAATTTAATTCTTATCTCTCATGCTAGTACTGATCCTTAACCATTGATCTACATCTTGGATCAATGACTCACATTTATTAGAAAAATATAAAATTTAAGACCTCCCTCTTCTTCAAAAAAAATTTCATGTTAAACTTATGCTACCAAATCTCTAGGAAAATTATCACTAATTTCTTCAATTTCTCATCAAATCATGCATAACATAAGGGGAAATGCAATCATAATAGCTTCATGACATTACCAAAGACCTTAATCTCTGTATCTGGTCCAATCCACACTTAAATTTAAATAAGGAGAAATCCAAAAGGGAAGGTATAATGGTTTAATTTATCATCCTAATAGTTTGTTTATCTTTTTATTAACCTTGCTTAATCTGAGGACATGCACCTAGAAGGTTGTTTCATATTATTTGGTTTATTTTCATACTAATGAGAAACTAACATTATGTGTAATCATGTGATCACATATGGCACTCTCGATGGGACTAGCACCCCACCTTATCCTTTGAAGCATCTTATCAATCCTTTAATTAAGAAATTAGCTCAAAATTGATTTTAATCTCTCCACTTTTTATTCTAATTTATCAAGTTTCCTTTCCTATATTAGTAGTAGAAACACTCTACTAATCAGTAGGATCAATTCTCATAAACAATGATATTGACCTAGTAATCGGTGATATTTCTAATCTTATGTCTTCTATTCTTTTGTGTTTTCCATGTAAATAGTAGGATTGGCCTGCAAGTCGATGGAATAACACTAAAAAATGGTGGATTTTATTTTGTCCTCCACTTAGATTGTGGATTTGTATAAATAATGTAATCACTATTCAAAATGGTAGAACTGACATGTGAATTAGTGGGATTGACTTGCTAATTGGCACAATTGACTTAAAAATTAGCAAAAACACCCTAGTAACTTATCTCTATATATTTCCTACATTTTGGTGATATCATACTTAAAAATAATGGAATTGATAGTTTAAACAATGAAATTATTTTTATTTGATTATGTCTATGTTTTATATATATATCAATGAGATCACCCTGCTAATTGGTAGAATCATCAGTTTACTATTCTCTATGTTTTTTGTCTATAGTTTAGTGAGATCCCCTATTAAATATTGAGATTACTTTACTAAATTATGGGATTGCCTTGTATCAATTTTTTGAGTCTTAAACAATCAACTTTTCAACTTCCTCTTGATAATCAAAGACCACACATTCAAACCCTAATATTTTTGTTGCATGATTTGTTTATCAAATAAGTGATTATTTCAAAAATAAACACATCTTATTTTGGTGCATAAAATGATCCAACATATTAATTTGGTATTATAAAAAAATATTTGTATTTTCATTGCTTGAGTGTTTGTATTATATTTTTGTTTGTGCATGATTATCATGCATATTATCTCCCCTTACCCACTAGTGGGACCTTAGGTGATTAAAATCACATAGGTCACTATCACCTTTTCCTGAAGTGAAACTAGAGTATTCTCTCCTTTTACACGCTTGTGGGATATTGAGGATTAGAAATAATGAACCTTATTTTTTTATTTTGGTTATGTGAGGCAGACTTCATCACCATCTGTGAATTCATAAAGTGCGGTGATTGGGATTTCATCCCTTAGTGTATGTACCAACCCTATAATTTTACAAGGGATATAAATTGAGGGAAGTTATCACTAAAGCATATAAAAATTCCTCATAAAGGGTTTCATAAAAGTAAGGGTTTTATCCTTGATGCAAAGCTATCATACATCACCCTTGAAGTTTAAATTTTTGATAACACTTTATGAGATCTCACAATTGAAGTGGTTGAAAAGGGGCTAAACTCTCCCATTAATTTCCCGTT
This sequence comes from Torreya grandis, assembly GCA_037957365.1. NCBI lineage: Eukaryota > Viridiplantae > Streptophyta > Pinopsida > Cupressales > Taxaceae > Torreya > Torreya grandis. The sequence goes on from JARHVA010002455.1 coordinate 1,322,739, forward strand.
ATTTGTTCTTATTTGATGAAATTTTGAGCTCCACGTACCATGAGGTATATCAGGGACCATTTATAAATCCTCCTAAAATTTATATTGAGAACTTTGATCCAAAAATGGTTTGTAGTGTGAAGGAAACCAACCTCCCCAAAGATCTCACAACATATCACTTAAATTTAGGGTTAAGAGATTGACATGTTTTTACTTCTTTTAAGGTAGATACATGGGCTACAGCCATGTTGCACACCCATTGTACCACTAAGATAGGGCTTATCTTTTATGTATGTCATTGATTGTTTTTTATCATATACACATTTTATGTGTTATACCTTACACATCAAAAAAATCAAAATTATCTTAAGTCAAATCTTTTTCGTATCCCATTACAAATTTACACAATAAGGCATTACTCTGCCCAAATTTTGGGTCATTTTACCCCATTTTTATTATATTGTTATTCTATTTTCTCAAAAATAAATCCAAATTAGGTTTGTTTTAAGATAAATTTAATTTTAATTCAAATCCAAATTAATCTAGTTTTCTAAACTAGTCAAACGTATCAAATCAAGTCAAGTCAAAGTCAAATATTGTAAAGTTAACTTTAAAATCAAGTCAAACATTCCAATTTAACTATGCCAAGTCAACATAAGTCAACTCTTCAAGAGCAAACATTCTAAAGTCGAAGGTAAAATTTAAATACTTTCAAAAATTCAAAATTAAACAATTTCAAAGTTAAAGTCAACCTTAAAAATAATTCAACTTAAGTCAAAAATCCCAAGTCAAACTTTCCAAGTTCAAAGTTCAAAAGGTTAAATCAATTCAAACTTTGAAGTCCAAATCAAAAATCAAGTCAATATCTGAGTGTTTGAAAAATCCAAGATCAAGTGATCAAATTTTCAAAACTCACTTTACAGGCGCACATATTTTTGCAAAACATTATTAACATTTTAAAACTTTGTGAAACTTGAAAATTAACTTGAATAAAACATCATTCCACTTTGATATTTACATTGACAAGTCCAATCAAACATTCTAATTTGACCAAGAGGATTCTAATATCACATCAAGATACAAATTGACTCAAATACACTTTTTAAATCTAAAGATCAACTTTGAATTGATAAGTAAAGACTTTAAATGTATTCAAATCAAATAAATTCAAACATCTTGTCTTGATTCAAGATGAATATTATCAATTCAAACATGCCTAAGTATACATGAAGTGGGGCTTCATATAACCCTGCTCTCGATTATAAGTGGTCTTATGATCCATTTGGATATTTTTGAAATAATGAAAACCTAGAGGATGAGGTACATCAACCTGAATATGAGGATGTGCCATTTATAATAGAATAAATCTGAAACTATGTTTAAATATATTACCCCATAGTCAACTTATACTCAATAATATGCTCTTGTACAAAGCTTCAATCAAAATCTAGAATCATCTACCAAAGGGAAAGGGCAATGTGTAGGCTCCTTCCAACACAACCAAGTTACTATACTCAATCATAATAGATTAGTCAAATTTTATCTTCTTTAGAAACCTCTGTAGTTTTTACTTCATTTAATAACCCCCTACCTATGGATTGAAATACACCCCTTGAACAACAATAAAAATATCCATTAGCCAATGTTCCATCAAGCATAGATCTATTGACCAATCCTGAATAAATAGTCCCTTATAATCCTCAACAAGTCCCTTTTAATTCCCAATAAGTCCCTTCTAATCCCCAAAAAGTCCCTTCCAATTCTCAACAAGTCCCTTTCAATCCCATAAAGTCCCTTCCAATTCCTAACAAGTTCATTATAATTCCAAACAAGTTTTACATAATCCCCAAAAAGTCTCTTCTAATCCCAACAAGTCCTTTTTAGTTCCCAATAAGTCCCTTTTAGTTCCCAACAAGTCCTTTCTAACTCCCAAAAGGATGTAAACAAACCTCCACTACAACAAACTATAATTAATCCACAAAAATAGGTTACAAACAATCCTCCATAATAGCAAGTGATTATCAATCCACAACCTATCCCCTTCAATCAACAATAAATTCATACCAATCAATAACAAGTCCCCTCCTAATAACAAGTCCCTTCATGACAATTCCCTATCTATCAACAAAAAATTCATCCATTTTGATAACAGATTCCCTAAGTCAACTACACATTTATAATCCACTTCTAAATATAAGTCAACAATAAGTGCCCTATCAACAACACAATCCTGGTTATAGGGTGAACAACCCTAATATATCGACACAAAGGGTACCCATTCTAACCTATTTCAATCCAAATTTACCTATTTATCTAAACCAAGCTAATCCACCATTAAATACTCACCAACATGTACCTCTTCCATCCCAAAACACTCCCAATCTCCAAATATTTAAAGAGATAAAAGGGGTTATTTCAAGACTCCAAATAGGCAATTAGGTAAAGAAGTACAAGTTTTATGAGATATACCCCTATCCATTTGATATGAGTTTCCTTTAATTACCTTTTGCATCTCACTTTAAGGCACCCAATTTTTACAAATAAAAGTGAAAGGGTGATACTTGAGAGCACCTAAAATAATTCTTTATTTCATGTCAAGAGCTAGCTTATAGTAACATTTATTTACTTCACTTGTTTCCATGTAGTTTGGGTAGACAAGCCTTGGATTGGTTTCTTCAGTTACCAAATGGATATGTCAACACTTTTTATGACCTATCTAATAAATTTGTTAAACACTTATTTTATAAAATAAAGCATGAGTTGACCATGGTTTACTTATGTAATGACAAACAGGGATAGTTTTTCTACCTACTTTCAATGATGGAGAAGTTTAGCTAGTTGGTTTCCACACAACCTTCCAAATAAGCAACTAGCAAAAATATTTACTTTTAATATTAATTTAGAGATAGCTCATAAATTAAGACTTCATTATGATGTCACATTTTAAGATATTATAGATAAGGGAATGTAAAATTAAAATGATCTTATAGACAAAGGCTTGGTTAATATTTATTCTCAAAATCAAGCACAAACTCAAGCCCCATCATAAGAATAGGCAAGCACATCTATGAATTCAAAGGTATTCAATATAAATAAGAATGTTTTAGACAATAGAGTAACTAAATTTATACATGTACAAATGGTACAACCATCACTTATCAAAAATAATCCACCTACTCAATCCATTACATTTCAATGACCACCTCCACAATAGAATCAATATCAAAGAATATTTTTCTTTGACCTTGGTGAGCTTGTAGAGGTGATTTTCTAAAAAATGGCTATAGTAAACATGGTCATTTAGCCAAAAACAAAAGCTTTTGAAGAAGGCAAACCAAATCTCGCATGGTATAAAGACAATGAATATTTTGATTACCATCATGCTAAAGGCCATACAAATTATAGGTGTATGTAACTCGTACACTTCATCTAAGGCATGCTTGAGCATGATGAAATTTAAATAGATAATGTTGCTTCTAATTCAAATCAAAACATCTGTATATACAAAGACCCATTATTGAAGCATAATTACAATAATCAATGTCAACCAAATAATCAAAATTAGAATAACCATCCTTTAAATAATTACAATTAGAATTTGAGTTAAAATTAAAATTAGAATAATCATAATCAAGGTGAGGATTCCCAAACCAATAATATTGACTACTATAATTTCTCATATAAATCTAACAATGTTTTAGGTTGTATTACTAATAATTATGTGTTTAATTTTAATATCAATCCCTATCAATCATCTAACATCCCTTAGCATGTTGTCCCTTCCATTCTAAGATCACCCCCTTCATATCCTAGTGACCCTCTTCTGACTCAAAATAACATTATCACAAATTGATGTCCATGGGTTATCATTCTAGGTCATATAGTTCCTTCCAATTCAAGTAATACTCTTTTGAATCAAAATTACATTGATATAAATTGGCATTCATGGGTTATAATCCAAGGTCCTTCAACACCTACAAAAACTTATCCAGTCCAAAACCCTTTGCCTTCAAATTCTAAACCATCTTCTTCTATTAAGAAACAATATGATATTATGGAACAATTAAACAAGACACTAGTAAAAATTTCTATTATAGATATTTTGTGTACATCTAAATTCCACAAAGAAATACTGTATGAGATTCTTTTAGAATCCAAGGTTCCAAATGACATTGAACCTTCCTAATTCCAATCACTTATGGGACATTTATCCCCAAGTCAAAATCTCACAATTGACCAAAAAGACATGTTATCCCTTGGTTCATTACATAATAAAACCCTTTGTATTGAATCATTCATTTCTCATCATAAGATTAGGTGAGTTATTATAGACAATGATTTAGGTTTAAAAATTTCTTCATTGAAATTATTTAAACATTTGGGGTATACCTTACTATATTTGTAGCCAAACACCATCACTATCAAGGCATATGACAACGTAGAAATAAAATCATTGGATACCATTTATTTGCCTATCCTTATTGGTCCTATTACTCATGATACCCTTTACCATATCATAGATATTGAATTGTCATATAATTCACTTCTTGGGCTTACTTAGATCCATGAAACACATGTATTCCCTTCTATATTACATCAATGTCTAAAAATCCCCATTCTAGAATGGAGGTCACTATTCCTAGCAATTTTTAGCCATACCAATATTGTAAACATTTGGAAACCAAATATGGTCAAAAAAACTATTTTCCTAACACCAATAATACACTCAAATAAGATAAGAATGTATCTCTTGAGTATCCCAAGTCTAATTACATTGACCCAAATAACCTTGCATCCACTTCTAGTGCTCCACCTCCTTAAAGTTGCTCCCATTTCACGATTGAAGATAGGGTACATGTCATATATAGCATCAAATATGCCTTCCATAATGCCAAGTTGACCAAATCCCCCAAATTTGTAAGCTTAGGATGGTGTGTCACTTAAATACTAATTCTCATCCCAAGGGACCTCATCTTTTTGTTAAAAAGGGAAACTTAATAGTTATGAGTATTTCTTGTTATACAATGATGATTTTGCCTCTTATTATCAGAGCACTAAATAAACCATTCCTAAAAAAAACATGAAAATTCAATATTACAAAGGAAAGGGCTTGGAAAAAAAAGGTATTCTTGAGCCCATATTTGTAACTAAACAAAAAAGTACTCGAGGCATTGGATACAAATCACCTAGGGTGACACCTTTGATCTTGTGAGTGACAAAACTTTAGCATTTAACGAAGATGATCTTGGAAACAATACATAATACTACTATAATATTTATAATGAGCTATCCAAAACAAACCTATTTGATAATAATGTTATCCTTACCATCACGTCTGCATCCAATTCCCCTCTTACCCTGCATTATCCTAAATTAATTTATTGTGACTAAAAAAATCATGGTATACCACTGAATGACTTTAAAAATGAAGAATCAATTTGATAATTCCTAGGCCTTAGGGATGATTTTCCAATTGGAGAAAACAATCAAGGATTTTAATTTACATTGTGCCTTGTTGCCTGCTTTTGAGAATAGGAAAACTTCCTTAGTTAACAAAATCAAAAATAAAATCAAACATTGAGGTCCATTAGTGAAAACCTCTAAGAGGCACTTTTGGACTAAGGTAAAAGTAAAGATAAAGATGAATCCCTTGGTCAAAACCTATTTCAGGTGCCAAAGGATCCCGAAAGTTCACTCTCCTCCATAATAAGTATAGATCTCCATGAATCCGTGCATTATATTTGGTTCATATATCAATTCAAAGCAACAAAGGATGTTTGAACGACTTGCTCAAGATCTCCCATAAGAATTTGTTGAATGGTCACTACCTTCCATGGGTGAATCTAATTTTTATTACTTGGGTAAACCCAATGGCCCATAATCAAATGGAAAAGATCAATTCCCATAAGTATGAACTATATTATAGGATGGATCCACACTGATGGTGGAAGATACCACTGAAATCAATATTGGTATGCTAGATGATCCTAAAAATTTCAAGATTGGTGTCCCTCACTATAGAGGAACATGAATTCATCATAATAATTATTAATTAGTTAATTGGCATATTCACATGGTCTTATACTAATATGTCTGGGCTATATCCAAGTTTGGTCATACACTATCTTATTGTGCACTCAGATGTCAAGCCTATTAAACAAAAAATTTGAAAAATGCATTCATCTATTTCAATATTAATCAAGAAGGGATTAGTGAAATTATTGGGAGGAAGATTCATTAGACTAATTTAGTATCTAAATGGATTTATAATATTGTCCTACTCAATAAAAATCTTGTTGGTATTTGCCTATGCACATATTTTAGAGACATCAACAAAGCATATCCCAAAGATGATTTTCCTTTACCTAACATTGATATGATCATGGAATCAACAACATGATATGAAATTATATCCCTCATATATGGTTTTTAAAGGTATAATTAGATTAAAATTGCACCATAATATCAACATAAAATAACATTCACAACTCTATGGGGTGATTTAATCATCAAGTTATGTCATTCAACTTGAAAAACATCAGTGCTACATATTAGCATGTGATGACTTTCATCTTTCATGAGATGATGCACAATATTATTTAGGATTATGTTGGTGATATTTTAAGCAAATTAATGACACGTGTAGGACATATAAAATTTATATAGAGAATATTTTAGTGACTTTGTTAATATAAGGTACACCGTAATCCAAATAAATGTGTATTTTGAGTCGCTTTAGGTAAAATTTGAAGCTTTATTATTCCATAGATAGGTATTGAAGTCAATCCTACCAAGGTTAAGGCCATCATATAAATGCCTCCCCTATCTAATTTAAAACAACTGTGTAGCTTACAAGGCAAAATTTAGTCCATTCATAGGTTTATTTTTTAGTTTGATGACCACTGCTATCCTTTCACTCACCTCTTCAAGAATGGAACTACCTTTCAATGGAACATTGATTGTCAAGAATAATTGATCATTTGAAAAATTATTTATCAAATCTAGTAATTCTAACCCCAACAATGCCAAGGAAGCCACTATTGCTTTACATTTTATTGATTGAACATGATTTAGGGACACTTTTATCCCAACATGATGATCAGAGAAAAGAACATGTAGTATATTATCTAAGAAATACACTAGTCGCTTATGAATAAAATTATATAGCCATTGAAAAAACATGTTTAGCATTAGTATTCACATCCTAAAAGTTACATCATTGTAGGTTTAATAACAAGACCATCATAATTACAAAATTGATCCACTCAAGTATATTTTCTCCAAAGCAGCATTGACAGGTTGTATGACCAATTGGACTATGCTCTTAAGTGAATTTGACATTAAATATGTTAATAATAAGGCCATCAAAGGGCATGTAATTGTAGACTAACTTGTTGAGGCACCTTTTTTAGACACACATCCCTTGAACACCCATTTCCCTAATGAGTCTATCTTTACTCTGGATGAATCACATCAATGAAAGCTATATTTTGATGGTTCTGTCACGTCTTATGGTTTAGGAGCAAGCATTCTATTCATTACACTGTATGGAGATCTCATTCCCAAGGTATTTAATTTAGTTTTCCAAGCACCAATAATAATTTAGAATATGAGGCACTCATTACCAACCTTCACCTCATAGTGCAATAGAACATTTAATAATTGGTCATCTATGGGGATTCATAATTGATTATCAATTAGACCATATATCAATATCAAACAAAGGATGAAAATATCATGCCCTACAAAAGCATGGTTGATAGTCTCAATTATAAATTTGAATGCATCTAGTTTGATAAAATACCAAGAGTCAACAATATATTAGTGCATGCAATGGACGCTATTAGGTCATTGATATAAATGTATTCTAATGTCTCTGAATATCAATTCTTCATTGAAAATATTCTTACACTAGCTTATAATCATCCATATTTAGAGATGGTATGTGATATTTTTGGTCCTAATTTACCTTGGTTCCAAGATGTATACACATACCTATAATACCAAATTATTCTCATTGATCTATCACACAATCCATAAAAATCCTTCATTCATAATGCATCATATTATACTTTACTCGCTAGTACGCTCTATCATAGAGGTTATGATGGGATACTACTTCATTGTTTAAACTTGGTTGATCTAAATTAGTGCTTACATACATGTACAAAGGAATTTTTGGGGTTCACACTAGTGGAATGGCCCTTTCCAAGAAACCCCTTTGGACATGATACTATTGGCCCACAATGGAATCAAATGTGTGTGCTTATGTCAAGAAGTGACTTGCTTGTTAAAATCATGGTAAATTAATTCATGTTCCTTCCCAATTGATTCAACCTATCACATCTTCCTTGTAATTTTCAACATGGGGGATTTTTATCATAGAAAAGATAAACCCCACTTCTTCAAATGGCCATAATCGTATCCTGACTGCCACTGATTATTTTATTAAGTGGGTTGAGGCAATCCCTCTCACTTACGTAACTAATAAGAAGATATCCAAATTCATTCTAAATAACCTCATTTACCATGATGGAATTACTTATACCATCATATCCAATAATGACATGTAATTCAAAAACACTCTGCTTTCATCACTTTCATATCAAAATTGCAAATCAAAATGATTTCCTACAATAACGCACAAACCAAGTAAGAAATCATTAAAACATTCCAAATCATCTACACAATTTAATGTGAAAATTATACAACACATTATTTCATCCTTTATTTGGTAAATACACCACATAAAATTATCTAATTTATCATCAACATATTAAGTTTGGTCCCCTTCTTGTAAATGTCTCACTAGGCATATTAAACCAAGTAAATCAAACCTTGAAAATGAGACCACAAAAGGAAAAAATTCAACTTAATTACTTAATTAATTTATTAGTCTAGATAAAATTCTTTTAAAATGAGGATTACATGGAATGAATATGTCATATTTACCAAAAATCAATAAATTTATAATTTCTTACACCGGTCCACCCACTTGGTAATTTAAAGTCATTCTCCAAAATTCAAGGATGACTGTTATAAGGCAAGTTTAGTGCAAGGTTATAAATGTGTAATAAAGGTCTCTTACACCCTCTTATAAACTCTAAAACCACATGAATGGAACTCCTTATAAGCATTTACACACTCTATATCATAACATTTAATGCTTGCTTATCCTTTTAGGATTCATCCTCAACCACACATCTTGATCTAAGATCAATAGTCTAAATTCAAAGGAAAAATATATAAATATAAGGGGTCTCACTTTCCTTCAAAAATATTTTTTTGCTAAACTTATGCTGCCAAATCTCTAGAAAAAAAATCACCATGTTATTTAATTGCTCATCAAATCACACATAGTGTCAGGGAAGATGCCATTAGAATAAATTCACCACATTTACAAAGACATCAATCTCTATATATAGGTGAATCAACACTTGAATTATGGAAATAATGATAAATACAATAGGGAAGGCATAATGGTTTGATTTATCTTCTTATTAGTTTTTTTATCTCTATCTTGACCTTAACTAGTTTTAGGACATGGGACTAAGATGTTATGTTTCATATTGATTGTGTTGATTTTCACACTAACATGAAATTAACTTCCTTTGTAATCATGTGATCACAATTATATAGTGGAATATTTTGAATATTTTTGCTAATCAACCTTGCTAAAAGTGTGGGAGGGGTACGATGTAATGTCACAAATTAAAAATGTTGCCATTGGGTGTGGGGGATAAGGTTACACTAGGATAAAGATAGGTAAAACTATTTAATAGGAGTGTGTAATCTTAATAGGGATGTTTGAGTCATATTCTGATTATAATAAGGCAATTTATAGAATAATGAATGCTCTCATAGAGATTGTAAGTTAAGAGAATGGTGAATTGGCCAATCAAGATAAAGATGTCAAGTTTAAACATTTTCAAACACTTATTGATTAAATTTATGTGTCTACAATTTCCAAGGTTCCACCACATCTTTCACTATTATGTCCGTAATGTGATTTTTCTATACTATGCATAAATTGGTCTTTTAGTTTAAAACAACCACTATTGGCTTGAATCCAATTGTGCATGATGTTTGTTATTTTAATGAGTATATTGATACTCTTAGTTTTTATATGTTGGTCACATATAATATGAAGTCATTAATATTATTTTACTTTATGCACCTTATGATTTGCATTATTATTCTTGAAAATTAATCAACATGCCTTATTAATTATGAGTTTTTACTTTATTTTAGTTAAGGATTTAACTTAGGCTTTGTATTTGGATGGATGGTGATTTGTAAGCTTTGAATCATGTTTGAGTTAGACTAGATACCTAGCCATGGTTAAATTAATTTGTGTTAACAATTTGATCAGTTAGACTTTAATAGATGTCATAGCTTAATTCATTATTTCTTTGGATGATTGGTTCATGACCTAAATTAAGTCAAGACGTGATAATAAAAAGAAGTTTTTCATGTGGATAACATTTATCAAAATGATCATTGGTAGAACTATTGACCTTTTTTTTTAAGATAATGGGAAACTAGGGGACATAGATAATGGTGAAGGAATTAGGAGGCATTGTTGGAAACCAATCTACATCTTATTCACAAAAGTTATTACCAATAAGGTAATGGAGTTCTATTTTTGGAAACCACTTTACCTACCATTATGGAAAAACCTAGTTATAGGTATATTTATTTGGTTTTTACATGAATTTATGCATATAATAATACACACATGGAAACAAAGTAGAAGGAGAGTATGTTAAAGAGGCAAACTATGATAAATCGGTTATATGGTTTCAGACTTATTGCTTAATAAAAAATTAAGTAATGTACCTTTGCGTATTTCTCACTATTTTTTTATATAGTTTTTGATAATGTAAAAATAAGTTGGTTTTTAAAAAAATTGGGTAGGATTGAATTAGGGTCATTCAAAACCCTTATTTTGTATGACCTCCATTCTTTGCCTTTGTTTTTATATAGTTATTCAAACACTAAAAATGATGTTTTTATTTGTTCTACATTATTTGGTTTTAGTAGTGTGAAATGGACTCCCAATTTTAATCACTTAATCTATTAAAATATCTATGTTAAAAAAAATTGTGTGAACCTCATACACTCCAAACTAATTTTTATATTAAATACTACATAAGCATAACATAGAGATTTAACAATTTTGGGAATATTGGTGTTTTATTGCTAATTTAGTTAAAGGGTCTGAGTAGTAAAATTAGTAAATAAATATGCAATAATTAAGCTACCAATTTATGTAATTTGATTAAAATTTGAATTTTTCTAAAAATAGTCATAAGGATAATAAAATAAGACTTAGCTAAAAACTAACTAATATGATTGAGACAGAGGCTAGAATTCACTATGCAAGATAGACATTGTCATAAAACAAGATATATGGCCTTCATTTAGTGAAAGGACAAGAGTGATTAAAATATGACACCTTGGTGTTTAGTTCTATATTCTACCTCTACTACTATTGTCTTGAAGATGTGATCTTTGTAAGTTTTGTTCACCAGGTCTGTGTGACCCTGCATGTGATGTTTTGACATATGAAAGTGTATAGAGCTCCTTGTAGGGCTGATTTTGTCTTCAAACCCTAGAATCCATTGTGATTTGTCCAAATTTTAGAAAGAGGGGGGGTTAATGTGTGTAAGATTCACTAAACATGTTTTCACACCCCTTGTGTGGGTATACTGCCTACATACCAATACTCTGAAGAGGTATCAAGCCATATATAGTTCTCCCACTTAATGCACTTTATGCGATAGTGTGTATGAAGATGAAAAAAGCTAAATTAGGTTTGCTTGAGATGACTAGGGACTAGTGTAAGGATTTGAATAAGTTAGAAATAGTATTAGATGGTTGTATGCATAGAATAAGGAAATATGCTTGAGTAGTAAAAAATTTATTCTTGTTTGCTTTAGGATATTTTCCCACCCTTTATAAATAAACTTTGAATGGGATTTTATAAGGATTTTTTGGGCATGGGTTAAATGCAATCATTTTAGGCTAACATAATGAAGAAGAAGAACCAGGTAAAATGGTAATCTGGGCTCAAAATGTGATTGGATAGTAGTAATAAAAATGGGACACCTTATGGTCTAGTACTATAGTCTAAGTTGGGTGGTATTATCTACAGGGTATGGGACTTAGGAGGATGGAATAAACATGGAAAAAGGGTCCCCACTAAGCTAAAATGAGGTCTTGAAAGCCTATAGATGACTGGGAATCAATGAAAAGGTGCCTAGAAGGGTCATGAAATCAAGTAAGAGGGACCTATGGGATGTCATAATTCATAATAAAGTTACCAATTTTTGAATTTTATATGACTACATTCCCCCCCCCTTTATTCTAGTGATGCATCAAAGTGAAATACTAGGATAATGGAAAAATAAAAAGTGTACCTAAACTTACCTGCAAGGGTGAAGCTCATGAAGCTATGTGATGTTGGGTGTGCATAGAGAGAGCACACTATGAAGTGTGAATATGCAAGAGAAAACAAAGAGTATATTAGTTATTTACTAGATATGATATATCTAAAAAACAAATGTATAAATTTGGGTAAGAGAGAGAGGAAGAGAAAGGAATAGATACACCTCACCAGGTACGTGAACCAATAAAAAACCTATTATGATGTTGATTAATGTTGGATGATTCTAAGTAATGTTAGGTATGTGTTTACCAAGAGTAATATCATGAATAGAGCTGAGTACTCAATTCCCCAAGAATGGCTCAAAAATGTAAAGGATGGCCCTTTAGCTCCATCATCGCCCACTACATGAAGCTATGTGGTCATACATATATTGATCGATGTTTTGACTATGTGTACAATCCCTATGAATAGGTGGCTCAAGAATACAAAGGCTAGCTAGTCTTTTGGCTCCATCATTTCCCCATGAAGTGAAACTATACACTGATATCGGTATGAAATATGTGTCAAATGAGATGGCTCCTGAAGCCCATGAATGCTCTATAATATGAAAATGTTGACATGGATAGCTAAATGTCTACTAGAAACTAGGCCACTCTTGGCCACTCTAAAAGATGGAGATTAGGCTTGTATGAAATCCACTCCAAAACTAGTGCACTAGGCTTATATGAAAGCCACTCTGAAATTTGAAAGTTAGGCTTGTATGAAAGCCACTCCAAAATGATGCCAACCACCTATAGATGGAATAAGGCATGTAACCATTGAGAATGCCTGGGTAATGTTGAACTTGAAAAGAAAATAAAATAAGTTTGTTGTGCACATTACCCCCAATCATTAGTTTTAGAACATGGATTTTAATTTAGAAGTTATACCAACTACCGTATCTAAAACTAGAAGTGAGAGCCATCATGCCAAGCATGATGCCCCTTATATCTAGATTCTCTGAGCAAAAGTGTACTAAAAACTATTGATTCTAAACTAGTTTGAATGTACAAAACTATAGTTGAACCTACTTTTTTACCTGCTTTTGGAAAATCAAGTTTTTCTATTGTTTAGATAAGAGCACCAAAAATAGGACACCCTAATGTTTGGTGTTGTTTTCCATGTCTGATGTTATTTTCCTTTGTTGAAACTAAAAACTATTTTGGAATTGTCACTATTTATCTAGTCTATTCTACCTAGTTTGACCTCTGATTGTTGTTTTAAGTGTTCTAAAATTGATTTTTTGGCTAGTAGGAGATTTGATCTCTATGACAAAACCCCTGTTTGTTTCCCCCTCTTCTAATGGTAAGAATGAATACCCTACAATGGTTTCCCTCAAAATAAAGACCCCTAAAAGTGTGTTATGTTGTGAAATACATGATATAGCAAAGATAATTGATAAGATATCTCAAGATATATCATAGTTTGTAAAGGATATTGTTAGATTAACAGGGGTATGCCTAAATAGATATAACAATGTAATAGTATGTGTAATGTACTGGATTAAAACTTAGAACTAGAAGTCTGGTTATTTGTTAGTTGTTAATTGGCAAGGAGGGATGGAACATGATGTCCATCATGGCATCCAAGATAATAAGGTAATGCATGATGTGGATCATGGCATTGTAAACAATTTGAGAATTAAACAAGTAACAAGCACACAAAGCAAGAATCATATATGAGTGGCCAAGGGGTAAAGCAAACAAGGGACATGGACACATGTCACTCAAACTAGAAGGAAAGCATACAAAGCATGCTTGAATTCCATATATACATATAATTGAAAATAATCAAGGTTAGCATGAGGGCCACAAGTGCATAGAAGAGTAAAAGCAAATAACATTGGCAAATGTCCTAAGGCACATCCAAGAATAGAAGCAAAGGACACTGGAAAATGTCTTAAGTCACATATAAGAGACTAAATAGGAACTGAGAAGTGCAATCACATCTAACTATGCAAAGTAAGAAAGGAAAGTATGTAAATACTAGAAATACAATCACATCTAACTAATCAAAGCAAGAAGTGAAAGTATGCAAGACATGGAATATAAGACTAGGTATATGCTAAGAAATACACCATTTCTATATACTAGTGAGTGTTGATAGAGTAATCTTTGTAAGCTAGTAATTAATATACATGAACATGATAACTAGAGTATGTAGTGCAAGAATAAAAAAAACCTAGATGTAGTCAGGTAGAAGATGCCCCCAGTGGGTAAATATATCATGTATGTCTCAAATGTAAAATTAGGATGCCACCTCAATGGGTAGAGTGAAGCAATTAAGGATCTGGAAGCCACTACACACATTTAAATAAGATCAAGTGAAGCATGGTAATGTAGATAAATTGACAAAAAATAGCATAGAATGACAAATGTAAGTCTAGTATGGTATTACAAATGTAAAGCATGGATAATACATACTATTGAAATGTTTTTTGTGTTTTTGATTTATTTGAATGTTTTTGTATTTTAAAATTTTGTATTATTTTTAAACTTTTTAACATATTTGAAGTCTTTTGTATTTTTATATGAAATATGTAAAATCAAGCATAAGGAGACTATGTACAAGGAATTGAAAAGTGTGCACCAAAATTAGGATTCTAAATATTGTTAAATGGCAATACACACCCAAAAGTAGTGATAGAAATAGGTAAGGATAGATAAAGTAAATTACAATCAATAGAGCTTGCTTACCATCCTTTTTACTTTCTCATGCGTCTATTTCAAGATTAAAACTTGTATGATTGAACTTGAAGACTTGAGTGTTGGATTTCTTGTAGTTGCCTAACAATGGCTTCAAAGAATACTATGGATGTTGGACAATGGATTTATGATTGCATGAATGCTAGTATGGATGCTTGATTAGAGTGTAAAATGGGCTACATATAGGATTTTCATTCACTTATGCATTAGTCTTGAGAATGGAGGGGTGGTTTAGTTTTATAGGCATATGGGGGGGAAGATCTATAAATCAAATTTAAATTTTGGCCATTAAGATATATGGTTGAGTAATTTCCATGGAATTTTTAATTTCATGGAAATATCTAGAATAGGAAAATTCTAGAGGAAGGGGACTAAATTCAAGAGATTTATAGAATCCTCCAATTCTATAAATCTCCCCATAGTGTTTAGGGGTTTAGGGAAGGATAGTGTAGGGTGGTGGGTGGGTAGTTAGAATATTTTTGAATTTAAAATTAGCTAGTGGGTTTAGGGAGTAGGTTAGTAGGTAAAAGGATACATTATAAGTTTAATGAAGGGATTAATTGGTTTTAGGATGGGGTAAAGGTTCCATGGGATGTAGGAATGAGTATTGGTATTGGGACAAAGGTTAGGATAGCTAGGAAATATGGGAATTAGGCTAAATTAGTGAGAATTATTAAAATTAGCAAGGTGAACATATTTTAATGCATTTATTTTTCCCCTTTTTGAAAGGGTGTTACAAGTGGAGCAAATTAATGGTCTTTCAAAGAAAAATTATGGTGTGGATAATGTTGGTCATTACTAAGATATGATGCCCCCTTGAGGGAGCATTTAGGGAGATGAACTGACCTAGATGATCGGTCACCCAATCAAAAATATTGAGGTGTGATAAGATGGTGAATACTGATAGGGGTGGGATGTCCCTAAGTGGATCAAATAGATGCCCCAATATCAATAAAAAGTGACTCAAGTGATGGGTCTAAACAACAAAAAATTTGTTTAGAAGGTGATTATGTGATAAAAGAGTTGATTGAATTTAAAAATTGATGGGTTCGAGCTAATGATGGGCCCAGTAGCAAAGATACATGCTATGAGAAGATTGAAAAGGGATAACAAGGGTTTTGGTTGACTTGTAATGATAAAGAGCCACTTTCCATAAAATTTAGGACTTTGAAATGATGAAAAATAAATCTACTTATGGGATGGTGATAAGGGATAAATGATCTCGAGATACTGATAATGGAGCCCATTGATGTTTCTAGGGCTGAAGATGACCTGAGCTGGTATAGTGTGGGATACAATATTTTGGGAATTTTTTAATGTGGATGGTCATGCTATTCCCCAAGATGTTAGTACTAGGCTTTGTGGAATTGATGTAATTAGTTTTTAGGGAGAAATGGATAGGGATGTTAATGGGGAGGGGGGTCATATATGCCAAAGGGGCCATGGGAAGGGTCATTTGCACCCTTTGATTTTGCAAATTCAAATCTCTTATAGAGAAAATGAATAGAATTCGATGAGCTTCTCACTATGGTGAGAGGGTATGAGAGAACCAGAGAGTGGCTAAGGTTGGACCTTTAGTGAGTAAACAACCCCTTTATGAATTTTATGATTTTAATTAGTTTTAGTGAATTTTTGAGTGGATTTTGGTAGAAAAAGATGTTGATCATAATGACCAAACAATCCCATGACTAAGAATTTTTCCCATAGTCATGAGGTTATCAACGCAAGTGATGGTGTTGTCAAAAAAAGTGGTGGGATTATAATCCCATACTTAGCAAATGGTGGGATTGCAATCTCGCTATTGGGGAATGGAAGGATTATAATCCTACTACTAGGGAAGCATGGGATTGTGATCCTACAAGTTAATAATAATAGGATTTTTGATCCATCTATTAAGAGGAGCGGGATTAAAATCTTGCTAATGGTAGTGGTGGGATTGTAATCTCATGAGTAGGGAATAGAGGGATTACAATCTCATAAGAGGATAATAGTGGTATTGTAAATAAGTGTGAAAGGGTAAAGTTAGGATGATTAAAGGTCAAATTAGGTAGTGGATAGGGTAGGGGAATAAAAGAGGGGGGTTTCTCTAGTCAAGATGGAGTTTGGGAGTTAGTTATATAGATTAGGGAAAGAGAACTTGGACTTAGGATAGTTATATGGGAGGGTAGTTAGATAGGTTAGAGATAGGATATGTTAGTTAACTAGTTAGTGGATGGTTGGGGATAGTGAGAGGGTAAGAATAAGATGGGCTTGAATAGAGTAGGTGAGTGATGAGGATGAAGTATTTGAGTGATGGGGATAATAATATATAGTTGGTTTATTTGGTATATGAACATCTGTGGATATTGGCATCATGATCATGGTATCCTACGATTTTGCACAAGATGTGGTGACTCCCAAGGAATATAGTGTGCTCAAGCTAGTGGGCCTACATGGTGTGGTTATGATGCCACCAATCTACATTGATTGGGCACTAATCATAACACTTGTGGAGAGATGGCACTCAAAGATGATTACCTTTCACTTCATGACTAGTGAGATGATAGTGATGTTTGAGGATGTATATAGGATTTTTCACTTATTGATAAGAGGTGTGAGGATCTACTAGAGGTCATGAACACTAATGCTGACCTTGAAATGACTAGGTGCTAACCTAAAAATAGGGATATGAGATGGTTTTATTGATTTGGACTTATGTCAGTGGGAGGGGACCTTGGACAAATTGACATTAGTTATGATGGATTTTGTGTCTAGTATCCTATTGCCAAATAAGAGTAGATGATAGTTTCATTTGGGATTGCGAGACGTTATAGCAGACATGGTCCATGATCATAGAGTTTCTTCTTGGGGCCCTATAATATTAACACATTTATAATATAGTTACACTTGGTTACATACAAAAGAGTGTACAGTTTTAGACCATCACTTCTACTTCAGATATGGAGCTGGGAGCACATTGTGATCTAGTGACCATTAAGCACATTGGCCAGATTAGAGCCTAGGAAACTAATGGTATTTAGATGGTAGGTATTTTTAGGTGTGTCATTAGACCATGCAGGAGACATGCATTACTACAAGGAGGTTTTTGATAGCATACACCTTGGACATATCACATGGATGCCCTATAGAGGGATCATATTTGACTAGGAAGATGAGGGATGGACCTAGTACATGTTGACACCATGTTATATTATTGAATGAAGGGACTAAATCATTGAGAGATATAGACTAGATTGAGTATAGTGATAATTTGGGTTTACACAAGATGTACCATCCTCAAAACACCTATTTGCATGTAGTGAGTATGAGAGATCACATTGGGGGAGACCCATGGTGAGATTAGATGTGGTTTTTTATTATGATCAAGTAACACTATAGTAGTGGGATTTTTATACACTGATGCATGACTCAAGAGTTACAATGGCATATATGATATGGTGGTAAGAATGGGTTCATAAGCATTTGACTCAATTATGTATGGTGGTGAGGGGTCTAGTATGACAAGTATTGGAGGCTTTTGCAAGGATTTAATAGAGGGTACATTAGAGGAGGGAGGTGCCAGCTCAAAAGGTATACGATGGAGGTGAAGGGGAGGATGTGATGGACATTGATGGAGATGATGGGTAGGATAGAGTGGTTGGAGGTCAGGGGGAGGTAGATTTACTGGGATAGGGATAGGGATAGGGACAGGGACAGGGACCCCAAATTTAGGCTATAACATAGGTGGTGCCCTAGGCATAGGTCCCAACTCAAGTACTAGTTTGGGTAGCCTAGGGTCCACAAGTATAGCTAGATGGGGGAGCAAGGCCATCATGACCTCCCACATCAATAGAGGATGAGACATTAGTGGTCTAGCTTCATATGTAGATTCAGGGATGACTATTAGAGGTTTTAGGGATCAACTAAGAGAAGGACAAGTTTCATGTTTACCTATAGAGCTTGAGGATGCATTGAGATGGTTGGTTGGCTTAAGAACAAGGGGAGAGTGTAGTGTTTTAGGGTCATATTACCTAGATATGTTAGGAGGTGAATCAACTATAGGCATAGGTAGTGATGCTTTAGGTACAGGTGTAGTAGAGGGATACCCATATTACTACCCTTCAGTCTTAGGTTATTCAGAGAGATACACAACTAGGTCAAGCATAGGCATAGATCACCAGACTTCAAAGCTAGGTTGATGGGTTTTTAGGGTAGATTACACATCTATAGGCATAGATTTAAGACTTACAGAGTTAGCTATCAATATTTGAGAGAGTGTGGGGTGCATCATCTGAGGGCTTAAGGGGGTAGGGTATGATTGGTATAATGAGCCAAATCATGTTGCTTACATGAGAGGCTGAGTACTACCACATATTATATGAGGGTGTAGTGCCTATGGACCATCATGTAGGATCTTTTTGGGTGAGCTCGTCATTAGTGTGGTAGCCATTGAGGAGTGAAGCAACAATACCATCTCCCTCATTACATCCATGAGTTTCTTTTTTGTCATTCTTTGATATATGTATAGGTGATTATATGTATCATAGATCATTCTTTCCCCATGGGCTCATATAACTATATTATATCTTTTGGCATGAATCCCATGTGGATGTTGTATTTTATACATTTGATGATATATATATATATATATATATATATATATGATTATGATGATTCATGATTGTAGATTCATGTGTTATGTATATTATTTACTTATAGATATGTGTTTGATGTTATTTATATGATGATGTTATGTGATTGATATTGACATGTAATGATTTAGATTTTATATGTTATGATAGATATAAGTGATGTATTTTATTGATGCATATGTGATGCATATGGATATGTGATGGTTAGATTTTAGATGTTATACACCATTTCTTCTTCATGATGTATGGTAGATGTTCATGTTAGATATATTTAATGATGGATGCATTGATGCAATGATGTATTGATATATCATTATACTTATGTTTTAATTCATGGATGATGTTTTTTGGTTGTGTATGAGATTATGTGATGTGATGGATTGTTCATTATGATGTTATGTTATTTACATTATTATGCATAGAAATATATTAATCCCGTAGTTAAATTCATAAGTGCCCCAAATGGTAATCTTCTTGTACCATGAAGGTAGGGTTGGTAGGTTGAATGGGTTAGACGTGGGCTTAGGATAAGGGTAGGTATGTGAGGGGTTGATTTAGAATGGGGATTGGCCTTTTTAGAAGATTGTTAATCCATAAGTTTAGGCAATCCTTTTAGTGTTACATCTTGATGCATTGTGCCAAGGTCATGACAAGGCCTTGTCATCATAGCAATGATACATGGGGGAACTCCATTTTAAGGGATGACCCTTTTTTGGAAATGAACTTACAAAGGTCACCAAATCCATCCTCATTCCCATAAGAGACTATAATAATTAAAAAATTAAACATATGTAATCTAAATTAAAGAAAACACCTCGATCATATACATGCATATGCAGCCTACACACACATGAACACACATAATCACATAAGACAAAGAGAAATGAGGATGATAATGCTAATGAATGGGAAAGGGATAAGATAGAAAAATATGGTGGTGATGATAGTTATGAGGGGATAGGATGATGAAGATAGTGTTTGAGTTATCCTTAGTCATGAAAGTATGACCAAGTATTGCCTACATAGTCTGAAAAGACCTTAGGCCAATGTAGTTCTGGCTAGTGGATAGATCATGATGATTAGTGATTAGAGAATGATGTTGAGGAGTAAAACTAGATTAGTGATTAGGAAATTATTATTTCATGGATGAGGATACTTGGTGGTGATTAGGAAATGACATGATCAATATTAGAGTGAGGTGGGAACTATGACACCCAATAATTTGTCCTTAGTGAAAACTCAAGCTAGGTTATAATGATAGGAGTCATGACAACCATTCAAGAATCAGTATCATAGTGATTTTTAGGAACCTTGCATAGAGAATTATCATTTTTTAGGATGACCCTCCATAATGATAGTGGGAAGGGATGGACTGAAGGCTCAATGATAGAAGGGAATGACAAAGTGCACTATGGACTAGTTGAGGCTAAGAGTAGACACATCCATCAAAGAAGACTTATGGAGGGATGATATAGATAATGTGTACATGGATGGGATGATCTAGGAAACACTTCAGGTGACAATTTGGGTGACAGTTTTACCCCAATTGGTGGTAAAACTTCTGGGAGCCATAACTTTTGCACCATAGCACTGTTTGACTCCCTGTTTGAACTGTTGGAAAGCTAAGAATGAGGAGAATGTGATGATATGTCACAAATATATCCTTAGTGGTTTTTAACCCCAAAAAACCTAATGTAAGTGTCTTAAATTTTAATTTTAATAGTGCAGTCTAAAAATAGTAAGTTTTTAAAAATAATAATTTCTCAAATTTTATAATGTTGTAAATCATGGAAGTTGAACCAATTCATCTTTCTCAAGATTTATAACTTTCCACATCCTCCTCTTTCCTTCAAAGTATGTATAAAAATAGATATATCCCAAAAAGGAGATCAAACATCTCTTCCTTGAGATAAGCATATATTTTTTGCAATTTTGTGAGAAATAAAACATCTCTTCCCAAAGATAGCATTATATGATTATGTTATTTTGTGTTCTTGAATTAAAAAATTTAAGAAATTACTATTTTTATAAACTTATTATTTTTAGACTACACTATTAAAATTGAAATTTGGGACACTTCCATTGGGTTTGGAGGGTCAAAAACCACCAAACATATCTTGGTACCATCTCATCATGTTCTCATTCTTATATTTCCAATGGTTCAAACAGAGTTATGGTGAAAAAGTTATGGCTCTCAAAATTTTTTCCACCAATTAGGGTAGAACCATCACCTAAATTATCAACTAAATTTTAACCTAAAATGTTTCCCAGATCATTCCTCCATCCTTGAGAAGCAATGATCACCATTGCATCAAGATTCATCATCAAGTGTGGCAGTTGTGTCTTGATTTGATTCTCTATGAGCCACTCACCTTGGTGGCTAAGCTTACCCTTTTTGACTACCTAGTAGAGTGGAATAAAGTGCCCTCTTGTTTTCTTCATCCAAGTGTCCATAATATAATATTCTTCTACTAGAGGAAAACTCTATGGATCAATCTCATCAATGTTTAGTTGTTTTGATATGACTGAAGTGCCTAATAGAGGTGGATGATATGGTTTGAGGAGCTCCACATTGAATATTAGATGTAGACCAAGGTATGCTGACAAGTTTAATTCAAAATAATTTTCTCCAACTTATCTGATGATGGTGAAGGGGCCATATTGTAGAGGTATAATTTTTCTATGTGGGATTGTGAGTCGTTCCTTTTGAATCCACAACCAAACCTTGTCACCTATATAAAAATGATATGAAACCCTATGTTTGTCATGGCATTGCTTATACTTCTGATTCATCTTTTCCAAGATGTCATGAAGCTATTGCTTGATGTGTTGGATTTTTTTAATGAACACAAAATAACACAATCATATAATGTTATCTCTGGGAAGAGATGTTTTATTGCTCACAAAATTACAAAAAAACATACGTTTATCTCTGGGAAGAGATGTCTGATCTCTTTTTCAAGATACATCATTTTTATACATATTTTGAAGGTAAGAGGAGTATTTGTAAGGTCACCAATCTTGAAGGAGATGAAGTGGTTTGACTTCCATGATTTAAAACATTATAGAATTTGAGAAATTCCTATTTTTAAAAACTTACTATTTTTAGACTACACTATTAAAATTGAAATTTAAGACACTTATATTGGGTTTTAGAGGGTCAAAAATCACCTAGTATATATTGGTGCCATCTCATCATGTTATCCACATTATTAGATTTCCAATGATTCAAATGGAGAGTCAAACAAAGCTATGGTGCAAAAGTTATGGATCCCAAAAGTTTTACCACCAATTGAGGTAGAACCATCACCTAAATTATCATCTAAAGTGTTACCCATATCATTTCTCCCTCGAGAATAAATTGTCCCCATTTCATTAAATTTATCATCAAGTGTGGTAGTTGTGTCTTGATTTGATTCTCTATGACACACTCACCTTGGTGGCTAAGCTTGTCCCTTTTGACCACCTAATAGATTGGAATAGAGAACCTTCTTATTATCTTAATCCAAGTGTCCACAATCTGATCTTCCTCTATTGGAGCAAAACTCTGTGGATAAATCTCATCAGTATCTAGTTGTTCTTCTATGACTAAAGTGTTTAATAGAGGTGGATGATATGGTTTGAGGAGTTCCATGTTGAATATTGGATGCAGACTAAGGTAGGCTAGTAGGTTCAATTCCAAAACATTTTATCCAACGTATCTAATGATGGTGTAGGGACCATATTATAGAAGCTAAATTTTTCTATGTGGGCCTATGAGTTGTTCCTTTTGAATCCACAACCAAACCTTGTCACCTACATAAAAATGATGTGCAACCCTATGTTTATCATGGCATTTCTTATACTTATAATTCATCTTTTCCAAGATGTCATGAACCTATTGTTGGATGTGTTAGATTTGTTCAATGAACATAAAATAACATGATCATATAATGTTGTCTCTGGAAAGAGATGTTTTATTACTCACATTATTGTAGAAAACATAAGTTTATCTTTGGGAAGAGATGTCTGATCTCTTTTTTGGGATACATATATTTTTATACATACTTTGAAGGTAAGAGGAGGATGTAGAAAGTCACCAATATCAAGGTAGATCAAGTGGTTTGACATCCATGATTTACAACATTACAAAATTTAAGAAATTATAATTTTTAGAAACTTACTATTTTTAAACTTCACTATTAAAATTTAAATTTGGGACACTTCCATTGGATTTTTAGGGGTCAAAAATTACCAAGCATATATCAGTGCCATCTCATCATGTTCTCCTCATTTTTAAATTTCCAACGGTTCAAACGGGGAGTCAAATAGAACTATGGTGAAAAATTTATGGCTCTCAAAAGTTCTTCCACCAATTAAGGTAGAACCATCATCTAAATTGTCACCTGAAGTATCACCTAAAGTGTTGGTTGAATAATTCCTCCTTGAGAAGAAATGGTCCCCATTACATCAAGATTCATCATCAAGTGTGGTAATTATGTCTTGACTTGATTATCTATGAGCCACTCACCTTCATGGCTAAGCTTTCCCCTTTTTACCACCTAATAAAGTGAAATAGAGTGCCCTCTTGTTGTCTTCATCCAATTATCCACAATTTGATCTTCCTCTATTAGAGAAAAACTCTATGGATCAAGTTCATTAATGCCCAGTTGTTCTACTATGACTAAAGTGTCCAACAAAGGTGGATGATATGGTTTGAGGAGCTCCACATTTAATATTGGATGTAGACCAAGGTAGGCTGGCAAGTTCAATTCAAAAGTATGTTCTCCACCATGTCTAGTGATGGTGTAGGGACCATATCATAGAAGCTGAATTTTTTTGTGTGGGCCTATGAGTCATTCCTTTTGAATCCACAACCAAACCTTATCACCTACATCAAAATGATGTGTAACCCTATGTTTGTCATGGTATTGCTTATACTTTTCATTTATCTTTTCCAAGATGTCATGAATGTACTATTGGATGTGTTAGATTTTTTCAATGAACACAAAATAACATAATCATATAATGCTATCTTTGGGAAGAGATGTTTTATTGATCACAAAATTGTAGAAAACATATGCTTATCTCTGGGAAGAGATGTATGATCTCCTTTTTAGGATAAATCTATTTTTATACATACTTTGAAGGTAGGAGGAGGATGTGAAAGGTCACCAATATCTAAGGAGATGAAGTGCTTCTACTTCCATGATTTACAACATTACAAAATTCAATAAATTACTATTTTTACAAACTTACTATGTTTAGACTACATTATTAAAATTAAAATTTGGGTCACTTCCATTGGGTTTTTTGGGGTCAAAAATCACAAATCATATCTCTATGTCATCTCATCATTTTTTCCTCATTCTTAACTTTCCAACTATTCAAATGGGGAGTCAAACAGAGCTATGGTACAAAAGTTATCTCCTAAACTTGAATTGTCACCTAAAGTGTTGCCCATATCATTCCTGCTTCCTTGAGAAACAATGGTACCCATTGTGCCAAGATTCATCATCAAGTGTGGTATTTATGTCTTGATTTGATTCTCTATGAGCCACTCACTTTGGTGGCTAAGTTTTCCCCTTTTGACCACTTGGTAAAGTGGAATAGAGCACATTCTTCTTGTCTTCATCTAGGTGTCCACAATCTGATCTTCTTCTATTGGAGAAAAATTCTATGGATCAAGTTCATCAATGTCTAGTTGTTTTACTATGACTAAAGTGTCCAACAAAGGTAGATGATATGGTTTGAGGAGCTCCACATTGAATATTAGATGTAAACCATGGTAGGTTGGTAGGTTCAATTCAAAATCATTTTCTCCAACTTATCTGATGATGGTGTAGGTACGATATCATAGAGGATGAATTTTTTTATGTGGGAATGTGAGTCATTCCTTTTGAATCTATAACTAACCTTGTCACCTATATCAAAATGATGTGAAACCCTATGTTTGTCATGAGGTTGCTTATAATTCTGATTCATCTCTTCCAAGATGTCATGAACCTACTATTAGATGTGTTGGATTTTTTCAATGAACACAAAATAACACAAGCATATAATGTTATCTCTAGGAAGAGATGTTTTATTACTCATAAAATTGTAGAAAACATATGCTTATCTCTGGAAAGAGATGTCTAATCTCATTTTCAATACAAATATATTTTTATACATAGTTTGAATGTAGGACAAGGATGTGGAAGTTCACCAATCTCAAGTGAGATCAAGTGGTTCAATTTCCATGATTTACAACATTATATAATTAGATAAATTACTATTTTTAGAAACTTACTATTTTTAGATTGCATTATTAAAATTAAAATTTGGGACATTCTATTGGGTTTTTAAGGGTGAAAACCCATTGAGCATATATTAGTGCCATCTCATCACATTCTCCTCATTATTATCTTTCCAATTATTTAAACGGGGAGTCAAATAGAGCTATGGTGAAAAAGTTATGGCTCCCATAATTTCTACCACTAGTTAGAGTAGAACCATCACCTGAAGTGTTGCCCAGATCATTCCTTCCTCCTTGAGAATCAATTGTCCCCATTGCATCAAGATTCATCATCAAGTATGGTAGTTGTGTCTTGAATTTATTCTCTATGAGCCACTCACCTTAGTTACTAAGCTTGCCCCTTTTAACCACCTGGTATAGTGGAATAGAGTGCCCTCTTATTGTCTTCATCCAGGTGTCTACAATATGATCTTCCTCTACTAGAGTAAAAATTTGTAGATCAAGCTCATCAATGTATATTTATTTTGATGTGACTGAAGTGTCTAACAAAGGTAGATGATAAGGTTTGAGGAGCTCCATGTTTAAAATTGGATGCAGACCAAGGTAGGCTAGCAGGTTCAATTCAAAAGAATTTTCTCCAACTTGTTTGATGATGGTGTAGGGACTATATCGTAGATGATAAAAAAAATTATGTGGGCCTATGAGACATTCCTTTTGAATTTGAAACCAAACCTTATCACCTATAGTAAAATGGTGTGCAACCCTATGTTTGACATGGCATTGCTTAAACTTCTGCTTCATCTTTTACAAGATTTCATGAACCTGTTGCTAGATGTGTTAGATTTTTTAATGAACACAAAATAACACAATCATATAATTTTATCTCTAGGAAGAGATGTTTTATTTCTCAAAAAAATATATAAAACATATGCTTATCTCTATGAAGAGATGTCTCATATCCTTTTTGGGCTACATCTATTTTTATACATATTTTGAAGGTAAGAGGAGGATGTGGAAGGTCACCAATATTGAGGGAGATGAATTGGTTTGACTTCCATGATTTACAACATTACATAATTCTAGAAATTAATTTTTTTTAAACTTACTATTTTTAAATTTCACTATTAAAATTAAAATTTGGGACACTTTCGTTGGGTTTTTGGGGGTTAAAAACCATTGAGAATATCTCATTATCATCTCATCAGATTCTCCTCATTCTTATCTCCCAAAAGTTCTACCTCCAATTGGCATAGAACCATCGATCAAATTATTGCCTAAAGTGTTGCCTAAATCATTCCTCCCTCCTTGAGAAGAAATGTTCCCCATTACGTCAAGATTCATCATCAAGTGTGGCAATTGTGTCTTGATTTGATTCTTTGTGATCCACTCACCTTGGTGGCTAAACTTGCCCTTTTTGATAACCAAATAGAGTGGAATAGAGCACCCTCTTATTGTCTTCATCTAAGTGTCCACAATTTGATCTTACTCTACTCGAGCAAAACTTTGTGGATCAAGATTATTAATGTCTAGTTGTACTACTATGATTGAAGTGTCTAACAGAGGTGGATGATATGGTTTGAGGAGCTCCATGTTGAATATTAGATGCAGACCAAGGTAGGCTGGTAGGTTCAATTCAAAAGCATTTTCTCCAACTAGTTTGATAATGGTGAAGGGACCATATCATAGAGGTAGAATTTTTTGTGTGGGCTTGTGAGTCATTCCTTTTGAATCCACAACCAACCCTTATCACCTACAAAAAATGATGTGAAACCCTATGTTTGTCATGGCATTGTTTATACTTTTGATTCATCTTTTCCAAGATGTCACGAACCTATTGTTGGATGTGTTGGATTTGTTCAATGAACACAAAATAACAAAATCATATAATGTTATCTCTGGGAAGATATGTTTTATTGCTCACAAAATTACATAAAACATATGTTTATCTTTGGGAAGAGATGTTTGATCTCCTTTTCAGGCTACACCCATTTTTTTACATATTTTTAAGGTAGGATGAGGATTTTTAAGGTCACCAATCTTGAGGGAGATGATATGGTTCAACTTCCATGATTTACAACATTACATAATTCAAGAAATTACTATTTTTAAAAACTTACTATTTATAAACTACACTATTAAAATTAAAATTTGGGATAATTCTATTGGGTTTTGGGGGGTCAAAATTTATTAAGCATAGATTAGTTCCATCTCATTGCATTCATTTCATTCTTAGCTTTTCAACAATTCAAATGGGGAGTCAAATAGAGTTATGGTGCAAAAGTTATGGCTCCCAAAATTTCTACCACCAATTGGGGTAGAAACATCACCTGAATTGTCACTTGAAGTATTGCTCAGATCATTCCTCCCTCCTTGAGAATCAATGGTCCCCATTACATCAACATTCATCATCAAATGTTGTATTTGTGTCTTTATTTGATTCTCTATGAGCTACTCACCTTGGTGGCTAAGCTTGCCCCTTTTGACCACCCAGTAGAGTGGAATACAGTGCCCTCTTCTTATCTTCATCTAGGTGTCCACAATATGATCTTCCTTTACTAGAGAAAAAATCTATAGATCAAGCTCATCAATATCTAGTTATTCTTTTATGACTAAAGTGTCTAATAGAGGTGAATGATATGGTTTGAGGAGTTTCACATTGAATATTAGATGTAGACCAAGGTAGCTGGCAAGTTCAATTCAAAAGAATTTTATTCAACTTGTTTGATGATGGTGTAGGGACCATATCATAGAGTCCAAATTTTTCTATGTGGGCCTATGATTCATTCCTTTTGAATCTACAACCAAACCTTGTCACCTATAGTAAAATGATGTGCAACCCTATGTTTGTTATGGCATTGCTTATACTTATGATTCATCATTTATAAGATGTCATAAACCTATTACTAGGTGTGTTAGATTTTTTTAATGAACACAAAATAACATGATAATATAATGCTATCTCTAGGAAGAGATGTTTTATTGCTCACAAAATTGTAGAAAACATATATTAATCTCTAGGAAGAGATGTCTAATCTCCCTTTTGGGATACATCTACTTTTATACATATTTTGAAGGTAGGAGGAGGGTGTGGAAGGTCACCAATATTGATGTAGATGAATTGGTTTGACTTCCATCATTTAGAACATTACAAAATTTGAGAAATTATAATTTTTAGAAACTTACTATGTTTAGACTACATTATTAGAATTAAAATTTGAGACACTTCCATTGAGTTTTTAGGGGTCAAAAACCACTAATCATAGCTCAATTCCATCTTATCATGATATATTAATTTTTATCTTTCCTACAATTCAAACAGGGAGTCAAACAGAGCTATGGTGCAAAAGTTATGGCTCTCAAAAGTTTTACCACCAATTAGGGTAGAACCATCATCTGAATTGTCCCCTGAAGTATCACCTGAAGTTTTGCCTAGATCATTACTCCTTGAGAATAAATGGTCACCATTACATAAATATTCATCATCAAGTGTGGCAAGTGTGTCTTGATTTTATTCTTTGTGATCCACTCACTTTGGTGGCTAAGCTTGCCCCTTTTGACCACCCAGTAGAGTAGAATAGAGTGCCCTCTTCTTGTCTTCATCCAGGTGTCCAAAATATGATCTTCCTCTACTAGAGAAAAACTTTGTGGATCAAGCTCATTAATATCTATTTGTTCTACTATGATTGAAGTGTCCAACAGAGGTGGATGATATGGTTTTAGGAGCTCCATGTTGAATATTGGATGCAAACCAAGGTAAACTGTCAAGTTTAATTCAAAAGAATTTTCTCCAACTTGTTTGATGATGTTGTAGGGACCATATCCTAAAGGCTAATTTTTTTTGTGTGGGCTTGTGAGTCATTCCTTTTGAATCAACAACCAAACCTTGTCACCTATAAAAAAATTATCTGCAACCCTATGTTTGTCATGGTGTTACTTATAATTTTGATTTATCTTTTCTAAGATGTCATGAACTTACTACTAATGTGTTAGATTTTTTAAATGAACATAAATTAACACAGTCATATAATGTTATCTCTAAGAAGAGACATTTTATTGCTCACAAAATTAGAGAAAACATATGCTTATCTCTAGTAAGAGATGTTTGATCTCCTTTTTAGGCTACATCTATTTTTATACATACTTTGAAGGCAGGAAGAGGATGTAGAAGGTCACCAATCCTAAGGGATATGAAGTGGTTTAAATTCCATGATTTAAAACATTATAGAATTGGAGAATTTTTCTTTAGAAACTTACTATTTTAGACTACATTGTTAAAATTGAAATTTGGGTCAATTTCATTGGTTTTTGTCAGGAACCTAGAACAATAAACATGCTCCGATGCCTACTTAGTCAGGATCTTGCTCCACCAATTAGAGCACATATGATTACTTCTTGTATTAGCAACTAAACACGGAATTTAACCAGAATCAATAAGTAACTAGAAATATGAAACAACACAGGAATATGAGAGACAATACACAATTGTATTAATAATCACTCAGAAGAATATACAATAAAGAAGATGCCACTTCTTCTTCCACCTCAAAGGTTCACCACACCTCAAGACCTTCTTCCCTCTCTCTCTTGGTCACAACAATCAACTCCAATATAGAACTGATGTTCACCTCTCCAACTAGTCAAGAACACGCTACCAGTACACCAAGTACACAACCGTACTCCAAGTAGATCTCCTGCTCTCTGCTGCTACCTGCAAATCACTAGACCTTACTCACCATTGTAGATCTCCTATAGAAAGTCATGCACACATGCTGACCAAGATCATACACATATGAAGAACCCTGTTGATTTTTCAAACCAGTACCCACCTTGGTACTGTGGCACTAGGAGGAATGCACCATTGCTCTCTTCTCTCTGAAGGAGCTTATTGCTCTCTTACTCACTAGCTACAAGTTTTACAATACAACCCATGAGTCCATATATAGATCTCATGCTTACAATAATTAGACTAACCTAATTACAATAATTAGACACGTAACTCAAGACCAAAAATAGCCTTTACATGCAAACACTCAGTTTAATGAACTAACTGTCTGTGGAACAAGTAGTTCTGAAACTACCACAGGCGACCAACATCGGTCCCTGACTGCTTAGAGGTGACTGACATCAACTGACATCCTGCCGATGTCAGTTTCCTTCTTGTCCACCCTGCCATTGTCAGTTGCCTTGTGCACTGCACTCTGCCAACGCTGATCTCCCTGGAACTCAATAACCTCCTCCCTATTTGCACCAGTTGAATCTTTTAGCTCCACATCCTAACAATCTCCCACTTGGAGATAAATAGCTTCAACTGTACCTATATTTGTACACTGTCTAATTTCTACCTTGGCTTGTATCCCTCTTCAAGATCAATCCTGAAGACTAACCACCACACCCTATGATGCTTTAACCTTTGTGCCTTTATCATCCAAGTACCCTGCCGCATCCGCATCTACAAACCTATGTAGAAAATAACTTGACCCTGCATAGCATGTTGACCTACTACTGATCCCTATAAGAATCCACTGAACTGCCCTTCAGTACCTCTTCCTCAAATTAGCTCCACACTTTCTAACAACTCCCACTACTTTGGGAAAACTTAGGTCTACACTAGACCTCATGTGATTTCGAACACTTGTTCTAAGCTCTGCTTGAACTGTCTAGCCCTTGGTGTGCTTTCTAATTCTGCATCCTACATCATGAACCCTACCAACACCATCTTCACATCAGCTCCCACTGAAGATAAAATCTCCATGTCTCTTATGCCAAAGAATTTTGCTGCTCTAAATTCTTCATGACATACCTCTGAACTAACCTTACCCTTAGCTCAACAAATCCCTGTATGTACAAAGCCTGCTAGCAAATTACCCACATACAGTAACTGGATAATGTCGTGACTCATCATCCACCTGGTAAGACAAAACCACAATAGTTACACTGACATTGACTGAAGCCATGCTTAGTCATCCACCTGTCAAAACTATACCACTATCCTGCAGCTTCCTCAAGACCATATGCCTTGGCCTTCTATCTCACGTATCCATCCACTCTCTTCTTTAACTTGGGAATCCATTCCATCTCTCAGTGCTTACTTTTAGTTGACAACACTACCAACAAATACCTATTTGGTTCTTCTCCAAGGACTCACACTCCTCATCCATGCCAAGCTCCCATTGTATCTGGATTCTACCTGCATTGCCTCTTCACATCTTCCTGGTTCTTGTCCATCAATAAGCAATATAAAGAAGGTGAACAATGAATATGAGGCTCACTTACCCTTTCTAACCTCGACATGAGCATTTGAGACTTGTTGACAGCTTGCTATTCACCCACTATCCATACTAGTGACCGATCTTGGCCATCTCCCAGTCTGTTCCTGACCGATGTCAGCTCCCTGTACTGACCCTGACTACTGATGTCATTTCCCTAGCTGACGCCAATGTCATTTTTGTCGATGTTAGTTCCTTCATGACTAATGTCGGTCTTAATTTTGCTGACGTTAGTTACTGTCTGACTGATGCTAGTACCTGTGTTCATCTGTGAGTGATAACTTTTTACCCATGAGCTCTCCATGGATCAAAATCCTATTCAAATCAACCTTACTCTGCTCAGAATAATTTAGTTCCCTCACCTGATCTCTGTCCGTCATCTCCTCCATGAACACCAAGGCTTTCCAATTCTTTAGCTTGTCAAAGACATCTGACTTCTGCTTCAAAACCTTCATTCTCCTTCTACATATGTGACTAAGCATATGAAGCCACATCTCTGCAACAGAAGGTGAATCAGCAATATAAGTAGATAGATAAAGGATACCTACTTTCTTACCACCATCTAATTCAAGTGTATCCACTGTGAGAGTTACAGTGCATCTCTCATCACCCAAATTTCCTAAAGAAATTAGACTCATCTCCAAGACTGGTACTTGCATGACTTCCTTCAACCACTGTGTGTCATCCATCTGCAATTTCAGCTTCACTTCCCCTTCGTCAATCATTTGACAAGGCTCTCCAACCCCTAAATAAATCTCTCCAAAGTCTCCAAAGACATACCCACGAAAAGATGCTCTATTTTGGGCTGCATGGAAAGAGGCAAAAGAATCTGTAAACAAAGATTCTACTTTATTTAGAACATCATGTGCAACATCACCTGTAACATATGCTTCTATGCGATGATCTTCTACCAACCAACAATCTCCTTTTACCTGCTCTTTCTTTCCATCAATTAGACCATTCATGCTATTCAGTTTCTTCATTCGTAGCTTACTATCTTCTGCCATTGCTATACTCCCACTCAATCTAAAACCCCTGTGAGTGACCTGTAATCAAAAACACTACCAGATCTGAACCACCTGTTAGTCAACCCAACCAAAAGCTCTGATACCACTTGTCAGGAACCTATAACAATAAACATGCTCTGATGCCTACTTAGTCAGGATCTTGCTCCACTAATTAGAGCACATATGATTACTTCTTGTATTAGCAACTAAACATGGAATTTAACTAGAATCAATAAGTAACTAGAAATATGAAACAACACAAGAATATGAGAGACAATACACAATTGTATTAATAATCACTCAGAAGAATATACAATAAAGAAGATGCCACTTCTTCTTCCACCTCAAAGGTTTGCCACACCTCAAGACCTTCTTCCCTCTCTCTCTTGGTCACAACAATCAACTCCAATACAAAATTGATGTTCACCTCTCCAACTAGTCAGTAACACACTACCAGTACACCAAGTACACAACCATACTCCAAGTAGATCTCCTGCTCTCTACTGCTACCTACAAATCACTAGACCTTACTCACCATTGTAGATCTCCTATAGAAAGTCATGCACACATGCTGACCAAGATCATACACATACAAAGAACCCTGTTGATTCTCCAAACTAGTACCCACCTTGGTACTGTGGCACTAGGAGGAATGCACCATTGCTCTCTTCTCTATGAAGGAGCTTATTGCTCTCTTACTCACTAGCTACAAGTTTTTACAATACAACCCAGGAGTCCATAAATAGATCTCATGCTTACAATAATTAGACTAACCTAATTACAATAATTAGACACGCAACTCAAGACCAAAAATAGCCTTTGCATGCAAACACTCGGTTTAACGAACTAACTATCCATGGAACAAGCAGTTCTAGAACTACCACAGGCAACCGACATCGGTCCCTGACTACCTGGAGGTGACCGATGTTAGCGGACATCTTGCCGATGTCGATTTCC
Organism: Torreya grandis; assembly: GCA_037957365.1. Classification (NCBI taxonomy): domain Eukaryota; kingdom Viridiplantae; phylum Streptophyta; class Pinopsida; order Cupressales; family Taxaceae; genus Torreya; species Torreya grandis. Next base: position 1,356,931 of record JARHVA010002455.1, read on the forward strand.
TTCATGTCCACCCTGCCATCACCGGTTGCCTTGTCCACTGCACTCTGCCGATGTTGGTCTCCCTAGAACTCAGCAACCTCCTCCCTGTTTGCACCAGTTAAAGCTTTTAGCTCCACATCCTAACAATTTTTTGGTGTTCAAAAACTACTAAGCATATCTCAATGCCATCTCATCATGTTCTCCTTGTTATTATCTTTCCAACTATTTAAATGGGGATTCAAATAAAGCTATGGTGCAAAATTTATGGCTTCCAGAAGTTTTACCACCAATTGGGGAAGAACCATCACCTAAATTATCACTTGAAGTGTTATACAGATCATTCCTCCTTTGAGAAGTAATGGTTCCCATTGTGTCAATGTTCATCATCAAGTGTGGTAGTTGTGTCTTAATTTTATTCTCTATGGGCCACTCACCTTGGTGGCTAAGCTTACCCCTTTAGACCACCTGATAGAGTGGAGTAGAGCACCTTGTTTTTGTCTTCATCTAGGTGTCCACAATCTGATCTTCCTCTACTAGAGAAAAACTCTATGGATCAAGGTCATCAATGTCTAGTTATTTTACTATGATTGAAGTGTCTAAAAAAGGTGGATGATATGGTTTGAAGAGCTCCACATTGAATATTGGATGCAGACCAAGGTAGGCTGATAGGTTCAATTCAAAAGCATTTTCTCCAACTTATCTGATGATGGTGTAGGGACCATATCGTAGAGGTCAAATTTTTTTTGTGTGGGCTTGTGAGTCATTTCTTTTGAACCCATAACCAAACCTTATCACCTACATAAAAATGATGTGTAACCCTATGTTTTCCATGGCATTACTTATAGTTATAATTCATCTTTTCCAATATGTCATGAACCTACGACTAGATGTGTTGTATTTGTTCAATGAACAAAAAAATACACAAGCATATAATGTTATCTCTAGGAAGAGATCTTTTATTGCTCACCAAATTGTAGAAAACCTATGCTTATCTCTAAAAAGAGATGATCTCTTTTTTAGGATAAATCTATTTTTATACATATTTTTAAGGTTAGAGGAGGATGTGGAAGGTCACCAATATCAAAGGAGATGAAGTGGTTTGAGTTCCATGATTTACAACATTATAAAATTTGAGAAATTAATATTTTTAGAAACTTACTATTTTTAGATTACATTCTTAAAATTGAAATTTGGGATGCTTTATTGATTTTTTGGTGGTAAAAAACCATCAAGCATAGATTCATGCCATCTCATCACATTCTCCTCATTCTTAGCTTTCTAATGATTTAAACAGGGAGTCAAATAGAGTTATGGTACAAAAGTTATGGCTCCCAAAAGTTATACCACCAATTAGGGTAGAACCATCACCTAAATTATCACTTGAAGTGTTGTACAGATCATTCCTCCTTTCTTGAGAAGCAATGGTTCCCATTATGTCAATATTCATCATCAAGTGTGGTAGTTATGTCTTGATTTGATTTTGTGTGAGCTACTCACCTTGGTGGCTAAGCTTGCCCCTTTTGCCCACTTGGTAGAGTGGAATAGAGCACCCTCTTGTTATCTTCATCAAAGTTTCCACAATCTTATCTTCCTCTACTAAAGCAAAACTCTATGGATTAAGCTCATCAATGTCCAATTATTTTACTATGACTGAAGTCTCTAACAAAGGTGGATGATATGGTTTGAGGAAATCCACATTGAATATTGAATACAGACCAAGGTAGGATGGTAGGTTCAATTCAAAATCATTTTCTCCAACTTGTCTGATGATGGTGTAGGGACCATATCTTAGATGTCTAATTTTTTTGTGGGCTTGTGAGTCATTCCTTTTGAATCCATAACCAAACCTTATCACCTACAAAAAAATGATGTACAACCCTATGTTTGTCATGGCATTGCTTATACTTCTTATTCATCTTTTCCAAGATGTCATGAACCTACTGCTAGATGTGTTGGATTTTTTCAATGAACACAAAATAACACAAGCATATAATGCTATCTCTAAGAAGAGATGTTTTATTGCTAACAAAATTGTAGTAAATATATGCTTATCTCTAGAAAGAGATGTCTGATCTCTTTTTTAGGATAAATCTATTTTTATACATATTTTGAAGGTAGGAGGAGGATGTGGAAGGTCACCAATCTTGAAGGAGATGAAGTGGTTTGACTTCCATGATTTACATCACAGAATTCAAGAAAATATTATTTTTAAAAACATACTATTTTTAGACTACACTATTAAAATTGAAATTTAGACCAATTTCATTGGGTTTTTGGAGGTCAAAAACTATCAATCATAGCTCAATACCATATCATCACATTATCCTTTTTCTTATCTTTCCAATAGTTTAAGCGGGGAGTCAAACGGAGCTATGGTTCAAAATTTATGGCTCTAAGAAATTCTACCACAAATTGGGGTAGAACACTCAGCTAAATTATTGCCTGAAGTGTTGCCCAGATCATTCCTCCCTCCTTGAGAAGTAATGGTCCCCATTACATCAAGATTCATCATCAAGTGTGGTAGTTTTGTCTTGATTTGATTCTCTATGAGCCACTCACATTGGTGACTAAGCTTGTCCTTTTGACCACTAGATAGATTGGAATAGAGTGCCCTCTTATTGTCTTCATCTAGGTGTCCACAATATGATCTTCCTCTATTGGATAAAAACTCTATGGATCAAGATTATTAATGTCTATTTGTTCTACTGACTTAAGTGTCCAATAGAAGTGGATGATATGGTTTGAGAAGACCCAGATTGAATATTGGATGTAGATCAAGGTAGGCTAGCAGGTTCAACTCAAAAGCATTTTCTCCAACTTGTCTGATGATGGTGTAGGGACCATATTGTAAAGGCAAATTTTTTTTGTGTGGGCCTGTGAGTCATTCCTTTTGAATCCACAACCAAACCTTGTCAGCTATAGAAAAATGATGTGTAACCCTATGTTTGTCATGGCATTGCTTATACTTCTAATTCATCTTTTACAAAATGTCATGAACATGTTGCTAGATGTGTTAGATTTGTTCAATGAACACAAAATAACACAATCATATAATTTTATCTCTGGGAAGAGGTGTTTTATTGCTCACAAAGTTACATAAAACATATACTTAACTTTTGGAAGAGATGTCTGATCTTCTTTTTGGGCTACATCTATCTGTATACATACTTTGAAGGTAGGAGGAGGATGTGGAAGGTCACCAATCTCAAGGGAGATGAATTGGTTTGACTTCCATGATTTACAACATTAAAAAAATTGAAAAATTATTGTTTTTAGAAACTTACTATTTTTAGACTACACTATTAAAATTGAAATTTATGACACTTCTATTGGGTTTTTAGGGGTCAAAAACCATCAAGCATATCTTGGTTCCATCTCATCATGTTCTCCTCATTCTTATCTTTCCAATGATTCAAATTGGGAGTCAAATGGAGCTATAGTGCAAAAGTTATGGCTCCAATAAGTTCTACCACTAATTAGGGTAGAACCATCACCTGAATTGTCACCTGAAGTGTCACCTAAAGTGTTTCCTAACTCATTCCTCCCTCCTTGAGAAATAATGGTACCCATTGCATCAATATTCATTATCAAATGTGGTGGTTGTGTCTTGATTTGATTCTCTATGAGGCACTCACCTTGGTGGCTAAGCTTGCCCCTTTTGACCACTCGATAGAGTGGAATAGAGTACCCTCTTATTGTCTTCATCAAGGTATCCACAATCTAATCTTCCTCTACTAGAGAAAAACTTTGTGGATCAATCTCATTAATTTCAAATTATTCTGCTATGACTAAAGTTTCCAACAGAGGTGGATGATATGGTTTAAAGAGCTCCACATTGATTATTGGATGCAAACAAAGGTAAGTTGGCAGGTTCAATTCAAAAGCATTTTCTCCAACTTATTTAATGATGGTGTAGGGACCATATCACAGAGGCCAATTTTTTTTGTGTGGGCTTGTGAGTCATTCCTTAAATCTTGTCACTTAGAACAAAATGATGTGTAACCCTATGTTTGTCATGGCATTGCTTATACTTTTGATTCATCTTTTCCAAGATGTCATGAACCTACTGTTGGATGTGTTAGATTTTTATAATGAACACAAAATAAGATAATCATATAAATCTATCTATGGGAAGAGATGTTTTATTGCTAATAAAATTGTAGAAAACATATGATTATTGTTGTGAAGAGGTGTCTAATCTCATTTTCAGACTACATCTAATGTTATACATAATTTTAAGGTAGGAGGAGGATGTGGAAGGTCACCAATATCAAGGTATATGAAGTGGTTCAACTTCCATGATTTATAACATTACAAAATTTGATAAAGTACTATTTCTATAAACTTGTTATTTTTAGACTGTACTATTAAAATTGAAATTTGGGACACTTCCATTGGGTTTTTAGGGGTTAAAAACTACAAAGCATATCTTAATGCCATCTCATCACATTATTATCATTCTTAACTTTCCAATGGTTCAAATGGGGAGTCAAATGGAGATATGGTGAAAATTTTATGCCTCCCATAAGTTCTACCACCAATTGGGGTAGAACTGTCACCTAAATTATCACCTAAAATGTCATCTAAAGTGTTAATTAGATCATTCCTCCCTCCTTGAGAAGCAATTATCCCCATTGCATCAAGATTTATCACCAAATGTGGTAGTTTTGTCTTGATTTGATTCTCTATGAGGCACTCACCTTGGTGGCTATGCTTGCCCTTTTTGACCACCTAGTAGAGTGGAATAGTGCACCCTTTTGTTGTCTTCATCTAGGTGTCCACAATTTGATCTTCCTCTATTAGAGAAAAACTCTATGGATCAATCTCATCAATTTCTAAGTGTTCTTCTATGACTGAAGTGTCAAATAGAGGTGGATGATATGGTTTGAGGAGCTCCACATTAAATATTGGATGTAGACCAAGGTAGGCTATTAGGTTCAATTCAAAAGCATTTTCTCCAACTTGTCTAATGATGGTGTATGAATCATATCATAGAGGCTAATTTTTCCTATGTGGGCCTGTGAGTTGTTCCTTTTAAATCCACAACCAAACCTTGTCACCTACAGTAAAATGATGTGCAACCCTATGTTTTTCATGGTATTATTTATACTTCTGATTTATCTTTTCTAAGATGTCATGAACCTACTATTGGATGTGTTGCATTTGTTCAATCAACACAAAATAACATAATCATATAATGTCATCTCTAATAAGAGATGATTTATTACTCACAAAATTATAGAAAACATATACTTATCTCTTGGAAGAGATGTTTGATCTCCCTTTTGGGATACATATATTTTTATACATAGTTTGAAGGTAGGAGGAGGATGCAGAAGGTCACCAATCTTGAGAGAGATGAAGTGGTTCAACTTCTATGATTTACAACATTACATAATTCGAGAAATTACTATTTTTAGAAATTTACTATTTTTAGAATGCACTATTAAAATTGAAAATTATGACACTTCCATTGGGTTTTTAGAGATCAAAAACCATTAAACATAGCTTAGTTCCATCTCTTTGTGTTCTCCTCATTCTTATCTTTCAAATGGTTTAAATGGGGAGTCAAACAAAGTTATGATGTAAAATTTATGGCTCCTAAAAGTTTTACCACTAATTGAGGTAGAATCATCACCCAAATTGTCACCTGAAGTGTTTCCCAGATCATTCCTCCCTCATTTAGATGTAATGATCCCCATTACATCAATATTAATCATCAAGTGTGGTAGTTGTGTCTTGATTTGATTCTCTGTGAGCCACTCACATTGGTGGCTAAGGTTGCCACTTTTGAACACCCAGTAGAGTGGAATAGAGCACCCTCTTGTTGTCTTCATCTAGGTATCCACAACCTGATCTTCCTCTACTAGAGAAAAAATATATGGATCAAGATCATCAATGCCAATTTGTTCTGCTACGACTAAAGTATCCAATAGAGGTGGATGATATGGTTTGAGGAGCTTCACATTAAATATTGGATGAAGACCAAGGTAGATTGGTAGGTTCAATTCAAAAGTATTTTCTTCAACTTATATGATGATGGTGTAGGGACCATATCATAAAGGATAAATTTTTATATGTGGGCTTGTGAGTCATTCCTTTTTAATTTTCAACCAAACCTTATCACGTACAGCAAAATGATGTGCAACCCTATGTTTGTCATGGCATTGCTTATACTTCCAATTCATCTTTTCCAAGATGTCATGAACCTAATGATAGATGTGTTGGATTTGTTAAATGAACAAAAAATAACATAATCATATAATTCTATCTCTGGGAAGAGATGGTTTATTGCTCACAAAATTGTAGAAAACATATGCTTATCTCTGTGAAGAGATGTTTTATCTCCTTTTTGTGCTATATATATTTTTATACATACTTTAAAGGTAGGAGGAGGATGTGGAAGGTCACCAATATTGAGGGATATGAATTGGTTTGACTTCCATGATTTACAACATTACAAAATTCAAAAAATCACTATGTTTAAAAACTTACTACTTTTAGACTACACTATTATAATTGAAATTCAAGAAACTTATGCTAGATTTTTTAGGGTTGAAAACCATATAGCATATCTCAGTTCCATCTCATCATATTCTCCTCATTCTTAGCATTCCAATGGTTTAAATGGGGAGTCAAATGGAGATATGGTGCAAAAGTTATGGCTTTCAAAAGTTCTGCCACCAATTAAGGTAGAGTCATCACCTAAATTATCACTTGAACTATCACCTAAAGTGTTGTTCAAATTAGTCCTCCCTCCTTGAGAATCAATTATCCCCATTGCATCAATATTCATCATCAAGTGTGGTAGTTTTGTCTTGATTCAGTTCTCTATGAGCCACTCAACTTGGTGGCTAAGCTTGCCCCTTTTGGCCACCCGGTAGACTGGAATAGAGCACCCTCTTATTATCTTCATTTAGGTGTCCACAATCTATTATTCCTCTAATGTATCAAAACTTTTTCGATCAAGATCATCAATGTCTAGTTATTCTTCTATGACTAAAGTGTCCAACAAAGGTGGATGATATGGTTTGAGGAGCTCCACATTGAATATTGGATGCAGACCAAGGTAGACTAGTAGGTTCAATTCAAAAGCATTTTCTCCAACTTATATGATGATGGTGTAGAGACCATATCATAGAGGCCAAATTTTTTTGTCTGGGCTTGTGAGTCATTCCTTTTAAATCTACAACCGAACCTTGTCACCTACAGTAAAATGATGTACAACCCTATGTTTGTCATGGCATTGCTTACACTTCTAATTCTTCTTTTCGAAGATGTCATGAACCTACTAATGAACACAAAATAAAATAATCATATAATTCTATCTCTACGAAGAGATATTTTATTGCTCACAAAATTGTAGAAAACATGTGCTTATCTCTGGGAAGAGATGTTTGATCTCTTTTTAAGGATACATCTATTTTTATACATAATTTAAAGGTAGGAGGAGGATGTGGAAGGTCACCAATCTTGAAGGATATGAATTGGTTTGACTTCCATGATTTACAACATTACATAATTTGAGAAATTACTATTTTTAGACTTCACTATTAAAATTAAAATTTGGGACATTTTTATTGGGTTTTTAGACCATTGAGCATATCTTAGTGCCATCTCATTACATTATCCTCATTCTTATCTTTCCAATCATTCAAATGGGGAGTCAAATGGAGATATGGTGTAAAATTTATGGCTCCCAAAAGTTTTATCACCAATTAGAGTAGAATCATTGCCTGAATTGTCACTTAAAGTGTTGCCTGGATTATTCCTCCCTCCTTGAGAAGTAATGTTCCTCATTGCATCAAGATTCATCATTAGGTGTGGAAATTGTGTCTTAATTTTATTCTCTATGAGCCACTCACCTTGGTGGCTAAGCTTGCCCCTTTTGACCACCTGATAGAGTGGAATAGAGCACCTTTTTGTTGTCTTTATTGAGGTTTCCACAATTTGATCTTCCTCTACTAGAGAAAAACTCTATGGATCAAGCTCATCAATGTCCAATTATTCTACTATGACTAAAGTGTCCAACTGAGGAGGATGATATGGTTTGAGGAGCTCCACATTGAATATTGGATGCACACCAAGGTAGGTTGGTATGTTTGATTCAAAATCACTTTCTATAACCTATTTGATGATGGTGTAGAGACCATATCGTAAAGGCTGAATTTTTTGTGTGGGCCTATAAGTTGTTCTTTTTTAATCCACAACCAAACCTTGTCACGTATAAAAAAAATGATGTGGAACCCTATGTTTGTCATGGAATTGCTTATAATTTTGATTCATATTTTCCAAGATGTCATGAAACTACTACTAGATGTGTTGGATTTGTTCAATGAACACAAAATAACATAATCATATAATGTTATCTCTAGGAAGAGTTGTTTTATTGCTCACAAAATTAAAAAAAACATATGCTTATCTCTGTAAAGAGATGTCTGATCTCCTTTTCAAGATACATCTATTTTTATACACACTTTTAAGGTAGGAGGAGGATGTGGAATGTCACCAATCTTGAGGGAGATGAAGTGGTTCAACTTCCATGATTTACAACATTACAGAATTCAAGAAATTACTATTTTTAGAAACTTACTATTTTTAAAGTGCACTATTAAAATTGAAATTTGGGACAATTATATTCAATTTTTTAAGGTCAAAAACCATGTAGCATAGCTTTATACCATATAATAATTTTCTCCTTGTTCTTAGCTTTCTAATGGTTCAAATGGGGAGTTAAACAGAGCTATGGTGTAAAAGTTATGGCTCGTGATAGTTATACCACCAATTGGGGTAGAACTGTCACCCTAATTATCATTTAAAGTGTTTACCAGATCATTCCTCCCTCCTTAAGAATCAATGGTCCCCATTGCATCAATATTCATCATCAAGTGTGGCATTTGTGTCTTGATTTTATTCTCTATGAGCCACTCACCTTAGTGGCTAAGCTTTCCCCTTTTGACCACTTGATAGAGTGGAATAGAGTGCCCTCTTATTGTCTTCATCTAGGTGTCCACAATATGATCTTCCTCTACTATAGTAAAACTCTATGGATCAATCTCATCAATGTCCAGTGTGAATCTATGAATTTGACTCAAGAGAGGATCGTTAATATGGTGTTAGTTTTAAAATAAAAATAAAATGAAAGAAACACACTAACTAGCATACAATCTCTAGGCCTAGACACTAGGGAGAGATTAGTTAACAAACATTAATAAAACACACAACTAAAATTCAAAATAAACCCTCTTTTATCTTCCTTGGATGCCCCAAAATGCTTGTTGTAGTGGCTTACTCAGCTTGTGCTCATGAAGTCCTTGGCAATGGAAGCTTGGCTACCTCCATCTCTCTTTGGCACCTTTGGCTTGTGGCTTGGCTTGGCTTGGAATCAATTTGGAATGGTAACACTAGCTACTTGAAGATTTTGGAACCATTTGTACATTATAACTTTGCCTAATCAATACTTAGAAATGATGTTCATGGCCTCTCTATTTATAGATTTTTGAGAATGTCTAGAATCAACCTAAACCATCCATCCTAAGGTTAAGATGTGTGGTTGAGGATTAATTCAATTTTTTTAATTAAGTTTACAATTATCCTCATCATGACATTGAAATAAGGGTAAATTAAGAGGCATGGAAGGCATTGATGAGGCATGGAGGGCATGAATCCTGATATTTGTGGCATTTATGGCCTAGGGATGTCTTCTCAAGAAATGGGGTCACCTAATGATGCAGATATTCAATGTCATTTCCAAAAATAAGTTTTCAACAATTTTTCATATAATTATTAATTATTCATTGATTTAGGTTACTTATCTTTTAATCATGATTAAGCACTTTGTGCAAAAATTACTCAAATTGATCAGAATGCCTTGTTATTGGTCCAAATTTTGACTAGATTAGAATTGGAAGTCAATGTTAGATGTGTTATTCCATTTAGGATGTCACTAATAAAAAATAACAAAGGCATGCATCTTGTGCAAAATATTTTATAGGAAAGAGCAATCTAGAGCATCTATGTGTAAAATTGACATTTTGACTCAAAATGAATTGATCAAAGTTAGCTAACCCATAAATTATATTACCCCATTTAGTGATACCTTAGCTAAAATTAGCACTTTAATATGTTAGTTTCACATCATTTAGCATGTGTTAGTGTTTTTAGGATAAATTATGCATTTTGGGTAGAAATTGGTCAAAATCCTGATTGGAGATTATCGATGGCCAGCTTTAAGTGTCTGTAGTTTGTCCCTATATGTGAAGATTTTGTAAACCATAGGGAAAAAATATATTCTCAAATAATGAGAGATGGATTGTATGCCAAAAATAATATGATGGTTAAAAAACAAAGCTCTAAATGGTTTTGGGAGGCCTATGATGATGCCCCCTCAAGGGAGTGATCATCACATTTGTTGATGGGCAATCCCTCGAAAAGAAACAAGAAAAAAGGTGGAATTAAATTGTAGTTGAGATTAATCCAAATGATAAAATGCTTGCATGCACATATGTAAAAAGGATATTTATTTTCCTAAAGGTGGTTATAATTAGGATTAAAAGTCAAAATAATGATTTGCTCATATGTGGTTATAATCATTAAGAGGACCTGGATTAGCTAAAGATGATTGTTCCTTAGTTAGGGATGATTAGAAAGCATAACTCAAAGATATAACCTAAAATATAGATTAAATATGAGTGGGTACAAAGTGATAAAAAATATGAATAGAAGAATAAGATTGATCAGTGTGAGTGATTTAGTTGTACCTACAACTAAGGAGATACTCATCCTGATTAGCAATGATACAACTAGAATGGTTAATGGGTAGATTTGATCAAGGGTGGGATGGAAGGATAGGTACCAAGGAGTAACTTATATATCTCCATTTATTTTAGACCTTGAAGATAATTTTTATTATAGCATGTGATGGTAGGCTTTATGATAGAACACCATGAAGACTATCCCAAAATATGCATAAAGAATGACTCTCGATCCAATAAACACTCAAAAATAATACACCAATGATAAAAACCATGATGACAATGTTGATGTATTAATATGGATGGACTCAAGAATAATGTGCTTGAGGAATCACCCATGAATGCATATAGACTGAGTCAAGGCAATAGTGCTAAAAGCAAAAAAATAGGAAAGCAAAAAAATAAATAAATAAACAACTTGAAATAAACAAATAAAAAGCCAAAAAACAAAATCAAAATAAAGCATCCTAATAATGACCATGCCCCAGTAAGGTGGATCAAGGATAACTAACTAGGCTTAGGTAGGACAAATATTTTTGGATTTTTTGAAATGTTATGAATGTTTTTTAGAATTTTGAGGGTATCTTAACTCATTAGAGAATGACAAGATACCTACTCACAAAATGGTGAGAGTGTATGAAAATGGGTACTGAGGTGACCTCAAAATGAATTTAGCATGACCAACATAGTCTGGAAATGACCTCAAGTCACAGTAATTCCATCCACACAAAAGGCAAGGAAAAACCAACTAGGTCCCAATAAGTTTTCAAATCTAGCAAATGGTTAGTCAAATGAAAATAGTAATGGCAAGGTGATACAACAATGCATGATAAACAAGTGTTACCCCTATTTTTCCCATAGGTGGTTATAATTAGGATATAATAGCATAGGATAATGATACTAATTTACCCATAGGTGGTTATAATTAGTACCAAGATTGCTGAGACACTGATTTGCCCATAGGTAATTATAATCAAGCTCACATAAACAAACGTGATAGAGGATGGAAAATGAAAGATATATTGTCACACTACTTTCATAGATTGTCATTGAAACATGGATTTTATTGATTATTGGAACTTGATTAGAATCCTCTCACAAAAGGTGTGAGAAGAACCAAATAAACCAAGATCAAAATAGGATTGGGTAAGATGACTAAAAATAGAATTTGGTCTAGATAGGAATGGAATGATAGGATGGCACGATCTTTCCAAGGATAATGATGGTTTTTGATAGATTGAATAAAATGGTAAGAGGGTTACCCCCAAGTGATGGGGTGAATGGAAAGATACATGACAATGGAATAAGGATATGTAACAACGATAATGGCATGACAATGAAATGGTATGGTACATGTTCTTGGCCTAGGTATGGTTTTTGATTCTATTATTCCTGTTGATAGGGAGATGCATATCCTAATAAAAAAATGATATAAATAGAATACTTGATCATGTTGATTGCTATCCCATACCTCATCTAAATAGATACTCTATTAATAATTGTCTATAGATTTGGTTGCTAAGAATGCTTTTGTGATCTTCATTAGTCATTGATTCTGATTCCTTCAAGCATCGAGACGAGGTATCTTTGTAGCCTCTACAAAGGAAAGTGTGACCATGGATGGTAAATAAGGATAAATAATGGATGGTAGGATTGATTTTGAAATGGAATGGTAGATGATAATGGAATGTGGAAAGGTTGGGAAACAAATGTAGATCAGGACTTTTAGTCACATGTAATGTTACTGATGACAGATTTGACATAATGTTGGTTGTGGTGGGGTCAAATAATTGTTATCTTGATAATACCACCATATTTTTTTGTTGTTTGATCTTTAGAGTAGCTACCATCTAATTAATTTTTATATTGGAAGCTATTTTGATTTGATCTTTGATTTTGTCTTCATCAAGCAGTGAAGAACTTTTATGCTCGGTTATTGGTGCCTCAAAAAGTTTTTCACCAATGAAATTATCTTGATTGTCTCCTAGCAACTTCAAGAAGGTTTCACTAAAGAATGTGGACTTTTGACTTTGATTATCTTCTAGCGCTTCCAAAAAAATTTCACTAGAAGATGCTAAGTTCTAACTTTGATTGTCCCCTAGCACCTCTGAAAAGGTTTCACTAGGAGAGTGTTCTTATTCTACATGAATGTTGTCTTGGACTCCTTGATATTCTTTAACCACTATGTCACCATGGATGCAGTTTAACAAAGTGTGATTTTTCAGATACCAATCGACACTTGTGAGAGATGGAATGCCAATAATATGGCTAACTTGGTTGATGGTAATGGCCTATGGAATGGTAATAAAATGGGGAGAGGCTTCATAATCCTCATAGAAGATACTAGGATAACTTGTGTTGAAGCTGAAGTAATCATCCTCAAAAACCATATAAAGATCATAAATGTATTCAAATTGATCTATAAGGCATGTGTAACCAATGTTGTATAGCCAAAAATATATTCTTCTTCTGAATCTGATTCTAACTTAAGGGACTCTAAATTTTATGTTGAGACTGATGTTGATTCAAATTCTAATGCTAAATCCAATTTTGGTTAAAGAATAGAACTTGACTCTAACTTTGATTCTTTATCTAATGGGTACTTTGTTACAATGGTATCTTGCTAAATATATGGTATTGGATAAGTAATGACCTATGATGGCACAATGGGCTCCACAAAAACTAGTTTGTTAAAGTGAGACTCCTCTAGGATGGGAAATAGGTAAAGAGACAACTCCTTAGAGATTAGCTTGTCAATATGAGGCTCTTGAAAAATAGGCACATGGTTGAGGTAATGATTTTCCCAAAGGTGTTTATAATCATTAAGAAGTGACTCAGTAAAGACTGGCTTGTCAGAGTGAGACTCCTTGATAATTGGTATAGGATCAATAGGTGATTCATCATAGGTTGACTTATCATAAGTGGTTGGTTCAACAAAAGCATCTTGGATTGGTTGGTTCTCTTGGCCTTGGTTTCCAATGAGTTATAAAATACTAGTTTTGAACACAGCTTGGTATTTGAAGGATTGGATGGGTTGAGGTTTGGATGAGACTTATACTAGATAAGGAATGGTCTATGGTTAGATAATGGTAAGGAATTGGGGATCATGATTTCTCACATGAGCCAAAGGATGAAGTCCTAAAATGGTAATGATATGGTATTATGGGGCTTGATTGCCTACACAAGCCAGAGGACTAGGTTCTATAATGATGAAGGGGTGTTGTGGAGCTTGATTGTTCACACAATCCAAAGGATGAGGTCCTAGTATATAAATGGTTAGGTGTTGTGGAGCTTGGTTTCTCACATAATCTAAATAATGAGGTCTTGGTATGGCAATAGTGTGACATTGTGGTCTTAGAATAGAAATGGTATACTATGGTGGAGCTTGATTACTTGCATAAGCCAAAACATCCAAGTCTTCCTCATAAACTATATCATCCCAGTTGTGAGTTGGTTCATAAGCTGGTTCTTGACTATGTTCCACATAATGATTATTGTAAAGAGAGTATGGATCTGTATCCCAAAAAATATTATCTATATTTGGGTCTTTAAATTCCTCCTCACAAGCCTCTTCATGCCAATCAAGGTCTCGATTTGGATTTTGTGGATTTTGACTATGTTCCCCATATGGAATATTGTAGGGAGAATAATAAAACTCTTTAGGAAAATTTTCTCTATAGGGGTTCCTAGTGGGATTTTGTGTGGCCATTCTATCATAAGTTGGATTATAAGTGACTCCACCATAAGTGTAGCTAGACATATCTACATAAATGATGAAAGATTTGAAACAAAAAGGCTTAGAGTTCTATAAACTCTAAAAAACTATGTCCAAAAGGACAAATGTTTCAAACTTGGTCTAACTTGGTCGAAGAAGTGGATTTGTATCTCTAATATGGTCTGAAAGTGGAGTTGTATCTCTAAAATGGTCAGTGCTAAAACTTGGCATAAAATAGTCTATCATCAAAATGTCTAATGTCAAATGTCATGTGCACAAAAGGTCAAGCATATGAATAAAAACTATGTCAAAGTGTTCCAAACAAGGTCTAAACTAGGAAAGGGAAAAGTTGAGTTGCTAAGTCTTTTGTCCAAATACGGAGTCAAAAGCTAGGATAAAACAAATATACATACACTAGGACTTGGCCAAACAATGTCAAAAGATAGACTTGAAACAAAGGCTGATGTGATTTGATTTAATCTAACAAGTTTGGAAATAAATTTGGCATAAACCCGACACACGAAATCAAACATAAACATGATTAGTTGGCATAAAACATAAGATAAAAAGCTCTTTGAGAAAGGTTTTGTTTCTCCCAAATAAAATCACAAATAATGATGAGGATAGGCTTTAAACAAACAAACCATCAATAGTTTTCAAATTTAGGTAATTGATTAACCAAAGTTATGCAACCCAAAAGAGAAAGATCTATGTATCAGTCTCACAAACTGAGGCTTAAAAATAAATCAATCAATGTTTGGATCCAAACTTGAAAAGTCTAATTGAAAACTCAATAATGAAAATTAAGATTTGACCAAACAAGCTAGACAAGATTGGACAGCATGATGGCATAAGACAAAGGTACAAATGGTAGACATGATATGGTTTGAAACAAATGGTTTTGATATAATGGTAAAAAAAGTCTTGAAATAAATTGAGTAGCCTAATAGCATAAGCATGCTCAAATAATGTGTTCAATGTTATGTTTCAAAGACTTAAAAGGTTCAAAATGTTTTGGCATGATTTGGGCAGTATAACACTACCCTCTACAACTCAAATGACACACACAAACAAGTTTAAAAATTTTCAAGGCACAAGTGTGGTGTAAAACAGCTAGCATAACGCCTCTTTAGATAAAAGAGTGACATATAGACAAATTGGTTTTGACATGGCTTTATAAACAGATAAACAAACAAGTTTTAGTCTCAAAAACACCAAGTAAGATAAATGAGCAAAATACACTAAGGATAATCCTTCAAATCCTATCAAGGGTATGGCAAAAATGGGGTTGACTAAAACTAATTAGTTTTCAATCATTCTAAGGGAATAAATTTCATAATGAATTTCACATCAAATGATTCAAAAGACAAGCATATAAATTGGGTAACCATGACATTGGCTAGTTGTAAAAAGGTCTAGTCCTTTTTACAACCACTACATCTTATTGTCTGCTCAGTGTAGTGCAATGTCCAAATGCAGATATATTCTATGTGCAACTCTAAAGGAGTAAGTGAACTCAATGTTGGGAGATGAAACCCCAAGTCAAATCTTCCCTAAATAAATTGTGGGAGGTAATGACATCCCCCTTGTAATCCAATTTTGCATGAAAATAAAAGACTAATATAAAGACTTAAGGGTCATTTTCAAGGTCACCCAGACTTTGATGAGTTTTTGGGGAGTGTTTTAGATGACATTCTTTCTAAGCCTTGGACTGGGATTTTTGCAATAGGATTGATGATTTTGATTCCAAGGGTTCCCTAAAGGGGATGAATGGAAGAGCATACATGCAACACCCCTCTTTTTTCCAAACAAATATATAACTTAAACAACTAAGTAAATAAAAAACTTAGAAAGGTGAGTTTATTTTTAAACCCAAATGGAAGATGAGGTGGTGTTAATTTGACCACTTGGTCTTAGTTGTAACTTTGAAAACTAATGCTAAAAACTCACTTAAGCACCTAAATATTACTTTAAGCACCCAAAATAATGTTCCTAATTCATTTTAAGCATGCAAAAGGTGATCTAAACATAGTTTTAGCAAATGTCAAGCTTGGTCCTACAACAAAAATGTTAGCATGTCCTTTAGCCTTGAAGATCTTTTGGGTTTGAAACAATGAACTTTAAAAAAATAGCTCTCAAGTTTGTGTTTTAAGAAAAACATAGTGATTGATGTTAGTTATATAATCGATGATGGTTATATTTGCTAACCAATGATGGTTATCTAACTGACATTAGTTCTACAAATGTGACTGATGATAGCTATCCAATTGATGTCAGTTTTACTAAATGACGTCAGTTACTGTGTAAACCTATAGTAAATAAAAAATGGAAAAATAAAGTTAGAAAATCAATTTTCAAGAGTTTTAATGATCCAAGTGAATATTTTAAAGCTAAAAAATGATCTTCTTCATGTGTGGGATACATCTAGTCCCACCAAGTGTGTCATATGTGAATCTAGGAATTTGACTCAAGAGAGGATGGTTAGTATGGTGTTAGTTTCAAAATGAAAATAAAATGAAAGAAACACACTAAATAGCATAACATCTCTAGGCCTAGACACTAGGGAGAGCTTAGTTAACAAACATGAATAAAACACACAACTAAAATGTAAAATAAACCCTCTTTTACCTTCTTTGGATGCTCTAAAATGTTTATTGTAGTGGTTTGCTCAGCGTGTGCTCATGAAGTCCTTGCCAATGGAAGCTTGGATACCTCCATCTCTCCTTGGCACCTTTGGCTTGTGGTTTTTCTTGGCTTGGAATAAATTTGGCATGGTAACACTAGTTTCTTGAAGCTTTTGGAACCGTTTTTGCATTATAATTTTGCATAATCAATACTTAGAAATGATGTTCATGGCCTCTTTATTTATAGATTTTTGAGAATGTCTAAAATCAACCTAAATCGTCTATCCTGAGATTAAGATGTGTGGTTGAGGATTAATTTAATTATTGGAATTAATTTTCTAATTATCCTCATCATGACATTGGAAGAAGGGGAAATTAAGAGGCATGGAAGACATCATGGTAGGCATTTATGAGGCATGGAGGGCATGAATCCTGATATTTGTAGCATTTATGGCCTAGGGATGTCTTCCCAAGAAATGAGGTCACTTGATGATGCAAAAATTTAATATCCATTTCCAAAAATAATTTTTCAAAAATTTTCCATGGAATTCTTAATTATGCCTTGATTTGGGTTAATTAGCTCTTAAGCATGATTAATCACTTTATGCACAAATTACTCAAATTGATCAGAATGCCTTATTATTGGTCCAAAATTTGACTAGATTAGAATTGGAAGTCAATGTTAGATGTGTTGGATGCATTATTCTATTTAAAATGTTACCTACATGCATGCATCTTATGCAAAATATTTGATATGAAAGATCAATCTAGAGTACCTACGTGTAAAATTAGCATTTTGACTCAAAATGCACTGATCAAAGTTAGTTGGCCCATAAATTGTATTACCCCATTTAGTGATACCCTAGCCAAATTTGGCACTTGAATATGTTATTTTCACATCATTTATCATGTTTTAGTGTTTTTAGGCCAAATTATGTATTTTGGGTAGAAATTGGTCAAAACCCTAATTAGAGATTATCGATGGCTAATTTTAGGTGTCTACATCTAGTTCTGCTATGACTGAAGAGTCCAACAAAGGTGGATGATATGATTTGAGGAGATTCACATTGAATATTGGATTTAGACCAAGGTATGCTTGTAGGTTCAATTTAAAACCATTTTCTCTAACTTTTTTGATGATGGTGTAGGGACCATATCATAGAGACCAAATTTTTCTATGTGGACCTATGAGTCATTCCTTTTGAATCAGCAACCAAACCTTGTCACCTATAGTAAAATGATGTGTAACCCTATGTTTATAATGGAATTTATTATACTTATGATTCATATTTTCCAAAATTTCATGAACCTACTACCATATGTGTTGGATTTGTTCAATGAACACAAAATCACACAATCATATAATTCTATCTCTAGGAAGAGATGTTTTATTGCTCAAAAAATTACAAAAAACATATGCTTATCTCTAGGAAGAGATGTCGGATCTCCTTTTTGGGTTACATATATTTTTATAAATACTTTTAAGAAAAGAGGAGGATGTGTAAGGTCACCATCTCAAGGGATATTTAGTGGTTCAACTTCCATGATTTACAACATTACAAAATTTAATAAATTACTATTTTTAGACTACACTATTAAAATTAAAATTTGGGACACTTATATTATATTTTTGGGGGTAAAAACCACTAAGCATATCTTTGTTCCATCTCATCACATTCTCCTTATTCTTATCTTTCCAATGATTCAAACGGGGAGTCAAATGGAGTTATGGTGCAAAATTTATGGCTCCCAAAAGTTCTACCACCAATTAGGGTAGAACCGTCACCTGAATTATCACCTAAAGTGTCACTTTAAGTGTTTCTAGATCATGGGACTTAGGGACATATTAAAAAAAAATTGAGTTATGGATAAATTATTCAAGAGGATCCCTCCAACAAATGTCTCTTGAGTAGCCCTATCTTCTCCACTTACTAAAATAGTGATGTTGCCTTGTTTATGATCTTCTTGATTTGATTCCCACTATTGAGACTAAGGTTAGGGTGATTTTATCATGATGCCAAAAACTATTTTTCACCATGGTACTTTCCTAAGGTGCTAATGAGATAGTTTTTACCATTGGATGGATCTCTTTTTTTTAGACTGATTGGGAGGGGTGAAGATTGGATAGAGTGCACAAAAGATGTCCTATGGGTAGAGGATGTTGATATTAGGACTAGGTGTAAAAATTATTGAGATGCATGATATTCATGAGATCATCCAATTCTTCTCCCTTAAGCATAGCCAACTTGTAATCTCCTGAGTCAAACTTAGCTACAATGATGTAGGGGCTTAGCTAGTTTGTTTCAAACATTCCCTTCTTGTCTTGTTCTACGTTGGTATTCTTTTGATTCTCTTTAAGGACTAGATCACCCACTTTAAACTCCCAGGCCTAAATCTTCTTGTGATATTTATTCTTGATATTATTCTAATATGATTTAAGGTGATTTAAGGCCTTTTGTCTTTTTTCATCAAGGATTTCTAATTCTTATAGTTTCTTTTGTCGAAGATTGTGATCAATAATGATTCCTCATAATGAAAGATGAAGAAAAGGGAGTTATACTTCCATCAGTAAAATAGCGTTGACTCTATAAACCAAGGGATATGGAGTAGATCTTATCAGTGTATAGATACTAGTGTGGTAGAACCATAAAGTTGGATATAGCTGAGTATGCCAATTACATCTAGCTTGATTGATAGTTTTCTTCAAAATTTTGACCAAATTCTTATTTATTACTTTTGCCTATCTATTACCTTGGGAGTAATATGGAGAAGATAAATTTTGGGTGATATGGTACTTCTAAAATAAGGTCTCAACATCTTTATTCTTGAAGGAATTTTCATTATTAAAAATTATGTTGGTGAGGATACCAAAATATCAAATGATTTGATTAAGGATGAATTTTGATATTTGGAGACCTTTTGTATAAGTTAGTAGCATTGCCTACCTATTTGGTGAAATATTCCGTAGCCATTATGATAAAATTATGTCCATCAGAGGAAGTAAGATTAATTTTTCCAATCAAATCAAGTCCCCATATAGAAAAAGCCATGGACTCATGATAGGTTATAATTTTTGTGCCAATACATGGATAAGATTTCCATGTTTTTTATAAGCCACACATTTTTACATGTACTGATAAGCATCTTGTTCTATAGTTGGCTAGTAGTATCTTATTTAAAGGATATTCTTAGCTAAGACCATTCCACTGATATACCCTTTATAGACACCATCATGGACCTCCTTGATGCCTTAACTCTCCTCATTTGATGTTAAACATCTCAATATGGTTCCATCGTAATCCCATCGATAGAGCATGCTACCAAGGATGGTGTAGCAGGTGGTATAATAGATGAAGGCTTTATGTTGGCGGTAGTTAAGGTTTAGGGGAAGGATATTATCATGAAGGTACTAATAGATATCATGATACCAAGGAATATCAAGATTATAAATTACACAAATTTGAAGAGGATCCAATGATTGATGGGTCAAGATAGTGAGATTCTTAATCAAAAAATTATCCTCCAAGACATCTTTAGAAAAGTCAATGAGAGAGCCTAAAGTGGACATAGAATTAATTGCCTTATTGCTTCTATGTGGAGCTTGTTCAAATGTGATAGACTAAAATTTTGACTTTAATTGATCCACTAATTATTAATAGGGAAACAATTTCTCATCCTTCATTTAGAACTCCTCATTGACCTGTTTGATAATCAGTTGTGAGTCCCTGAATACTTGTAAATACTAGATATTCCATTGGATAGCAAGGTGGATTCCTACTATTAGGGATTCATATTTTGAAATATTATTTTTTCATGGAAATGTTAGGTATAATGCTTTAATAATAAGATCACCTCGAGGGCTGACAAGTAGGATGCCTACCCTGGATCCATGTGTGGTGAATGAGCTATCAAAATATAACTTCTAGCCTTTTGTTTGTGAAGTATTCATGATAGACTCATCTAGGAATGTAGTGGTAATTGGATCAATCAGTTCTAATATTGATTCATCCAATTGATCTACTATGACCTACCCTTTGATGGCTTTTTGATTAATATATTATATATCAAATTCATTGAGTAGCATGATCCATTTTTCTACTCGCCCTGTTAATGTTAATTTGGATGGTAGATACTTTAAAGGATCAACTTTGGGATTAACTAAACTTGGTTGTTGAGCATATAATTCTAAATTTTATACAATGCAAATACCATGGATAGACATGCTTTCTCGATAGGTGTATAGTTTTATTGAGATAATAAATGGCTTGTTCCTTTCCTTGATTTTTATGCTGGGCTAAGAGAGCATCAATAACACATGATATAGCTGAAATATATAGGAGCAAAGGATTTCCCAAAATTGATGGAAACAAGATAGGTGGATTTTCCAAGTATTGTTTTAAACTTTTGAAGGCTCGTTGGCATTCTTCATTTCAATGGAAGGTAGCCCCTTTCTTTAGCAAGTGAGTAAAGGGTTGTTATTTATCGACAAGATGAGAAATAAATTATCTGATGGCCTAAAGTTTGCCTTGGAGACTATGGAATTGCTTGATATTATGAGGGAGTGGCATTTTAATTATCACTTTGAATTTAGCCAAATCTACTTCAATACCCCTTCTTGAAATAATGAACCCTAACAATTTTCTTGATGTTATGCCAAATACACACTTTTTAGGGTTAAACCTTACCTTATATTCTTGCAATCCCTTGAAAATTCTTTTAAGAGTTGCATGCTACTCAAATCATCAGTGGGACTTCCCCAAAATGTCATCGATATAATCCTCAACTATGTCATGCATCATATCATGAAAAATAATGGTAATTGCTTGTTGATATGTTGCCCTTGCATTTTAGAGTCCAAAAGGCATGACTTGATAGAAGAATGTGCCCCATGGAATAATAAATACTATTTTATGTTGATCTTTAGGGTTGATCTTGATTTGATTATATCTTAAGAAACCATCTATAAAGGATAGCATCTCATAGCCAACTGTGGAATCCATGATCATATCGATATTCAGAAGTGGGAAGTCATATTTTAGACATGCCTTATTGATGTCCTAGAAGTCAATGCAAATATGGATTCTACCTTGAGGTTTATTAATGGGAATAACATTTGATATCCAATTAGAATAGTCAATGGTTAAAGTGAATCTAGCTTCCAAAAAAAAATTAGTTCTTCTTTAACTAGTAGTGACACCTTTGGATGCATCTTACATAGTTTTTACTTGACTGGTTTAGAATTTGGGTGCACAACAAGGTGATGTACCACTAGTGAAGGATCTAATCCTGGCATGTCAATGTAGTTGCATGTAAATATATCATAAAAACTCTTTCAGCAACTCAATGAGTATTTCACACTCTGACATAGTGAGAGATGCCCTAATTTTACTATCTAGGGATTTTCCTTAGTTCTGATGTTTACTTTTATCACATTTTCAATGAGTGAGGGTGATTGATATTTTAGATAAGGGTGTAAATTTATTTGAGGTATGTCAGAGGTGAAACCATCTAGTAACTTAGTATCAATATCCAAGTAATCTTCTAATATAATGGGGATAAATGGGATTTCATCCAGTTCTTTAGAGGGTTCTTCTTCAAAATATTCCTCTTCATCTTGGTCATGAGATTATTCTTTTTCCCTGAAGTGTGTTGATTCACACAAATTGATGTAAAATCCTCTCTTATCATCTCTGAATGGCATAAAATCTCTTGACCTCGTGTATTCAAGGATGGCCTCATCATTTTGAAATGTATCAAAAGTAAGATCCTAGTCAATGAGGGAAAATTAATAGAGGGAGATGTTGATGGTGGATATAGTGGTATCAAGGAAAAAGTTTGTGGCAGCTAGCTCTTTGAAGTGACTACAAATAGAGCCTATCTTGATGTCCTCATCTGGGAGAGGTTGATCATTATTCAAGATAGAATCCATAATGATATTAGTTGGTTCATCATCATATATTTTATACCCTAGAACAAAGTTTGATGAGTTTTTTGAATAATAATAGGCTTTAGTTGGCCCTATTCATATTTTCCTAGTCCTTTTCCTTTGTAGTTTATGTTCTCCATCATGTGATAGACTTTATGATAGTTCTGCTTGGGTGAGATGAAGACCTTTTCATCAAGTAGGATCCAAGAATCATCCCCATCTTCAATGTACTCTTCAAATAAAAACCATGCACCTTCAAAGGTTGTAGACCCAAATTGATATTTTATGGGTTTAATCTTCTTCATACTCAAAGACCCATAGCTATGGAGAGATAAAGGAAGATGGCCAATGTGGAAAGTTTTATATTCATATTCTCTATAGCCATTGGATGTAAATTTTAGCTTGGTAAGATCTAGTGTTGGATTAGATGTGGATTCCAATTGAGCAGGAGAGATATATTTTTTAGATTTATGACTAAAGATGGAATTTTTAATGTCTTGATATAGAGACGGAGATATGGATTGATCCATCTAATAGTTGTGATGATCAATAACTCTAAGAATGGTGACTCTTATTCTTGATTGAATAAACTTCAGACATTGATAAAGAGTGGATGGGATAGCTTACATTTCATGAATCCATGGCTTCCCAAGTAACATGTTGTATGGTAGGTCCACATTTACCACATGTACCAAGGTTTGATGAACCATAGGTCCTACAGCAATAGGAAGATCGATAGAACCCACTGATGGTAGTTCATTATCATCATATGCCTTTATCATTATAAGGGTGGGCCCAAAAAATGATTCAAAATATCCCAACTTCTTTAAGAAGTCCACATTACACAAATTGAGTGTTGATCTTCCATCTATAAGAACACAAGAGACATGGTGATGAGTAATGGTGACTTTAATGTATAATGGGTAATTGTGGTGAGGGCCAACCAGTGGTAAATCCTGAGCACTGAAAGTAAGTTGTGGGGAGGGGGTTAGGTGTGACACAAGTGCTTGAAATTGATTTATATCAAGGTTACTAGGCACTTTTAGATTATTAATAACTTGATTTAATATTTCCCTATGCAAAGTAGATGTTTTGAGGATCTCCATTAGGGAAATTTGAGCAGGAGTCTTTTTTAGATGTTGAATAATATCATAATATTTGTCTAACCCATTTGCATTTTTCTTATAGGTATTCCCCCTAGGTGAAATAAATGAGGTATAAGTTTGTTGAGAAGGGGATGCAGGAATGACTATTTTTTTGCACTAGGTAGTGATTATACAATCAACAATGGCCTAGTTAATTTTCAAAATAGGGGATGATGGAGGAGTAGGTTCATGGATCTTGCAAATTTTTATGGTGTTGATATAATTATATCAGACATTATGTAATTTTATGTGATTTTATGAGGATGCCTGACCCTGGTCCTATTATGGCCTTTAGTTCCTTTGATCATGTTTTGGAAGAGGATCCTTGTAGATACCAAGCTATTCATTTCTTGATTGACTTGTAGTGGGCTCACCTTCCAGTTATATATCTCCTCTTTCAATCAAGTCTTGGACATAATTCTTAAATTACATATATTCTTCTATGTCATGACCCTTCACCCTATGGTATTTTTAGAATTCATCATCATGATACCAATCTAGCTTGGGTTGGTGATTATCCATAGGTCTAATTGCTAGTAAGGTGATCATATTAGCAATAATTAATTATTCCAAGATGGTCTCCAATGAGATCCCCAAGATTTCTAGAGGTCTTTTACCTATATGAGGTTTTGTCTTGCCTCGAGGGACCTTGATAGAAGAGACATGAGGGTGTTGTGGAGGCCCTTTTCTTTGGATGGTTTAGACATGTTATGATTATTGTTTTTATTCTATCACCCCATCACCTACAACATTCTTGTTCTTATAAAAGTCTTTGGGCTTATTTAAAAAAGGAGTTCTCTGCATTGGATGTGTGCTCATTATGGGAAAATAATTTTATGGTTCCCTTTTCTATAAGGGCCTTTTCAATATGTATTCCTTTTTCTATGATTTCATCAAAGGTTTTAACACATTGTAGTTTTAATTGGTATTTTAATTCCATGTTGAGGTTGTCCACAAAGATCTTGGCTAACTCCTCTTCAAGCACACTGTACCTCAAATAACTTTCCAATCTATGCCATTGTTACAAAAAGTATACAAGGCTTTCCCCATTCCTTTTGTTTTGTGTTATAGAGGTTAATAATATATATGTCATGTTTTATATTAAAAGAGAAGTGTCTAACAAATTATTCAATTAATTCACCAAAACTTTATATGGACCGTTTGGGAAGATGCATAAACCATTCCAATGTCATCCCTATCAGGCTCTCGGGGAATGGCCTCAACAAATAACATCTTCATATGCTACCTCATGGTAGGGGACATATAACTCCTATACATGGTCTCTTGAATCACCCTTTCTCCAATATTTTTCAAATTTTGGGACCTCAAAGTGTGAGGGGAAGGGAATTTGGAGAAAGTTGATGTCTAATGGTGATTAAAAAAATCCTCATATCTATACTTAAGGGCTTGGGATCAAGAATCCATCT